>CANTUQ010000073.1:14635000-15142500 GCA_947683425.1 Excoecaria cochinchinensis | reverse complement strand
GCATTAAAATAAAACAAAAAGGAGCATAAAATGAACAAAAAGGGGCCAGCAGAGGTGAGGGACGGCCTAAATAAGGTGAGGGACGGGGTAAGGAAGGAGTGGCGGGCGGGAAGAAGAGACTCTACCACGTCCCGTACCTTGCTTGAGGGACGGTTGTCGGTCGGGTCTTCTTCCCGTCCGTCAAGTCCAGAGAGCAAAAACCCGAATTTCCAGCATTTTTAACCAAACTAAACTTGTCCTTGCACTTCTTTACATATTTTTAGCCCATTTTTTACACAATCATGCCAATAACAACCTATAGAGGAGGTCTAGCATGAAAAACAATAAAAACCAAGGCAAAATAATTAATTCTCATTTTGAACCAAAGGATATATTTCATGCCATGCACTACAAGAAAATTGATTTTTAACGACCAAAATTTAGCGAAGGGATGAAAATCCGGTCGTTAAAATATACAAGTAGCAAAGGGAAATTAATCCGGTCGTTAGTTCTTAAATTTTATTGTTATATAACGAGGGGTTTAAATTCGGTCGTTGAAACACTAATATTCCGGTCGTTATTGCTCTGAAAAACATTGGCGGGACTTGTTGATGGTTTACCTCCAAAATAATGCTCCATTATTTGATAAAAATAAAATGCAGAATTGTGATGCCTACCCAAAAAATGGCAAACCCAAATGAGGGAGAAATAGCAAAAACACGAAAACCCTTTTCTAGTTGCAAAAGACGCAAACCCTTTTCTATCTTCTAAAACTAAACTAATCTAAACCTTATAGAAATGGCTGTAGCAGAAGCATGGATTGCCCTCAACCTCGCTTGATTTATGTCATAGCTGATTCAATTTTCTTGGTTTTGCAAGTTCCAGATTTAATTTTTGCTGGTTCAATCAGTTTAGGGCATTGTGCAATTGGTGATTACAGGTGTGAAATTGAAAAAACCCTTCTTTCTCTTTTGTTACCAGTTGAATATCTCTTTATTAAGAAATTCTTGTACGCCCACTCCAACCCCAGCTCTGTTTATTGCTCTTCTGTGATCTTATCGTTCCCAGTTCATCTAACGACGTCGTTTACTTCGCGTGTGTATGCTCTGAAGACTGGATCGGACGGGTCGGACTTGCTTAGGAAACCGGTTGTCTTTACAGGGAAGGAGTTGGGTGGAATTTCTGAAGATGAGGAGGATACCAATGGGAAGGGAAATTACAGGGATAAGGAAGATGAGGATTGGGTTAATTGGGAGGACCAGATTTTGGAGGACACTGTTCCTCTTGTTGGCTTTGTTAGAATGATTCTTCACTCTGGCAAGTAAGTATGTGAATTTTGTTTTGGGTTTTCATTTTGAATTGTACTCAGTTGTGAAGCTAATCAGCTGTTTTAGCCTTATGCTTTTGTCTTTAATTTGGAATTCTCAAAACGGAATTAGATGGAACGCTTGTGCTATGTTGCTCCGGTCCTCTTTATTTATAGCGATCTTAGTAGCATGCTCACAAATTGCATTCATTTGTGCTATGGCGTAAAATTAGTGACAATAAAGATGGCATTTTTTTACAGGATCTCATTCCCAACTAGTAGTAGAAATTGACATGGTTTTTCATTTTGTGCTGCGATTGATGGGATTGAACATTTACTCGTTATTGCAAACTTTTTATTGGCTTTTTGTATAATTCGTTGCTCGTCATTCTTGGGATTTGATGGTTATGTTTTATAAAAATGAAGAGATTGACACGAAACAGAATCTGCTTTTTATGAATTCTTATGTTCATCGTTTTGCACTTTCCTTATCAAGTTTTAATCTTTGGCTTTGCTGTTCTTGCGTCATTATAATCTGTTTCGTCTTGCTAAAATGTGAGGAGAGAATATTAGCTGGATCTTGAAGCTTTTTATGCTCAATAAAGAATTCATAAACTAGATGGTATTCATAAACTAGAAAATATTTATTATTAGAAGCATATCAATAAAGAATCTTGCAACATTTTACTTCCTACAACCTCAATTGACAAAAGGGAAAATTAATATATTTTTTAAGTTTCTTACTGAAGATGATGATGTTTTAAAACTTTCTCATAGGTCACAGGATATATCAATTAGTTCCAAATCAAAAGAATATTCAAATTCAGTCTTTTGAAGTTCTTCCACAGACTGTACTAAAACTAATATATAAACGAAATGCAATATCTACACTAATATATAAACTGATATAAGATGATCAATCATCTAATATAATACATTGGAATTAGTTAAGTCCAACCTACAAATCCAGTGGCATTTCTCAATTGCATTTGTAGGATGAAGAATAAAGTGATATCCTCCTTGTTCAAATGAGAAGACGACATCAGATAATTATATTTGAAGGAAAAGGATCCTAGCTACAACAATGAATGATCTGAGAGCTGGAGAGGACTAGAAAGAGTTCAACTACCTAATTTAAAAGCATCCACAAATAGACCTAGGCACACACCTGCTTTCCAATAGTTCATCATTACCACAAATGACTGCAACCTCCCAGTAGATAAAAAAGTAGGCTTTCTGTATACAAGCATACCAATCCCCTCAATGGCAGCTACCACGACACCAGCAACCAGTACATCACACTAGCTATGATTTGTGAAGAAATTAGTCAGTGATAGGTTTTAGTTTTACTGTCTGTGTACAAGTATATGGGCTCATTCCCTTTGTGGAATAGCTAAGTGTTGTTCCTTTTGAAAGTAGTTTCGTGCTGTTTTATCATCTTATCCTTGTGTGGTTTCTTATTACAGATATGAAAATGGGGACAGACTAAGCACTGAGCATTAAGACTTTTATTGTTCAACGGTTTGCAAAATGTACCTATTTTACAAAAACAAATTATATTCCCAAAATAAAACTATTATCTGAATTTCTTGTTTTGTTTCTCAGGTCACATAAATTAGAGTGCATATGGATTGTGCTGGCTGTAAGACCAAAATAAAGAAGGCTCTTCATAAACTAGATGGTATTCATTTATTTTTTTTACTTACTATTCTCTATTTTCCCTTTATATACATATAGAATATTCTTCCTACTGAAATCATGATCCAGGTTAATAACTACCAATTAACTTAGACCTAAGTGTACTTATTTCTGCAACACCGCTAAAGCTCATTGTCATAAAAAGCTAAACAATTTTTTTAGATAGAAACTCCAACTGGGATTTGAACCTCACATCCATATGATGACTAATGAAAAGCTAAAACCCGGTATGTTTGAACAGGAGTGGATGACCAGCAATTTCTATTATTGATTCTTTACTTTGGCACATGCAAAATTACAGCTTCAATATTAAAGACATCAGATGAATAAATAGATAGATTTTGGAGTAACTTTTGTTTAACTGGAAGAGTGACAAAACAAACACAAAGCACATGTATATGGTACTAAGAAACCACCTTCATGCGGAAGAAGTTGATTTATGCATAGTATCTACGTGAATGTGACTGCAACATGCATTGCCTTGGGTGTGTTTACTAATTTCACCTTTTATGGTTTTCCTGCAATTGAGAATTGCATTTTCTCTGCAAGTTTTTCACTCTCCTCAAGAATTGTAACTCAAGCCAGTGCTATCAAATTATCACCTTGTTATATTTTATATTATTCTTATAGTTTGAAAATTGATTTTCTTGTTTTCGTGATTTCTAAGTTCGTTGCATCTAAATAAAATCATGATATGTAAAATCCAAGATAATTATCATTATCATTTCAGTTTGAGCAAAACTATTAATCTCTTTGTTACCAATGATGTAAGTATTGGTAGATGGGGTTGGCAGTGATAGGAAGAAGAGGGAGCAGTAGGGTGACGTGCAGTATGGAGAAGAAGGCAGAAGCAAAAAGAGAAAAGAAGAAGAGCAGCATGGTGGCATCAATGCTGGCAACAGCCTCAGCAATGGGAATAGCAATAGGGCCAGCCATGACATTGATTATACATTCTTATGAAGACTTTAGGTGAATAAAAAAGTGTATATATAGAGGTTTTATTTTTCTAAACAAACTTGTATATGACAAATAGAATGTCAAATAATTCCGAAATATTGATATATTTTGTAATTGGTATTTTGCAATATATAAACATACTATTCATTATAATTTTGAATATATATGTGTGTGTGAATGATGTGTACAGTTAATATTCAAATAAAATTTTTTATTTATTTTGAAAATTTATTATTGATTAAATTTTCTTTTAACGAAAAAAATATGGTCACTAAAATGAGTTTTTAACGATCGGATTTCCGTTCGTTAAAAGTGAATACAATTAGCGAAGGAAAAATTCGGTCGTTAAAAGGTATCTTCAACGACCGGAATTCCCTTCGTTACAAGTGAACACAATCAGCGAAGGGAAAATCCGATCGTTAAAAATCAGTATTTAACGACCGAAACATTTTCGGTCGTTAAAGGCATTAACGACCGGATTCAAAATCTTGTCGTCTATACCTTTAACGAAGGGGCTTTTACCGACCGGATTTTCCGGTCGTTATTGGTCTTTAACGACCGAATTTCGACTTTTAACAACCGGATTTCCCTTTGTTAAAGGCCATTTTTCTTGTAACGATGTATTTGAATTTAAAGCATAAATGATATACTTTGGGCCCAGAATATTACCTTAAGTGTTTTGATCTCTAAAGAATAAGAAGACACTTAGTGTCCTCCTTCAAATTTCACGAATAAATTCTGAAAACAAGATGAGTTTCCTCACTCTCTCTCTCTAGTCTCTCTCTAAAAAAGCTCTTTAAAACTAATGGAAAATGTAAAAGGATGTGTAGAAACCGAGTCCTCAGGCAATCACGATCACGGTTACCCAATGATGATTTCAACTCATGTTCACAGGTGAAAAATGGAGAATGATAATTTTAGTCCTTGATTTCACTCCTTTTTAAAGCTCTCTATGGGGGAAACTCCTTTATTTGCTTTTTGTTTGGAAAAATTTTTGTTTTAGGGCATTTTCTACCGTCCTCTACTGCTATTACCACAAGAACGGGCGTCCCTCATGCGAGGGGCACCCGCTCCCCGCATCCCATGCACCAGGGGCACCTCGCCCTAGTGCCTAGTGGGGCGCTACCCCCTTATGTCGATGGTCCGAGCACCCCATGTGCGAGGGGCTCCCGACACTGGTGAGGGGTACCCATCCCTCGGCCTCTGTCACCATTTTTGCCCCGTTTTTAGCTCCCAATAAGGAAATTTTGAATTTGAAAAGATTTTGAATGCAGATTTTTGGGATTTAGGGAGAGATTTTCGTGATTCAAATTTAATTTAGGTAGTTTTGATTAAAATCCAATCTCTAGCCTTAATTTTCTAGGGTTTCCTTTTTTTGTGGATATAAAAAGGATGCTTTAGAGAGAGAAAAGATGAGGATGTGTTTCTACATTTTTGGGAGTCTTTGAAAGTTTTTGAGGGAGAAATACCTCTAGAGATTGAGAAAACAATTCTCTTTTCTTGAGAGGCAAGACTTTCTTCTAAATTTTGAATAAAAAAAATAACTATTTTTTGAGTGAGTTTTCTAGAGAGAGAGAAAACTACATTCATTTTTTATTTTCTTTTGAAATCAATTCTTGCAGATTCTTGAAGAGGAAATTGAATCACATTTCTTCTTTTCAGTATACTACAGTCTAAGGGTAAATTTCTGGGCCTAAATATCTTCTCGCACTACACTATATTTAATTTCACCATTATTATATATTTTGAGTTTGACAGTACGTGATTTGGCTTGTTTTTATGTTTTATTTAGTATGTTTTGGAATTTATTTTAAATACTTTGCATGAGTTTTATATGAAAACATGTAAGGATGTAAGAAATATTGTTGTTTAGGCATTGGTTTTTGAAGAAAGCATAAAATAGGGTCTTTTTGGGCTTCCCGCCCTTGAGAGGCGGGAAGAAAAAGTGAAGGGTGGCCACCCCTCACTCCTTTTATTCTTGTCTTTTTTAGTCCTTCTACTTAGTTTTTTTTTTATGCTATTCCTTTTGTATTATTTTCGCTTATCTCAATATTTGTTTTTATCATGTTATAACCATTCACTTTTGATTTTAGTATATTATTTTATGTATTTTGTTTGATTTTTCACATGAACTATTACTAACATGTTGTGTTATTTTGCATTTTATTTTGTTCAAAAATATGTTTTCTTTGTTTGAGCATCGCTTTTAAGCAGAAGAGCGAAGATCAAGGAGATTGGGAGGCCCCCTTTTGGTTTGATTTTAATATTTTACACTTTTGTTTATTTTCCTTTAATTTGATTTATTTATCATTTTGGTTTGGTTTGTAATAAAATGATTTTTTATGCAAGTTTAATTAAAAACCACAAAAAAATTGTATTAATTAAAATTGGGCTTTTCTAATAAAGAATTAGGACTAATGTCCAAATTTTCAGCCAATAAAATGTCACCTCAAAAGAAGAGTTAACTTTCATCAAAATGGGATCACTCATCTCGGTTTTTCTTAAATAAAATCAAAAATAACGCTTAATTTTTTAAGTATGTATGAGGGAACCAATGTTTACAAAAGAATTAAATACCCATTTTATGTATGGATTTTACTGTATTTATTTAATTTTCTATTTTGGGGGATTGTATTTTTGTTCCAATTTATAATTTATTTTATTTATTTATTTCTTTATTTATTGTTTTTCTCATTACTTGATGTACGCTTTATTTTAAATGCATGATCGTGTGAGATAAGAGATGGAAATTTAATAATTGAAAACTCATTTATAATTAACCAAGGCATAAATAGGAGTAATGTCTCGAACCACTCTTTGGTTTAGACCTCCGAGGCTAAACGGACTTTCCCAGCATTTTACTGGGTGGCGACTCCAAAATACCTCAAGATGCTCAAAGGTTTTGTGTGATTAGATAAACTTTCCCAATGTTTTATTGGGTAAGGATTCCAAAATATTTCATGATGCCCAAGATAGACATGAACGCTCTTGGACCCTAAAAGCGGGCCTCTGGGGACACCACGCGGGGTTATGCACGCGTCACAGGATAATCAAGAAAAGAGAATTAATTTCCCTTTCTCAGTGAATCTCTTAATTTTAGAAATCCAAATTCAAAAACCAGTTTCAAAGAAAACTCATTTTTCTTCTCCATAATTTTTCTTTTCACCCAAAAATCTTTCCTTTTTTCCTTCCTCCCCCTTTTTCTTGTATCTTCACTTGGCTTTTTATAGTCCCCAAAACCCTTCATTTTCTAGGTTTAAACTTTTTTTTAGGGAACAAATCGAGTCTTTGAATTTTTGAAACCCTAAAATCCATCCAGGAAATTAAGTTTTTGATTTAAAGTATATTTCCCAAAATCTAGAAATCGCATTTAGATCACGACGGACAGGCATCCCTCGCAAAGAAGCAAGAATTTTAGCATTGCCACTCATGGCTCGTCCCCATATAGACGGGCATAACTAGTGCCCGACGGACGGGCGTCCCCCGTATGAAGGAGGGGTGTTTGTCACTAATAATTTTAATTGCCCTATAAGGCCCATCCCAACAGAGGATGGGTGCACATCATGCTTGACGGACGGTCGTCCTTCGTGAGGGATGGGCTTCCGTCACTAAAAAATGCACTTTTTTGAATAAAAACCCTTTTTCAATTCCGTTTAAGACACAAAAGAATTTTGGTCATAGAGAAACTTCAAAATTTGAGAAATTCAAAGGCGGAGACTAGCAGTTTCAGCTCTCGACTTGTGAAATAGGTATCAATGTCCTCATCGGGTAACTCTGATTTGGGATGACACAGGACTTGGTGTCTACAATTGCCCCTAGTTTTAGGATGGCTAGTGCACTGGTGCCTAGGTAAGCCAAAATTCAGAGTAAAGGAAAGAGACATGTACCTGAGGCAGCTCTTACTGTTAGTGATGATAAGTGATGATTTATGCCAGCTTGTTAGCATATTTCGTTAAGATTGATGTTGTGATTATCGCCATTTTATCGGCATGAATATCACAATTGATGATGATGTGATTATCGCCATTTAGTCGGCATGAAGATCACAGTTGATGAGGATGTGATTATCTCCATTTAGTCAGCATGAAGATCATAGTTGATGAGGATGTGATCATCGCTATTTAGTCAGCATGAAGATCGCAGTTGATGAGGATGTGGTTATCGCCATTTAGTCGACATAAAGATCACAGTTGATGATGATGTGATTATCACCATTTAGTCGGCATAAAGATCACAGTTGATGAGGATGTGATTATCGCCATTTTATCGACATAATGATCACAGTTGATAAGGATATTATTATTCCCATTTAGTCGGTATGAAGATCGCAGCTGATGAGGATGTGATTATCGCCATTTAGTCTATTGAAAGAGCTTTAGCTTGGTAGGTTTGCATGATCTTTAAGGCAGCCATCTTCTCATGTTGGATGAATTAATTTATTGCCCATTGAAAGGACTTTTAATTGATGCTCCGTAAAAGACGGTGGATGGTTGCCTGCTGAAAGACACTAGATTGATGCCTCTAAAGGATGCTGGATTGGTGCCTCCTGAAGGACGCTGGATTGATACCCCCTAAAGGATGCTGGATTGATGCCCTCGAAGGATGCTGGATGGATGCCCCTGAAAGATGCTGGATGGATGCCCCCTGAAGGATGCTAGATTGATGGCCCTGAAGGACGGTGGATTGATGCCCCCTGAGAGGTTTTGATCACTAAGTAGATGCCCCTTAAGAGGTCTTTGCCTTAGTCGCCCCTTAAGAGGTCTTTAGCTTGAGCTCCCTTAAAGAGATCTTTAGATAGGTGCCCCCTAAGAGGTTTTTGGCTTGGCTGCCCCATAAGAGGTTTTTGGCTTGGCTGCCCCTTAAGAGGTCTTTGGATAGGTGCCGCCGAAGAGGTCTTTGGCATTGGTGCCCCCGAAGAGGTCTTTGTCTTGGGTGTCCCCTAAAAGGACTTTGGCTTGGGTGCCCCCTAAGAGGTCTTTGGATAAGTGCCCCCTAAGAGGTTTTTGGCTTGGGCGCCCCCAAAGTGGTCTTTAGCTTGGGTGCCCCTGTAGAGGTCTTTGGATGGGGTGAGGTCTTTGGATAGCGGCCCCCTAAGAGGTATTTGGATTGGTGTTTATTGTGTTTGTGATTTCGGGAATTGGGCAATAGCCACTCGCCTTTTGCTGGTGTCCACATCGGATCTCTTTCCCTACAAAACTGGGGAGGCAAACATACAAGAAAAATAATGAGCATGCATGTGAAATGCATGGGCCATGCAAAAATGCGGGGAAAGAATTCATCCAAGTGAGTCTGGGGTGATAGACGGGCTAGCTGTGGTTGGCACGAGGATAGTCACCTTTTAAAAGGGCTTTAGATTTCATGTCTTTGGGTTTACCCATCCAGAATTATGCCCCCTAGCTAAGGAATATCGTTGCAAGGTTCTTTCCTGATACATGTAGTCATTTTTCTGAAGGTAGTGCGTCCCTTGTGGATTTTCACACTAGCTTTTCTTAGAGGAAAATGCATCCTTTTTGTATTTCCACCCATCCCTGTGCCTTATTTTTGCCTGAGATGATCCCAACTCATCCCGGCAGCTTTTTTTTTCTTTCTTTTATTTTATAGGACAGACTGCCTGTTTTCAGGTTTTCATCTTGTCCTTTGGCCTAATTTTTTCTTAGAGAGCTAGTTACGGTTTTCACCTCTAATGGTCCCTTTTTTTTCTTTTTTTTTTTTTGGGTTTAGTTGCAAGAGAAGTTGAACCTATAATTAGAGCCTCCTTTAAAGGTGATCAGTATGTACTTATGTCCTAGACAATAGCTGTATGAGTTTGATTTTCCTCACGAAGGTGTTGTATGATTAGCCATGTAGCTAATGACTGGATGAGACAACTGAAGCACCTGAGTGGCTAAAGTAGAGGAGGGTAACAATGTGCTACTTTTATATTAGAACTAGATAACTTTGAGTATGCAAAATGAACTGCTCTAATCATATCAATATATCATTGCATAAATGCATATGTTTCGATCTGATTTCATTACACATGACTATTTTGGCATTAAACTTAAAAAATAAGACTTCATCTAATCTCGGGATAGATTTTGTCAGCACCAAACTCCTGTTATCAATCAGCCGTTTCGAGTTTTCATGATTGAAAATTTTGACTCAGCCCCTAATTTTTGCCTAGGGCGCATTTTTTTGATTTTCGCCCTAGCGGGGTGCCCAATTTTAGTAAGGCCATCTTTTTTTTGGGTTTTCGACCCACGAGCATTTTCTCATGTTTTCATTTTCATCATTTTTTTGGCCATGGAACCTTCTTTACTCCATTAGCATTGCTAGATTTCTTGAATCCTCTTCCATCATTGATGGCTGCCATTTTTATCAGTAGCTCTTCTAGCACGAAGGATTTGATTCTAGCTTGTGTGACATGGAATATTTGAGCTGAGTTGTTTGTACAACAGGTTACTTTCTTTCCAAATAATGGCCCCTGTCCATTTCCTTTTTTTTTACAATCCTGACCATGGTCATGCACTCTTCTTGCAAAAGTTTGTGCTTTGCTCATTTTGGCTTCAGACGGTTTAAGTTTTTTTTTTTTGGCTATCTCAAATGGAAAGGAATTATAAGGCTTGGTTTTAATGAGTTGTGTTGTGGTTATTTTAAGGAATGGTTGGAGATTGAGCCTCTGTTTACTAGAATAACGAGCTAGAGCGACAACTGATGGTTCATCTTGCAGTCTTTCTCTATGGCATCTTTAGGAGATGAAGCGATGGTTCCCCAATAGTTTCCTTGGAATCTTTATCTCATGCTTCTGACCTTTTGAATTGGCCAACTAGAGCAGCATGTTTTAACAATGCCTTTGTCGATCCTTCTAAGTCTTGGCTAAGACTTCTTCCTTTTTCTTTTTCATTTCTCTCCTTTTTTTTCTTTTTTTTTTTTTAATTCTCTCAAAATTCTCCTCTCATTAGGAGTTAAATAAGATGCTATCATGATTTCTTTTGGAAAGTACTAAGATTAAATGAAGTGGTATTCGATAAGTTAATGTAAATAGTTGTGACATTGTATAATGAAATCATGAAAAAAGCAAAAAATCATTAATATAATTAAAATGATCAATACTGTATACATCATTATTGAAAAGTTCAAAAGAGCACATCTACTAAAAAGTCATCTTCTACTCCTAGCGACGCTAGTGTCGCAATCGATGTCTTTTATCTATCCTCGGCTTTGAACTCTATTTTCTCCTTTTTTTTGGGTCAGAAATCTCTTTGTTGTCGATGAGATCCTGAATCCGATCCCTCAGAATTTTGCACTGATTTGTTAGATGCCCAGTGTGCTGATGAAAAGCACAATATCGATCCACTCTATGCCCAGGTTTCCCTTGACTTAAGGCAGGACTAGACGGCAATGGCTATAATTTTCCTTCTTTCATCAGCCTTTCGAGCACCTAAGATAAGGATCTACCCCGGTTAGAGTAATTCCTTTGATTTGCTTCAGTGGCTGACACTTCTGATGCTTTTCCTTTTCAGTTTCCATTGCTAGTCCTTACTGACTTATTTGCCCCTGATTGTCGTAGTTCCTTCGGGCAAAATTCTCATTACTTGCTTTTTGAGCCAAATACTCTCCTTTGGCCTCTATGGCAATGTCCTTCAAGGATTCCCAATCTTTCAACCACTTTATCTTTAGCCCTTCTCTCAAATATGGGCAAGCATTCTTGATGAACACCCTGATTTGGTCTAGAGTATCAGGTTTTCTCTTCATCTCCATGACCCTTTTTCTCTATCTAGTGAGGTCTTTTAAAGTGACCTCCATCCTTGTGCTACAATCATACTGCTTAAGGAGCTCTTTCGTCAATAGGTCTCAATCTTCTTTAGACCTCCTATCCAGCCCATAATACAAGTCGATCGCAGGCCATGTAAGGCTAAGGTAGAAATACTCTATTTTCTGCTTTCTCATCAATGTCGTACCTTTCATTACCAATAAGTACTGCTTTACATGCACCGACAGATCGAAAGTGCCATCAAACTTTGGAATTGTGACGCACGCCGAACCGAGAAGGCCCTCATTAGAGCCTGCTTTTAGGGCCCGAGGGGTTGGTTCACGTCATTTGATCTTGGGTAACACGAGAAATTTTGGAATCCCCACCCAATAGAACATTAGGGAAGTTCATCTAGCCTCATGAGACCTTTAGGCACCTTTTGAGGTATTTTGGAGTTGCCACCCAATTTACATGAAATTGGGAAAAGGTCATCTAACCTCTACGGTCTAAACTAAAGAAAAGTTCGGAACTCCACTCTTATTTATGCCTTAGTTAATTATAAGTGAGTTTTTAGATTCATAAAATTCTATCTCTCATCTCACACGATTAATGCATTTAATTAAAAAGCACATTGCAAGCATTCGATAGCAGTAAAAAAAAATTGTAAAGAAAGCAGTAACATAAAGCGGTAAAAAAAGTGGTAAACACATCAAACACCCAATTAGGGTTGATTTCACTCACGGTCACTCAACTTATCACTTATCGCGTAAAAGTAACCGACTTTTTTTTTCTTACTTAAATGTCACTGAACTTTTAACATTTTTTCAAAAAAGTCATTTTAACCGGAATCCGGCGAGAACCCTCGCTGGATTGATGATATGGCATACCATATCAGAAACTACATGTCGTTTAACAATATCTACAACAAATGCTACATCTAAATCAATTTCACTCACGGTCACTAAACTTGTCATTTATCGCGCAAAAATAATCAATTTTCTTTTTTTCCAACTTAAATGCTACTGAACTTTTAATATTTTTGCAAAAAAGTCATATATTTACTATTTGTTGCCACGTGTCATATGCCATGTCATCAATCCGGTAAGGGTTCTCGCCGGATTCCGTTCAACATGACTTTTTTGAAAAAATATTAGAAGTTCAGTGACATTTAAGTAAGAAAAATAAAGTCGGTTACTTTTGTGCGATAAGTGATAAGTTGAGTGACCATGAGTGAAATTGACCCCACCCAATTACAAGGGAGAAATTGGGATAGAATATAATCACAAATGAAAGAAAATTAAATAAAATTAAAGTGAAAATTAGGACAGAATACAATCCCAAATAAAAGCTAAATAATATTGCCCCAAAAATAATTAATTACAAGGGCCCACAAGATATATGAACATAAATTTAAAACAAACAAACAAAGTCAAGCATAAATTAATGACATACATAAATCGGGATATTTATTTGGTTTAGAAACATTGGTTCCTTCATGCTTACTTAAAGAGGGATCGAAGAGTTATTTTGATTGTTGGATTAAAAACCGGGATGAGTGATCCCATTTTGGAAAACTTAACTCTTCGTTTTATTCATGACATTTTACATTTTTTGGCTAAAATGAGAGACATTGATCCCAATTTTATTAATAAAATCTCAATTTAGTTATAAAAATATTTTTGTGATTTTTTATGTTATACGCGTATAAAATAAAAATATTTATTTACAAGTAAACACAAACACAGATAGGGGATAGGAAACGTCTCACCCAAATGATGTGGTCTCCTACGCGTAGTGACCCCTCCGTGTGGTCACGGCGATGCTCAAAAAAGTAAGCATCAGATTTTACCCACATAACAAAAATAACAGTAGGAAAAGGTTAGTAATAGTTCAAAAATTAATCACATAAAAATAAAAGGAAAACAAAACATAATCAACAATAATAACATGGTAATAATAATGCATTAACAACAATAGTATCAATAATAACAATCATAAAATAATGATAATGGTTAATAACAAAAGAACAAATATATGGTGGCATTAATAGTGATAATAATAATAACAATAATAGTAACAGTAGCATAATAATAATAATAATAATAATAATAATAATAATAATAATAATAATAATAATAATCATGGCAATAGAATAATAATAATAATAATAATAATAATAATAATAACAATAATGAAGAAATAATGAATTAATAATAATAATACAATAATAATCATGATAATATAAATGATAATGATGATATTAAAATAATAATGATAACAATAACACTAAAACGGATACCAAATAATAATAATAATAATAATAACAACAACAACAATAATGACAGTGGACAAGTTTAATACTGAGCAATAATGTTAAAAATAAGCCAATTAAATTAGATAAAGGAGAATAAAGAAACTAAATGAACATGTACTAGCAAAAATATTAGTATATAAACATAGAAGAAAGGTCACAAAAATCATGCCGACAAATAATTCTCAAATTCAAAGAAAAGGGACATGCATGTATCAGACCACTACTTGTATTAATTAAGATCTCAAAAAAAAATAAAGTAAATGAGGTGCTAAAAAGATGAGTCCAAGAATCTTTACCCTCGGAGTTTATAGAGTGGAGAAATGATGTATTAATTCGTCTCCCTTGTCGAATTTGTGATGGCAAAACACCAAAAATATTTAAGAAAATCTAATTTTTAACACAAAAAAAAACTGAAAAAAATGATTTTAATGGAGTGATCAAGCCAAAGAAATTAATTTTCCTTGCTCAAGCCAAACTAAGAATAAAACCTTTTTAGAAAGAAGAAAAATTAAGTTCCTAAGAATTTTTTAAGATAATTTTTTTTTTTTGCTCTCATTTGCCTCTCTCTGCTCTCCAGGAAGAAGAGTTTCTTTTTTGTTCTCCAGAATCAGTCCCTTGAAAATGAAGACCCAGTCCCCTTTTAATTTCTTCATCTCCCCAAAATCCTCAAAAAGTCAAAAAAGAAAATCCATTTTTTACGGTGCCAAAAATATATTTTATAGGCGAAAAAGGGGACAGGGCAGTGGGAGGTGCGGCCCCGTGTAAGGCCGCAACTCACAAAATGACATGAGGCCGCAACTCATAAAATGGGTTGCAGCCTCATGCGAGGCCGCAACTCATAAAATGGGTTGTGGCCTCACATGGCCACTCAAATCCCACCTAAATCGCTTTTTTTTTTAAATTAAATCTTTTTTTTTATTATTAATTAATTTAATTCCTTTTTTTTAAATATATATTTTTTTTAATAAAATATTTTGATATATATAAAAATAACACTTCCTAATTTTTAATTTAATGTTTTTTTAAGAAATTTTTTTTTATAATAATTTTTTTTATAATTTTTATTTGTCTATTTTTTATTTAAAAAAATGAGGGTTTCGACAAGGGAAACATCATTTTTGACATTTTTGCCTGTGAATAGGCGACACTTTTATCATCGGGTAATCCTGATCTTGGACCGCCTTGGGACCCGGTGTCTACAGGAATGTCAGGTATTTTAAAGCTCTATGGAAGCAGATTTTCACCATCTAGTTATTTGTCTTCAGGGTTCATCCCTTTTCCTATTGTTAACATACGAGTCATTGCCTCAAACCTTTCCTCCATTTTCTTCCACATCATCTCCTATGTCTTAGGCTCCTTGCCTCTCACTACAATTGGCTCTTCTTGCTCTTCTTCTAAGAAGTCATACTCAGGACCATGAGCTCCTCTTTGCTCTGTAGGTGCCGTAACCCTGGGCTCAACAGCTAGGGGATGTGCTATAGCTGCAGCCGTGGGAGCTTCCAGAACTGGGTCTTATTCACCTTGCCCCAAGGCAGACTGTAGTTATGACGAGCAATAAATCCCGTCAGTTCTCGAAGGCCCGCTTTTAGGGTCCGAGAAAGGTTCATAAAACTCGTAAGGATTACGAGTGCATCTATTTTGGGCAACAAGAGGTGTTTTGGAGTCGCCACCCAATAAAATATTAGGAAAGTTGATCTAGCCTCGTTGAGCCTAAGACGATGTGTATTTGTCTATTTTGGTGAACAAGAGATATTTTGGAATTTTCATCCGAATAAAACATTGGGAAGGTTCATCTAAGCTCATGAAGCCAAAGAGCAGAGAGAATTCGGGACATTACTCTTTGCAATTAAATTAAAGCATATTTCAAGCATCCAAAGAAAGCAGTAAAGGAAGCAATAAATAAAGCAATAAACACATTAATTTACAATGAAAAAGGGGGGCAGAATACAACCCCAAAAAATAAAATGAAACAAATCACACAAAAAATGAGGAAGTCAATTAAGGTGGGGACATTGGTTCCCGCGTGTATATTTAGAAGACTGAAGAGTTTCCTTGAACAATTTTGAAAAACTGGGATGAATGACCTCATTTTGAAAAAACAAAACTCTTCAGTTTAAATGACATTTTATTGGATGAAAAATTAGGGCGTTGGTCCCATTTTATTAGAAAGATCCCATTTTTCTAAATATAAATTTTTGTGACTTTTCATTTAGATGTGCATAAAATAACCCTTCGCTAAAATTCAAGTCCAAATAACAATTAAATGAAAGCTAAAAGAATAGATAAAAAGATAAAAAAGGGAGGAATGAACCAAGCCGATGTCTCCAAATCAAACCACCGCCCATTAGTGGTGCTCAATTGAAAAAAGATATTATGGACCAAATAAAACAAAGAAAGTAACATGTTAGAAAAGTTATATGAAAATAAAAATAAATAAATATGCAAGCACAATAATGAAATTAAAGAAATAAAAATAAATATTAACATAGCAAAAATGGTACTACTTGCATTAAAATAACACATTAATATGTAGCATGCAAACATAGCATTAAAACAAAATGAAAATGAGTAAAAAATGAACAAAAAGGGGTCAGCAGAGGTGAAGAATGGCCTAAATATGGCAAAGGATGGCCTAAGGAAAGAGTGGCGGGCGAGAAGAAGAGACTTCATCATGTCCCATCCCTCGCTTGACCAACGGGGGTCGGTCGGGTCTTCTTCCTGTCGGTCAAGTCCAAATAGCAAAAAAACCGAATTTCCACCATTTTTAACCAGACCAAGCTTGCTCCATGCACTTCTTTACATATTTTTAGCCCATTTTTTACACAATCATGCCAAAAATAACCTATAGAGGAGGTTTAGCATGCAAAACAATAAAAACCAAGGAAAAATAATTAATTCACATTTTGAGCCAAAGGATATATTTCATGCCATACATTTGAATTTAAAGCATAAATGATAAACTTTAGGCCCAGAATATTACCCTCAATGTTTTTATCTCTGAATAACAAGAAAACACTTAGTGCCCTCCTTCAAATTTGTCAAATAAATTCTGAAAACAAAATGAGTTTCCTCACTCTCTCTAGTCTCTGTCTAAAAAAGCTCTTTAAAATGAATGGAAAATGTAAAAGGATGATCAAGAAAAGAGAATTAATTTCTCTTTCTTAATGAATCTCTTAATTTTAGAAATCCAAATTCAAAAATTAGTTAAAAGAAAACTCTTTTTTCTTCTCCAGAATTTTTCTTTTCACCAGAAAATCTTTCCTTTTTACCTTCCCCCCCTCCCCCCTTCCCCCTTTTTTCCCGTGTCTTCACTTGGCTTTTTATAGTCCCAAAAACCCTTGATTTTCTAGGTTTAAACTTATTATTAAAGAACAAAATCAAGTCTTTTAATTTTTGAAGCCATAAAATCCATCCAGGAAATTAAGTTTTTGATTTAAAGTATAATTACCAAATTTCCCATTGAAGGAAATATAGAAATCGGATTTAGATCACGATGAATGGGCGTCCCTCGTATGAGGGACGGCTGTCCCTCACAAAGAAGCAAGAATTCCAGCATTACCACTTGTGGCCCATCCCCACATGGACGGGCGTACCTAGTGCCTGATGGACCGGCGTCCCTCGTGTAAGGGGCAGGCATCCATCACCAATAATTTTAACTGCCCCATAAAACCGGTCACAGCAGAGGACGGGCGCACATCACGCTCGACAGACGAGTGTCCCTAGTGAAGGGCGGGCGTACATCACTAAAATGTACTTTTTGCAATTAAAACCCTTTTTCAAATTCGGTGAAGACATGAAAGAATTTTGGTCACAGAGAAGTTCCAAAATTTGAGAAATTCAAAGGTAGAAACCAGCAGTTTTAGCTCTCCACTTGTGAAACGGGTATCAGTGTCCTCATCAGGTAACTCTGATGTGGGTTACCTCGAGACCTGATGTCTACAGTTGCCCCTAATTTTAGGGAGGCTAATGCACTAGTGCATATAGTTTACACATAGACATAGGCATATACATATACATATATACACATATTCACTAGTGCACTGGTGTCTCTCACTTGAAGGACATCACCAATAATTTTCATTGCCCCACAAAGCGAGTCCCAGCAGAGGACGGGCATCCCTCATGAGGCACGAGCGTCCCTCACTAAAAAATGCACTTTTTGCAATTAAAACCCTTTTTCAAAATC
Source organism: Excoecaria cochinchinensis (assembly GCA_947683425.1). NCBI lineage: Eukaryota > Viridiplantae > Streptophyta > Magnoliopsida > Malpighiales > Euphorbiaceae > Excoecaria > Excoecaria cochinchinensis. Next base: position 15,124,328 of record CANTUQ010000073.1, on the reverse strand, counting down.
TGTGAAGACATAAAAGAATTTTGGTCACATAAAAACTTCAAAATTTGTGAAATTCAAAGGCAGAAACCAGCGGTTTTAGCTCTCCACTTGTGAAACAGGTATCAATGTCCTCATCGGGTAACTCTGATTTGGGCTGCCTTGGGACCCGGTGTCTAAAGTTGTAACACGCTATACCCGTAAGTGGTACGGATACCGGATGTCACGGCACTGAACTGACATACACTACAATGCACTTAACAGATCGGTAGGAATATTTTTTTTTTAGCAATAACAATCATATATATATATATATATATATACACAATAACATAACAGTTACACTAACACACAATTCATATACTTGTACCATACAGTCTTGCTTTCATCTACTGCGATCGTATACATACCATGCCAATCCTTCTATCCTTGCTGTCGAATACTTCTTTTGGTCGTCATTATATCTTCGGCCACATCAAAATCTATCACAATCTGCGCGCAGTAGCACTCTACGCGCTGAGCATTAAAAATGCCCAGTGGTGGATACATATCCTAAATTTTCCATAACCATATCTATATTCATGCACATACAAGTATATTTCCTTAATTTTATTATTTGAATATTAATTCTTTACTTTGGTCACTTAACATTATATCCTTTGATTTCATTTCTATAATTATGCTTTAACATTTCATTTCTGTTGTCACTATTGTTATTGTCTGTACTGATAATCTTAACATTAGTATCATTACATTCGGTTTATCAATTAGTAATCAATCATATTAACAATCCTTGCTATACTTTATCTAATATTTTCTTTATGTTCCTAACACTTCCTTTACTTTTTTTAATTACTCTAACTCTTTTGCGTTTTATAATTGCATTAATATTTTTCACTTTATTCAAATCTTGCAAAGTTTACTTAATTTCATTTAATTGTACTTCGAATTATACCCATGAATTATTAACGCTATAGTATCATTTACTGACTTATTTGGACATTTATCATTTCTATCATTATTCTTTTATTTTATTTCTCTCTATCAATACTATTTCTATTACTAACGACATTATCATCAATCTTAACATTCGCACTAACAATTCTATACATATTTACAATAATATAAATTTTAATTATGGCACTGTCAATTTCATTAATATAAATTTTACATTTATGTTATTCTTGTTTTTATTATTAATACATAAACCCTTTTTAGCTACATTCAATTGTACGATTAACTTTACAATGTGTCTATTATTTTCTTTCGTTTTATCACTACTCACAATTACAATACAATTTATTACTATTATCTTTACATTTATTATTCCTCACTAATATTTAATTAAATGTTTTTGCTATATTTTATTTGACAAGCTATACAATTAATTTCATTAGTCCTTTTTAATTCATTTCAAAAGCCATGCACTATAACTTAAATTCACTAAAGTCCTTCTAAGAACCTTACTATAAATAATTTATAGTTTAATCCTCCACATTTGCCATAATTACGAATTTATCCTTATATTTCACTTAATTTTTATTATTATTATTATTATTATTATTATTATTATTATTATTATTATTATTATTATTATTATTACAATTTCATTTCCTTATCAATTATTCACTTTTAAGTCCAAACATCGGTCACTTATGGTAAATTTCGTTAAAGTCCCTCCCTTTTCACTTATTTAAGTTACACATATATACCTAAATATATATATTAAATCAATTATACCTATTATCCACTTAATAATTATTTATTCACAATATTTCATATTCATTGATAATTTGTTCACTAATTGTCAATTACATATTTAATATCCATATCAATGATTAATTACACTTTAATCGCTTAATTAGCCTCACTATTGTAAATTTACAATCAGGTCGCTAAATTTTTATCAAATTACGATTTTACCCTTAATTTTCTCATATTTACAAAAATGCCACTAAATTATCTTATTCTTGCATTTATTTCATTATTTGACCTACAAATTACCATTTACTCCTTACAATAACATCTTTTAAACCAAATTACACTTTAATCCTTATGTTACCCTTTAATTCCAATTTTTGCCATTTAAATTCACTATAATTACAATTATGCCACTAATTATTCTTAATTTCACTTTTAATTTGTTTTTAACATACAAATTTACATTTTAGTCCTTCTGATAACATTAAATTCTTTACACTATTATCATTTTAATTACATTTTTCACTTAAATATCACTTATTAACTCCTTTATATATAAAATTACCGTTTTACCCCTAAACTTTTTATTTCTATCAATTTTAGTCCCCTTTTCACTTAAATCTTTATTTATCATTAATTCATTAATTAAAATGTAAATTACCTTTTAATCCCCAAATTTCCATTATCATATCTTATCTCATCTTATCCATATCTCATCTTATCCTTATCTTATCTCATCGCTTATCTTATCGTATCACTTTTCTTATCTAATAACCATGTAATTATCCATGTAAATTCCAATTTAATCATTTTAATTTAACTTTTACCATTTTGTCTCAATCTTTCACATAATTACCTTTTTCATTACATTTCTCAAACAATCTCATTTTAATCCATTTTTCTTACTTTGCCCTAGCTCGAACCCGGTAGAAATTTCAGGACCGGATATATGGGACGTGGGCCATCGCGAATCCACTACACTATAGAGTGTTCCCGAAAGACCACCCGAGCACTGTCACTGCATTTCACTGTAAACTTTATCACTATATCACAGTAGTAGACCGTCATTGGCCTACAGATGCGAGTCGTCATGACTCGCTGCGGTAAGGGTGTCCCTATGGTTAGCCAACTATATCCTGAGCTAGATTTACTACCAGAACACTAAGGGCAAATAAAATCATATTTACAATTATACAATATGTAACATTAACTTACATCATTCAGCCATCACAAGCACTTCACTTCCAAATTTTTCATCTCACTTATAAATCACTTTCATTTCACTTATTTAATCATTTTAACACTGGATATAACAAAATGCATAGTTTACATCACACATCCCAATATTTTCACTTATTACTTATTTTTAATATCAATTATGACATTTCTCCACTTTATTTTATCATAATCCATAACATTCACTTTAGACATAATGCATATTCAACATATAAAATATTCAATTAAGCATTAAAAATTCTAAATAAATTATTTTACACTCCATTTCATTTATATATTCATTTTTAAAGCATTTCCATTACATAGTTCACCAAATATATTTTAAGATCGTCAATATACCCATTCGGCCATACACTTAATTTTTCACCCATATTTATTTTTCTTCCATTACTCACTTATTTAACTAGATTACATGTTAATTAATCTAGATATACCTTTAAATGACATTATATCACAAAATACTCATATATAATCTTAAGTATACCATTCGGACATGTCAATATTCATGCATCACATTTATTTTTCTTTACTTTAATCATTAGTTTAGCTAGATCTCATGTCTATCATAATAAATATACCATTTTTATTCATTAAACATCAAAGTATACCTATGTAAACCTAGGCATACCATTCGGCCTACATGTTGGCCATGATATATATCTTATTTATTTTTATTTTAATCACTCAAAATCTCATTTTTAATCTTCCTAAACATGACTATATGGTTTGATTCAATTAAACTTACATATTTCACATACTTTATGTTTAAACATAACCAAAAATCACACTTTCAACATGGAAAGAGGAGGATATTGTATCCACTAACCTTATATTCATGATCTCTACACTTAGATCTTCTTTTCATTCATCTTTCACTATTAAAGCATTTTCCTTTCCTTGATTTCTCCATGTGGCCGAATATAAACATCAAAGGAAATACCATAAATTTACTTTCATTTTGCAATATAACTACATAAACATACTCTAAACATCCTAAAATACCTATTTGAACCTTTAAACCAATTTAAAAATATCAACTTTACATACCTCAATTTGACACATAAACTTTTCCACTTATTTTCTCCCACTTCTTCCACTTCAAATGAAATTTAGAGGTTACTATCATTGAAAAGAGAGGCTGTATTTTACTTGGGAAGGTTGGATTTTGTGAGAACTTTAAAGAAGAATGAAGAAAATTCAAGAAAAGGAAGAAGAATACCATTCGGCCTAGTAGGAGGAGAAGAAGGCTGAAGAGAAATCTAGGGTTTTCTGATTTTTCATCCTTTATATAGGGGTCTTGAGTGGGCTTGGGCTTGGTTCAACCAATTGGGCCAACCCAAAAGCCCATTTAGGTTAATAAGCCCATTTTCCAACCCAAAATAATTTCTCTCACTTCCCAAGCTCAATTCTTCACAAAATCAGTTCCATAATTTCTAAAATATATAATTTAGCCTCTATATAAAATTTTAGGTCAATCAGAAATCGTTTCCCGGTCCGATAATTTCTTATCAGTCCAATAACTCAATTTTCTGTCCCACCGTGAAATTTATTTTTCATTACCATTTGATTTTATATAATATTTCGAGCAAATCCATACTTTCAGATAATTTTTCTGAGATCCACGGCTCCATTTGGAGTCCGATCAAACCTTGGTCAAATAAGCCAAATCGTAGTCAAATCAGTCCGACCGGTCCGATTCACTAGTTGAACCGGTTCGGTTCAATTTTCATCCTTAAACATTATTTTTCCTCTTAATAGCTCATTTGACCTTAATTTCATCTTATTCAGGGCCCATTTCCAGTCCGGTTTAATTAAACTGGTCCGGTTCAACCATTTTTTAGTGTTATCACAAAATTTATTTTTCACTACCAAATTGTTATATACACTATTCTGAGTCTATCTATACCTTCAGATAACTTTTCAGAGGTCATTTACTATCTTTAAAGCCTTGGTCAAACTTTGGTCAAACCTAGTTACTATTTGAATCGAACTAGAGGCTTTCTTCATTTTAAGTTTCGGGAACCTATTTGACCTCATTTTCACTCCAAATTATACCACCTGACTCCTTACTTGTACTTCTCATTGGTTCAATAAAATATTTTTTTCTACCGGCTTTTCGGAAGGTCACCCATCAAGGGCTTCCATGGCCTGAGCACGTTTAACTTTTTAACTATTCTGTAATTCAGGGTACTAAAACTTTTGTTTTTGCACTAAAGCCACACTCTAAACTCTACAGAATTCACTGATCACTACTATACCAGTTTCAGGCCATTACAACAGTTGCCCCCAATTTTGGGAAGGCTAGTGCACTGGTGCATATAGTTTACACATATACATAGGCATATACATAGGCATATACATATACATGTACTTATACATGTAAAATTCAATTTGTACTCTTAAATCCTTTTATAAATACATGTAAATAGTTTAAGCATGTTAACCATAAATACATTCGACAAGTCATAAACTTGGAACTTATATACTGACCTCAATTGCTAAGTACAAAAATCGTCACTTTAGATGTTCCAAGCTACTTATCAAGTTTCTCTTTGATTACTAACCACATGAATTTCGAGTAACTCTTAAACATCGTACTATACAACAATATTTAAAATTTAGGTTTATTCTTCAGTAACCATCTTTATGTCCAAAATCCTATTTCTCATTCCCAAAATAATGTATTTGCGAAATCCATCATAATTTCTTAAACTTCTATACACCTATTATATGCCAAAATCCCTCCTTTAAATTTCTCGGGAGCTCAACCCATCATTTTTTTAAGTAGTTATAACTTAAACTATATATTTGGACCTTTATGTTAAGTCATATTTTCATTTATAAAAAGGGTTTTCTCCACATTGATATATTGTTGGCATGCTACATTATAATAATGTTCATGAATAATTATTTAATGTAATTCTAAATATCCCTAGTCATTTATCACTAAAGGAATAATAATAAATTAAGATTAGTATAGGTTTGATTGATAATCATGAAATGATTATATATGGCAATATAAATCAAATTTGTAGGTACTTGTTAGAGAACAAGATACTGGATAGACCTGCTATGAGATCACTACATGGGTTAGCGCCATAAGTGATCTCATAATAGTTATATTATTAAATCCTTAAACCTGAGATAATTACAATTTCCTACATGAAGAATATGATGTTTTGACATAATCAAACGTTATCTTTAATTGGATAATCATAAAATTTATGATTGGACATGATGAGAATTATGCAGAGAAAAGTGAATAGTCAAGATGGAATTTGTCCCTCTTTTAAGAGAGATATCTACTGGGCCCTTCGACAAGTAGGACTAAAAAATGCATGGTCGGGCTCAAATGAATTGATAGAGTGATCAATTTCATTTGATTTTATCAGTCTACTTAGTAATCGAGAAATTATATGGTTGAACGATATAAGTATGACATTGACCGTGACTTATGTTCAAATAAGATATCATGTGACAAAAGGATTATAACACGTTCTATTGGTTAGGTTAATGCCGGATTATTGATATTCGTATTATTTGGGTAGTCATAATGTCTTACTAGAGGCCACTTATGACTTATGGGCTTATAATGGGATTGGACCCACTACTAACATAATATGAACCTATTGGGTCGCACATCTAGAACGTAATAAAAGGGCTAGGGTTTATTTGGGCTTTTGAAATTTAAAATATGGCAGATATAAAATTCAAAATAATGTCTTAAAGATAAAATAATATTCATTATTATTTGAATAAGGAATATTATCCCTAAATTTTCTCTCTACATTAGGGTTAACGTGACGATATGTATATAAAAGGTGCACCCCTAATTTGATTATGATTACTACCGCCGTTCTTTGAGAAGAAAACAAAAATAAAGAGCAAAATATTCTCTGCTTTCGAGAAAAAGAAAAAGGAACAAAGAAAAGTTAAAAAACCTAGTTGCACGAAAAAGGAGCTAGCACCCTTGTGCATCCCTTTGTCATTCGTGTGTGGATACCGATAGAGGGTGGTCATTCCTTGGAGCAGCACTTGGAGTTCGATTCGACTTGGAGAAGTCATGCATTTGCACAGATAAATAAAGTAAACCCAACCAGAATTAAGGTATTAATTCATTGTTTCTGATCATCAATAGGTTGGTAATCATTAAACCCTACCTTTTGAATCAATTGAATCGCATGGATCCTGGTGGGTTTTGATTTTATTCTGCTGCATTTTATTCTGTATGAGATACCAAAACCTAACAATTTTTAACATTTATATCCTCATAGTATTTCTAGTTAAGTCACAAATAGCATGTATAATTAAATTAATTACACATGCATTATACTCAATATATCCAAATTAAATTCGAAAGCACTAAAAATGATATATTGAGAGTTTACCCAAGCTAATAAGGATGATGAACTGCAAATTCTAGACTTTTTAGGAGCAAGGGCCAGTAGTCGGCCTACCATCGAAGCATCGTCAAAGTTTTGCTAGTGAGAAAAGAAAGATGCTAGCCTTGTTGTTCTCGTCAAGAGGAGTTCACAAGTATTGACCATATGCCAAACGGAGTTGTGTAGTGGTCGAAAAGTCATTGAAAAGTCTTGAAAAAAATATTTTCAATCTACTTTTCTAACGCGTTAAATGGCTTAAAATTGGTATCTATTTGCTTATCTCGGTGTAAGGGATTGTTTAGAAGTGGAGCAAGTAGGAATGGTGGTCGAAAGAAAAGAGAAAAAAGATGAATGTGGTGGTTATGGAAGAAGAAGAAGAAGAAAATAAGAAAGGGAAAGTTGGCCACTGCCAACTATAAGAAAAAAGAAAAAAAAAATATTTTAAGGACATGCCCCGCTTTCTGCCTTTTTTGTTTTCTTCAAATCTTAAGGGACTTTTTGTCCCCTTTCTACCAACTCTTTTTCTTTTATTTTTTTCTATTTTTATACTTTATCATTTATTTTTTATATTTATTTTTATATAATCAGAAGTTAATTTTTCTTTTAGGTACTTAATTTTTCTTTTAGGTACTTTCCTTCCTCTTTATGTATATATACACATGCATGTATTACAATGTTTTCTCTAATAAAATTAAGATTTTATTTTTTATCATTTATTAAATTAAACTATTGTTTACACAATTAAGACCATATAAAGGCATATAATACAAAGGTTAAAATTTTTACACTATTGATTTGAGAAAACCTGGTGGTTTTTCTAATGGATCAATATCCAAACTTTAGTTAAGAATTTAACCTTAATTTGCTCAATAAGCCAAACCCTAACTTGAAAGGTAAGTATCATATACCAATTGCATTTATTGAAACTATTGAATCAATGGGCCATCAACTTTTTATGAATGCATATCTTGATATGCAAAGTCCAATCTTGCCTCTAGGTCTATTAGCCTTGAGTTTATTCAACAAACTAATGGGATAGTTAAGAGAACTCATTAATATGATTCAAAAATATTCATTATAATATGGACTTGAGTTGGTTTGTTCCTTTTAGGTCTCATTATTCATGGTTAGCATGCACATGCATATACAGTAATATAATTAATCATGCATATTTGACTCTTAAATACATGAGCTAGTTATGGACTTTCTACTTTGGTTTTGTCAAGCAATGAAGGAGACCAAGTCAAAACCTAGGCAGAATGCATGAGTAAAAATATGAAAATAATAATAAAAGAATATTACAATAATTCTTCTTCTCTTCTTCGATCATCGATTCAGCCCATCTTGCTCCTTGATCTTAGTCTTCTTCTTTCCTGGTCTAATCTTATGTAATCTAACATAAAACCATTAGAGAAAATTAAAAGATAAATGCATGCGCTGGACATGAAAGTCCTTATGGACCAAAATAAACCATGCATATGCTCAATCTTATTTGGATATAAGTCCATAACTATGTCATCATGCCAAGACATACATCTTATCAAGCATCTAATGCATAAACGAAAATAAAGTTCTATTAGTGCAACTAGTGTATGTTTCAACTTTTTGAAATATGGTTCATTATGTAAGTTCACAAGCATCATACATTATATGTAAGAAGGTGAAAATTAATAACTTGTAAACTTATATAGCGTGATCTAGTTAAAAGAATTTAATTTCCTAGCTAAAATTCAGAACTTTACTGTAGGTGTTTGTTAAACAGTTGTAAAATGTCACACCGGTTTGTTGTAAACCACTAGTTTTCTTACTTCAAAGCACCTCTAAGATGTCCACATAAGAAAAAATGTCTAAGAACCTTCTTAAAGGGCAGTAGTGGCCAAAATTGGGTTAAGGACTAGTAATCCTAATTCGGCTACAAAGAGAAAAGGAGGTAGAGAGAAAATTAGGGTTTTGAGGGAACTAAAGTTCTAATCATCCCATACCACTTGAATCCGATTTTTAGGTGTATTTAAACACTTCATAGGTCATATTAAGGTTATTTTATAATGGTTGTAACTCCTAATTAGGCTTGGACCATTCGGGTGGATTTAAATGACACTCATTGGCCCAACAGTCCAATTCTATGCAGAGAGCCTAAACAGACTGGGCCTGCACATTTGAATCAGCTGTAAAGCCATTCAAAATTTACTAATAGCCTTATAACATATTAATGAAGCCCCATATTAATTATTAGCTACATCCAATGCCAAATGGGCTCTAGAGAAAATGTCTCCAGCTTAAAAAGTTATATGTGCATATTAGACCTTTTGGGCATTTTCTGCGCTAGAGACTTTTTCTTGTTTTCTCAAACCCTAATTTTCTCTTACCAACTTATCAAATAAGTTCCCATAACATCCCATGTCATGTTTATATTGCTTTTATTCTCATACCTTAATTCTTATACGTGTGTTTAGGTTCCCTGTGCATGTTGACAGTACAAAATGTAACTAAGAGTCCTAGTTGAATTGGGATTCTTAGGGTGTTCACCATACATTATTGTACAAGTCATGAAAGGCTTCTAGTCAAGCATTATAACTACCCAAATGATAGGAATTTTAGTAGTTTCCACTTTTACCCTTCCATATCAAGTTTCATGCAATCACTTCTTTTACCATTTTCTAATCTCATTCATGAATTGAATATGGACTGTAATTTCTAAAATATGTCCTAGTAGTAATATGTCATGTTTGAGGTAAATTATAAAATGAATTATAAAAGTTAAGTGAATTAAAGTACAGAAAAAGGACGTAAAGGGAATTAATTTAAAAGATGTGGGCGAATGAGTAATTTATTTTAGTGAAGATGTACATGTATAAATTAATTTAAATTATGGTTAATATAAGAATAAAATTTAAACATAGGAAAATAGTGATTACAAGAAGTATTGGGGCTAAATAGCAAATATAAGAAATGTAAAAGGTAGAGTTAGTGAGATCTTAACAAGTGGACTTCTAGAATGATATAGAGATTTCTTTGCCATAAAAGGCTTGGTAGCCCACTTAAGAAAGGACCCAAAAAATATAGATTTCTTATTTCACATTTCCTCTCCATCTTTACATATGCATACTTAAGGGACTTTTGGGGGAAAAGCTTTAATTTGGTCCAATTTTTTCGAGTAAGGTGGGAGAATCCAACAAAGGAAAAGGGAAAGAGAAGGAGAAGTGAAAGAGTAAAGGCTTGAAGAGAAAGTTGGTCATTTTGAGGTATAGGAACATCTTAAATTCTATTATTTGTGCTTGCTTGAATTGAAGTGATAAAAATGGACTAATTGATGTGTAATTGTTGCTGGATGATTGATTTGGTGTTGAGTTACTCGAAATTGGTTGAATTTGTTATAAGAAATGTAACACCTTTAAATTGCTATATTGTACATACTATGGTCAGTTAACTCAGACGTCACAACAGTCCTAAAATCAGAAGATTTCATTACACTAGATAGTTCGATAAAAAAAAATTATACATCAAAGACATTCATGAACATATAGAAATATAACAGTCCATACATAACAAAATATCAACACAATAATCTATACATAATTCTATTTAAATTTCTACATTATGCGTACCCATGAACCATAAACCTGTCCGTACGTATTTCATAACTCCATCCGATACGATCATATACATGCCATGCCTATGTCTCTATCCTTGGTTTCCATCACTCCTCTCGATCATCAACAAAGCCTCGACCACTTTAAATTCTTCTGCCTTCCATAACTTGCGCACGCACTGACCATTAAAATGCCCAGTGGTGGATATATATCCTAAATTTTCCATTACCAATTTCATGCACACATGCATAATTTAAAACTTATATATATTATTTTCATGCATTAACATTACACAATCAATCACTTAACTCACCAATTAAACTATCTTTATTTCCATAACTAATATTCCTATAAATAATATTCATTAATATCTATACATATACTTACATGTTTTAACATTTCATAATCATATAAATTAATTCCTTTATTCTTATTAATTGGACTGTCATTGTTTTCCATAACCTATATTACCATAAACAATATTCATCTTTGTCTATACATTTACATCTTTAATTTCATTATAACTCTTATTGTTACATTTATTGGTACTATTTTTATTATTAATATTACCATTTCTTAATTTACAACATATAATAAATTCTCATTATCCTTACAATTACATTTATTAGTCAAATACCTTATCAATTTACTTTAGGTCCTTACATTAACCTTATTATGGTCAATTACATTTTAGTCCTTCAATTTTTATTAAATTATGATTTTGCCCTTTAATTTTACTATAATTACTATTATGCCACTAGTTATTTATATTCTATATTTAATTGATTATTTAATATGTAGAATTACCGTTTAGTCCTTAACCTTAAATTTATGAATAAATTCACATTTAATCCTTGATTTCTCATTTTTTTCACACATCTTATTATTTAATTACTTATTTTTACATAATTACCCTATTTTCTCATTATTAAGCATAATTACCATTTTCTTATTCATTTCATTTCTCTTATTACTTTATAATTATCCATTTTATTCCATTTTCCTTAATTTGCCCCTAATATATCAATCTGCTAGAAATCTACAAACCAGATACACGGGACGTAGAGTCATAAGAGATAGTGACCATGTAAGGCCCCGACTTGTACCCCAGTCGTATTAGATACGCCTAGGGTACAAGAGAGGTCGAGGTTGTGCTTTTGGGTTGAGTTTTTGCATGTTGGGACATATTCGATATTAATTGATTTGTTTCAGGTAGTTTTTTCATTTAACCTTTTTGGACTAAATTGCATGAATTAGGTTTTATAGTTGGATTGTACCTTAATTAAGCTTAATTAAAGGACTTGTGCATGAGTTTTGGAGGGTCAAAGGAGCAATTAGGAGGTTTGACTTGTGCGCCAATCAAATTGTGCCATTTGGATTAGTAGATTAGGGTGGAATGGGGAAAGGATTGGGATGGCTTTATGGGCTATGAGGGATGGTGGAAAGGGGGGTTGTATCCTAACCTCCTCTTCCTCCTTGCTTCAGCTCCTTCTAATTCCCTTAAGTTACTAAACCTCCATTAAAATTATGTTCTAGCTCCTTTGAGCCTAGCAAGTAAAGTTAAGTGAGTTTATAAGCTTAGTAGGTAAGTTTTTCTCCTTTTCTTCCCCTTCTTCTTCCATGAGTTGAAAGGTGAGCTTTTGGTGAGTTTTGTATTAATATATATGTTGTGATGCTTGTATAGAAGGAAGTGGAGCGAAAGCCAAAGGAAAGGAGAAAGTGGGTGTTAGTGAAGCTACGTGAAGGATTTTTTAGCAAGGTAGGGAAATTTCATTCGAATGTATTCTTGATGCATATTTGTTGTTTTAATGTAATTCTGAATTAATTATATGCTATTGAGTTGCCTTGTTGTGGTTAGATTGACTAAGTGGTCAAATTGGGCAAGTAGAGTTTCTAGGGGAAACTCTGCTCAAATTTTGCCACACCTATGTGTGTGTTGTTTTAGTTATATTTGGAGTTTGAGTGATCCTAATTGCATGATTTTGGTTGGGTTAGAAAGCTAAGAGATGTTTCTAATTATGTCTAGAAGGAACCTAGGTCTAGTTCTGACTCCAAGTTCTCTGAAATTGGCCAAATCAGAACTCTCTCTACTTTGGTCGGTTCACTGGAGCAGTTCAAGTTGTTTATACCATATCTGACGTTTTAAATGTCTAAATGACCTAAAATTTATGCCATTGGAAACTTAACATCCTAGGAAAAAATTTTAAGAGGGATTTTTACCTAAAAATGAGGTATAGGTATCGTTTCAGTTTAAAGAAGTTGGGCATTAGAGTGATGTTCATTGCTCTATTTTCAGAAGGGTCACCTTACAGAAGGCTCTGTCGCACTCGCGACCATAATAGACTCTATCGCATTCGCAACATCGGTCGCGCTCGCGAATAAATCATAAGAGCGGTTATATCACACTCGCGACCATAATAGACTCTATCGCATTCGCAACATCGGTCGCGCTCGCGAATAAATCATAAGAGCGGTTATATCACGCTCGTGACCAACCTTTGGGGAAGGCTCTGTCGCGCTTGCAAAAGTACAAGCTAAGTAATAGTTCTCTTCTCTTTGAAACTTCATTGTGGGCATGAATTCTTAACCACCATGACCCTTCACTGTGTTGACATTTAGTTATTTATTTTGTATATTGCTAAATGTTTTAAATATGGATTTATGTGTTTGACATTTGATGAATGTTACATATAGAGCATGACTATATAAACGGCATGACTACATGGATTTTATTGAGTATTTTTATACACAATTGTACTGAATGTAACTGAAAATGAATGGTCTATATGAATGGAATTTTAATTATTTATTTAGGCCTATAATTATTGAGTCGTGGATAGATAGGCATGCCTATAGGAATTCTGAGTGCTGCAGCCTATGTTTAGACCACGGTACGGTCGATATATGTGTTAGAATCTTGAATTTGATTCTTCTGGATTGTGGATCAGATTTGATCGCTAATGTGTTTTTCGAATCACGGTAAATCCTAATGTGTTCTCAAATGGATGTACCTTCGGGTACCTATGTGTTTCCACCCGTTATCCACCCCCTTTGTAAGTGCATGCATTTGATAAGCAATAAACGAGTAACTTTGATAAGCAATAAATGAGTTACTTGATAAGCATGTAGTTATGAGTGTATGTGGATATGACTGTTTCTATACCATGATGTTGTATTTTATACATATCTATTTTGTTCTTTTGATTTATTTGGATATCATACGCTTGTGATTGCATTGATAACCGCTATGAGTTGTTATCCTGTTCATGTGTTTCCTCACAAAGGCTTCGCACTTAGCACGGGTGTTTTATCCGTGTACGTATCAAAGACATGGTGATTTTGAAGGACACCTTGCATCTCCTGAAGCCAACACAATAGGGGCTCGTTATATGTAGGTTCTTGTGTAGTATTGTAAGGGAATTTTGTAAATGTAACTTTTGAGCGAGTATAGCTTAGTTATGTGCAGGCCAGTAATACTGTAATATTGTAATGGACTTTTGCTACTATATAATATAAAGTATTATGGCTTCTGCACGTATATCCATATGATCTCATTATGATTTCGAGTTATTATCAAAAAATTTTATATTTTGGCTTTTAATAATTTAAGTGTTTTGGATAGAGCTTTTAGTCGTGTGTCATCCCTTACCTGCCGTGGTAACCCACTACGTGCGGGTAAGGGATGTTACATTTAGTGGTATTAGAGTATAGGTTTAGGCAGTTCTGGATGACCGTAGAATTCAAATGCTTATAGAATTATGTTGGCCTAATGCAGATGTCCTTGTGTTTTGTAGTTAGATATGGATCTATCTCAAAAAGCGTTAGATGAGACCGCTGAGAGCATGGATTCTAGGGACCAAGGTCCATCTGTTTCTAATCGAGCTGAACCAACAGGAGTGGAACCTAATGAGCTAGCTGTGCCTTTTGAGGCAATGCTTAAAATATCATAGGATATGGCAAGGGTTCTAGAGCGGATAACAGCTCCTAGGGCTCCGATAGATTCGTTGAGGAAGCATGGAGCGGAATATTTCTGTGGAACCAGTCTCGATGAATCTAACAAGGCTGAGTTTAGGATTGAAAAGGTGCAGCGGGTACTTGAAGAGATTAGATGCCCTCCTAAGCAAAGAGTGGGCTGTCTAGTATCTTTACTGCAGGGTCCAGCTTATGACTAGTGGAAGTTGGTCCGGTTACTTGGGAATTCTTTCTTCAAGAATTTTATAATAATTACATCACAAAAGCTTATCAGGGGGCTAAGTGTAAACAATTTTTGAATTTAAAACAGAGAGCCTTATCTATAGTTGAGTATGAGAAGGAGTGCAGTGGACTCAGTAAGTATGCACAGACTGGGGTGCTTACGAAAGAATTTAGATGTCAACACTTCGAAGAGGGGCTCAATGAGTCGATCAAGGCATTGCTGATTTCCATAACGACCTTCCAGAGTGTAAGCTACTACCAGATCGTGTAGGCAGCTATGAGAATTGAACCATCTGAGGTGATTCTAAGGGAAAGAGCACAAAGAAGAAGTTCCTCTCGAGGTGGTTCTTCTTCTCGAAAGAGACACAGAAATTCTCCAACCGCTTCTCAAGCTGACTTTATTGCTTATCCGGCTACCAAGAGTAGACAACAGGGGTTCTCTGCCGCATATGGTACAGGTAGAGGAGCAGTAAGTGATCAACGAGATGAGGTGACAGAATGTTCGCACTGTAATAAACGTCATAAGGGAGAGTGCATGTCACACCCGAAATGTACCCTAGAAGGATTGGGCATATTAAGAATGAGTATTGACCCTGGGTTGTGCACATTGAAGTGTTTGGTATAGCAATTGAACAATTTAAGAGTTAATATGAAAGTTTCGATAAGTGTGGCTAACGGTAAATTTGTAAAGTATGAAAATAGGATTTAATTGAAAAGAATTTAAATCGAAAAAGAAATAATTTGTTTAGTGAGTAATTTATATTTGGATAAGGACTAAGAAGAGTTTAGCTAAGGACCTAAAAGGATATAAGACCAAGATTTTTATTTTGGACCAATGGGAGTGAGACAAGTGGCGAGGGATTTGGAAGAGGTATAAAAGGAAGAAAGAGAAAGAAAGAGAGGGCAAAAAAATCTGCTCTCCCCTTCTTGTTTCCCTTTTCCCTTCTCTACTCTTCCTCTTTTCCTTTTTGTTCCAATGTTAATTGATTTCCCTCAAATCAAATACCAAGATTTGAAATGATGAAGTTATTTAGCTCAAGAGAATTAATTGAAGAATTTGTCAAGGAGAGGTAAGTTTAAGTGTTGATTTCCTTGATTTCTTGGGTTAGCTTTAAAACCCTAGTTTTATGGTTTGTGTAATTGTGTGTTTAATGAGGGTGTTGGATGAGAAAGACTTTGAATGGATTTTTGGAAACAAGAAAGATCAGCCATGAAGCTTTTAGGAGCAAAGGAGTTGAGGTTTGGTAATTGGTGTTTAATTTGTATTTTGTTTCATTCATGAACTCGTTTTGAATGAATTGATGTTTGAGATGATGATTGTGTAAATTTGACTTAATTAGATGAGTTTTAAGCAGATGAAATATGTATTAATTGTGTGTATGGAAATTGGTTTTTAATTTGGGGAGAGAAACCTTTATTTTTCTGGAAAATCTGGATTTTCATCGTTTCACATGGCGGTGAGGGATGTTCATACCGCCGTGTGATTCTATTCTGGTTGCCTGTTCATTGAGCCACACGGCGGTAAGGGTTTACCATACCCCCGTGTGGAGCGCCTTACACGGCGGTAAGGGTTTACCATACCGCAGTGTAACATCCTTCTGTTTTGGATTTTTGGATTTCTGAATTCTCCTTCTCCTGTTTTCCCTAGTTAAGCATTATAATGTGTTTCAATTTATGGGTTGTTTAGTATGGTGCACATATACGACCTTAAAATAGTGTGTAACCTATTTTGCTAAACAATTAATACTTGAACTAAGGAGTTAATTCACTATGGTTATTTCGTGTGTGTGTGTGTGTGTGTGTGTGTGTGTGTGTGTGTATATATATATATATATATATCTGAAGGAATGTAATGTGACTGGCAAATTAAATGTGTATAGAGTATCGAATGCTAGGACGATTCTGATATGTGTATATGACTGCATAGAATTATGAAAAGTATATGTTTTGTTCCTTTGTTTTGAAGGTGATAATCATGATAAGTGGGTTTGGCTATTGAATGAATGGGTGTATGATTAAATTTATGATGTATATTATAAAGAAGAATATTGTAAATGATATAAGTAATATATGATTTATTCAAATGTTCTCACACATGGTAAGAAGCGAAATACAAGGATTTACCCACCACTATTATTATGAATGTATGTGTGTAAATAAATGTGATTTGATCGTTAAGTCTTAAGGAATGCATGATGCCCGATAATAAGGCTATGTTAAGTATAACTAGTGCAAATGATATGTAAGTATATGCATGCATGTGCTTAGATAATTATAAAGGAAGGTTACAAGTATTTAATGAACACATGTGTATATATGTGTAGAATGTGAAAGAATTTAATAATAATATGGAAATTTAGCCTGCGTTAGTCGAGTTATGGATAGATAGGCATGCCTATAGAGTTTTGTTAGCTGCAGCCCTCTGTTCTGTTTGGACCCTGATCAAGTCTCCATTTAGATCCTCGCAAACCTCAATGTGTATGGATCTTGTTTAAGATCCCCTCTGTAAAATGTTTTTGAATGAAAAAATGTGATGTTGCTTTTCGATTCGTACCCGTAAGGTACCGCCATGCGTTCGATTCGTACCCGTAAGGAACCACCATGTGTTCACTCGCTTATCCACCCCTATGACTTAGCAGGCAATTAAAGAGTGAAATAATGTGAATTGTTGATAAGCTCTGTGATGATTTGTAAATTGATTTCGTGAATAAGCATTTGATGCATTTGTGATTAATGCCATTTGACTAGTGCTTTATGCACCCCTCTGTTCTGGATCCTCTATGGACTCGAATGTGAAATTGTGTGGTATCTTCGGATACCTAAGTGGTTTTGTATCTGAATCTAATGTCAGTTAATCGAAAAGAGATATAACAAATGATGTTGTCCTAATAAGTGTGTATGAATGAATACTGTTTGCATAAGAATTCATATGTGAGAAATGCCTATTATTAATCTGTTCATAAGTTATGAGTATGATTGTCTATGTAAAATCTGTGTAAGAATTTTGAAATGATTGATATGCATATTTACTATAGTTAAGTACTCAGTAAATAAACTCTATGAATATATATGTCCGTTTATATGTTTAAATTGAGAATATAGGTATGTATTGTGTTATCTATCTTCGGGATCTTAGCCTGGATAATTACTGTAAGTATTTTGGTAAGGAATTCATGTGCCTTGCCGTTGATTTTAATAAATATGGTAAGTTATATATATATATATATTAATTGGTAAGTAAGGAATAATAAAGTGTTAAGCATGATATAGACAATTGAATTTAGGAAATGAATTAAGATCAAATTTGGAATTTGTGTGCATAAGTTTCTGTAGAACTACGTGATTCTGATTCCCCAACCATAGGGATACGTATTCCAAGCCCGAACCAAATCTGAATATCTAAATGTTTTGTTAGTTTTGAATAAGTAACAGTTTGAATAAAATGAAATGATTTAATTTAAGTATTGATAATGTAATTTATATGATTTTGAAATAGTTGTGATAATGGGAGTTCTGAACTTTATATTTTGAACCTCAAACGTATTTCGGAAAATTATGAAGTATAACTAATTATAGAGCCATTAAGTGATTTAAAGTATACGACAACTTTTATTTAAAATGTATTTTTGATTAAAAAGTAATAAGTATTTTTTATTATGGTTTATAAGACGCTAATGTATGGGTAATTACTTAAGTTTTCCGTATCAAATAATGATATTCGTTTGTAATAACTTTCACTGGCATTCCTTTATGTTTATATATATATATATATATGTTGATTTGCATGTGTTTGCCTCGGTAACCACTGTGAGTGGCTGTCCATTATTTGTTTAGCCCGACTAAGCGTTATCGTTTAGCACGGTTGTTGTCCGTGCAGGTTAGGAGATCAGAGTAGCGCAGCGGTCCGCTGAGTTTTGGCCAACAAGTCGGTAGAGTTCTAGAAAGTGTTATTTGGATTTCGAAATGTAATTAAGTTTTTGTCTATGAGTTTTTGTAATAAGTTGTAATATCTTATAGTGCAACCAATGGTATGTGGATGTCATAGACCCAGGATGTGCATGTCTAAAGGTTTGTTTTGAAAAAATTTATTGTTCTGATTTCTATATTACCGTGTGTGTCTTTGTCTGGTAGCACCCTTCACTCGCCATAGTTTTTCATCCTTCGATATGCTATGGGTGGGGGTTGGGGGTGTTACAGTGCAAGTGGTTGACTGGTGGATGTTTCAGATGTGGGAGTATCGATCACTTTTTAGCGAATTGTCCCGAAGCTCGGAATGTGAATAGAGATCTGCAGGATGTTAGTAGGGGTGAGTTTAGTGCACCTCAAACTTCTCGAAGTAGGGGTAGAGGATGAGGTAGAGGTAACAGAACCAGAGATGGGGTAGTGTCTAAGTCAGTGGATCATCCGCCTACAGCGCCAGCCTGAGCCTATGCTATGAAGGCTCATGAGGAGTAGGATGCCCCAAAGGTTACATTTCTACTCTTTGACATTATATTGCATGCTCTCATTGACCCTAGTTCCACACACTATTATTTATGCTCTAAGAATTTATATGTTAATTTGCCTCCAGTTGATCGGTTAGATTATGACATATGTGTGGCTAGTCCCTTGGGACATAGTATTGGTGTAAATAGAGTGTATAGGACTTGCCCTATAGTGGTCCAAGGTAAAGAGTCCTCTGTGGACTTGATTGAGTTGCCATTCCACGAGTTCGATTTAATCTTGGGTATGGATTGGCTTTGTAAGCATCGGGCAATAGTTGACTGTTGTAAGAGAATAGTCGTGCTAAGGAGTCCATATCAACCTGATGTGGTTGTGCAGGGCATTCATTCCAACTCTTTACCTAATGTGATCTCCACTATGCAAGCTCGTTGCTGCTTGCGAAAAGGATGTGAAGCTTTCCTGGCTTTGGTTTTGGATTCTAAGTGGGGAGGTAGAGTTGCAAGATATTCTAGTGGTGAGTGAATTTCCTGATGTGTTTTCGGAAGAATTGCCTGGGTTGCCACCGGTAAGAAAAGTGGACTTATCTATTGAAGTCCTACGGGGCACTACACTTGTGTCTAAAGCTCCTTGCCGTATGGTTCGTACTGAATTGAAGGAGTTGAAAACTCAATTGCAAGAGCTGTTGAATAAAGGTTTTATTCGGCCCAATGTGTCTCCATGGGGTGCACCAGTTTTTTTTGTCAAAAAGAAAAATGGCATCTTACAGATGTGCATCGATAATCGGTAGATCAATAAGGTGATAGTGAAGAACAAGTATCCTTTGCCAAGGATAGAAGATTTGTTTGATCAGTTGAGAGGAGCTAGTGTCTTCTCGAAGATTGACCTACGGTCGGGGTATTATCAGCTTCTTGTGAAGAATGAAGATGTTCTAAAGACTGCTTTTCGGACTTGATACGGGCATTATGAGTTCCTTTTGAAGCCATTCAAGTTGACTAATGCACCAGTGGCTTTTATGAATATGATGAGTCGGGTGTTCTAGCCCTATCTTGATCAATTTGTCATTGTGTTTATTGATGACATTTTGGATTATTCAAGGAACGAACAAGAACATGAGGAGCATTTGCGGATTATGCTCTAAATTATGAGAGAAAAGCAATTGTATGCGAAGCTTAGTAAGTGTGATTTTTGGTTCAAGGAAGTATCCTTCTTGGGCCACATTGTTTCTTCTGATGGTATCAAGGTTGATTCGACAAAGATTAAAGCAATTATAAGTTGGAAACCGCCTCGAAATGTGCATAAAGTGAGGAGTTTCTTAGGTTTAGCAGGGTACTACTAACATTTTGTGAAGGGATTCTCTATTATCGCTTCTCCCCTCACTAAGTTGCTTCGGAAAGGAGTCAAATTTGAGTGGTCTGATAGATGTCAAGCCAATTTTGAGTAATTGAAGAGTATGTTTATTGAAGCACCTATACTTACTCAACCCATTCCAGGTAAAGAGTATATGATGTATAGTGATGCTTTAGGAATTGGTCTTGGTTGTGTGCTACTGCAGGATGGGAAGATGATAGCATATGCGTCACGACAGATGAAGCCTCATGAGCAGAATTATCCAAATCATGACCAGAATTTGGCTGCAGTTGTCTTTGCTCTGAAGATTTGGCACCATTATTTATATGGTGAAAGATGTAGAATTTACACAAATCACAAGAGTTTTAAGTATCTACTTACACAGAAGGAACTCAATTTGAAGCAGTGCCAATGGCTAGAATTGTTTAAAGACTACGACTATACTGTGGATTATCATCCTAGTAAGGTTAACGTAGTTGCTGATGCCTTAAGCAGGAAATCAGTTTCGGCTTTGATGTTGCATGGTAGTAGATGGAGAATAGCATCTGATGGAGCTTTGATAGCCCAGTTGAAAGCTAGCCCCAATATGGAGTAGTTGCTAGTCAATGCTCAGAGAGGTGATGCCAAGTTGCATCAAACACTGCAATCAGTCAAAAATGGAGACAAGACTAACTATTCAGTGAATGATCAGGGTGTTCTGTACTTTAAAGGTCGGTTATATGTGGCTAACGATAAAGAATTGAAAAAGAGACTGTTACAAGAAGCTCACAACACGGTTTTCATGATGCATCCTGGAGGTAATAAGATGTATCAAGATCTAAAGCAATTTTATTGGTGGTCTAGAATAAAGAAAGATGTTGTTGACTATGTGTCCAAGTGTCTAACTTTTCAGCAGGAGAAAGCTGAGCACCAAGTTCCTTCAGGTCTGCTTAATCCCCTTCCAATTCCACAGTGGAAATGGGATAATATTACAATGGACTTTGTAGCGGCTCTTCCAATGACACAGCAGCAGCATGATTTAGTGTGGGTAATAGTTGATCGGCTTACTAAGTCAGTGCATATCATACCAGTTCGACTAAATTACTCCATGGATCGCTTAGCTGAGTTATATGTGAATGAGATTGTCCGGCTGCATGGTATTCCATTGTCCGTAGTATCTGATCGGGATCAAAGATTAACTTCAAGATTTTGGAAAAGTTTGTAAGCTGCTTTTGATACCGACTCAATTTCAGTACAGCCTTTCATCCTCAGTCAGATGGACAATCACAGAGAGTTATTCAAGTGTTAGAGGATATGTTGTGAGGTTGTGTTTTGGATTATCCGAGAAGTTGGGATAAATACATCTCGTTAATGTAGTTTGCATACAACAACAGTCATCAAAAGAGCATTGGTATGGCACCATATGAAGCTCTATATTGTAGAAAATGCTGAACTCCAGTGTATTGGATAGAATTGAGTGAGCATAAAGTAGTTGGTCCTAATCTTGTGAAAGACACGGAAGAAAAAGTGAGAATGATTCAGCAACGGTTGAAAACTGCAAGTGATCGGTAAAATCTTACATAGATTTGAAGCAAAAGGATATTGAGTATGAAGTGGGTGATAAGGTTTTTCTGAAAGTGTCACTGTGGAGAAAAGTGCTCCAGTTGGGAAAAAGGGAAAGTTAAGTCCGAGATTCATCGGTCCTTATAAAGTGCGTGAACGGATTGGACCTGTAGCTTATCAGTTGGCTCTACCTTTAGAATTAGACAAGCTACACGACGTGTTCCATGTGTCGATGCTTCGATGATACCGATCAGATAAATCTCATATTCTGCCAGTATAAGAAATACGAGTGCAGTCAGAATTTTCTTTTGATGAGGAACATAAAGCAATCTTGGCTCGGGAAGTGAGACAACTTCAGAACAAGCAGATTCCTTTGGTGAAAGTACTTTGGAAGCACCATGCAATCGAAGAAGCAACATGGGAACTCGAGTTTTCAATGAGAGCTCAGCACCTGCAGCTTTTCTGTTCAGGTATGAATTTCGAGGACGAAATTCTTTAAGGAGGGAAGAATTATAAGGCCTCGACTTGTACCCCAGTCATATAAGATATGCCTAGGGTACAAGAGAGGTCGAGGTTGTGCTTTTTGGTTGAGTTTTTGCATGTTGGGATGTATTCGATATTAATTGATTTGTTTCGGGTAGTTTTGTCATTTAACCTTTTGGACTAAATTATATGAATTAGGTTTTGTAGTTGGATCATACTTGAATTAAGCTTAATTAAAGGACTTGTGCATGAGTATTGGTGGGTTAAAGAAGCAATTACGAGGTTTGACTTATAGGCCAATCAAATTGTGCCATTTGGATTAGTAGATTAGGGTGGAATGGGGAAAGGATTGGGATGGCTTTATGGGCTACAAGGGATAGTGGAAAGGGGGGCTATATCCTAACCTCCTCTTCCTCCTTTCTTTAGCTCTTTCTAATTCCCTTAAGTTACTAAACCTCCATTAAAATTCTGTTCTAGCTCCTTTGAGCCTAGCAAGTGAAGTTAAGTGAGTTTATAAGATTAGTAGGTAAGTTCTTCTCCTTTTCTTCCCCTTCTTCTTCCATGAGTTGAGGGGTGAACTTTTGATGAGTTTTGTATTAATAGATATGTTCCGATGCTTGTGTAGAATGAAGTGGAGCCAAAGCCAAAGGAAAGGAGAAAGTGGGTCCTAGTGAAGCTACGTGAAGGATTTTTGAGCAAGGTAGGAAAATTTTATTCAAATGTATTCTTGATGTGTATTTTCTATTTTGATGTAATTGTGAATGAATTATATACTGTTGAGTTGCCTTGGTGTGGTTAGGATTGACTAAGTTGTCAAATTGGGCAAGTAGAGTTTCTAGGGGAAACTCTGCTCAAATTTTGCCAGACCTATGTGTGTTGTTTTGGTTATATCTGGAGTTTGAGTGCTCCCAATTGCATGATTTTGGTAGGGTTAGAAAGCTAAGAGATGTTTCTAAATATGTATAAAAGTAATCCATATCTAGTTCTAACTCTAAGTGCTTCGAAATTGGACAAATCTGAACTCTCTCTACTTTGGCCGGTTTACTAGAGCAGTTCAAGTTGTTTAGACCATATCTGACGTTTTGGATGTCTAAATGACCTAAAATTTATTCCATTGGAAACTTCAGATCCTAGGTAACAAATGTTAGGAGGGAGTTTTACCTAAAAATGAGATCTAGGTGTCGTTTTAGACTAAACAATTTGGTCATTGGAGTGATGTTCATTGCTCTATTTTTGGAAGGGTCGCCTTACGGAAGGCTCTGTCATGCTCGCGACATAGGTCACGCTCATGATCAAACCTTATGACATACTTTATCGTGTTCATGAAATAGTTCACACTCCTGAATAAATCATAGGAGCGGCTTTGTTGCGCTCGCGACCAACCTTTGGGGAAGGATCTGTCGCGCTCGCAACAATACAAGCTAAGTAATAGTTCTCTTCTCTTTGAAACTTCATTGTGGGCATGGATTCTTAACCATCGTGACCCTTCACTGTGTTGACATTTAGTTGTTTATTTTGTATATTGCTAAATGTTTTGAATTTGGATTTATGTGTTCAACATTTGACGAATGTTACATAAAGAGCATGACTATATAAACGACATGACTACATGGATTTTATTGAGTATTTTTATACGCAATTGTACTGAATGTAACTGAAAATGAATGGTCTATACGAATGGAATTTTAATTGTTTACTTAGGCCTACAATTATTGAGTCGTGGATATATAGGTATGCCTATAGGGATTCTGAGTGCTGCAGCCTATGTTTAGACCACGGTACGATCGATATATGTGTTAGAATCCTGAATTAGATTCTTCTGGATTGTGGATCAGATTTGATCCCTAATGTGTTTTTCGGATTGCAGTAGATCCTAATGTGTTAAAAAATAGATGTACCTTCGGGTACCAATGTGTTTCCACTCGTTATCCACCCCCTTTGTAAATGCAGGCATTTGATAAGCAATAAACGAGTAACTTTGATAAGCAATAAATGAGTGATTTGATAAGCATGTAGTTATGAGTGTATGTGGATATGACTGTTTCTATACCATGATGTTGTATTTTATACATATATATTCTATTCCTTTGATTTATTTGGATATCATACGCTTGTGATTGCATTGATAACCGCTATGAGCTATTATCCTTTTCATGTGTTTCCTCACTAAGCCTTCGCGCTTAGCATGGGTGTTTCATCCGTGTAGGTATCGAAGACATGGTGATTTTAAAGGACACCCCGCATCACCTGAAGCCAACACAATAGAGGCTCGTTTTATGTAGATGCTGGTGTAGTATTGTAAGGGAATTTTGTAAATGTAACTTTTGAGCGAGTATAGCTTAGTTATGGGTTGTAATAGTAAAGATAATTGTGCAGGCCTGTAATACTGCAATATTGTAATGGACTTTTGCTACTATATAATATAAAGTATGATGGCTTCTGCATGTATATCCATATGATCTCATTATAATTTCGAGTTATTAGCAGAAAATTTTATATTTTGACTTTTAATAATTTAAGTGTTTTAGACTAGAGCTTTTGGTCGTGTGGCATCCCTCACTTGCCATGGTAACCCACTACATGCGGGTAGGAGGTGTTACAGACCTCTAAGGACCACTAACTCTAGAGCCATAAGAGAAAGTGACCACTAAGGATCACTACTCTGTGAGCCATAAGAGTAAGTGACCACTAAGGATCACTACTCTGAGTCAAAAAAATAAATCCGTCAATTCCATAATGGCATAATGCCATACATAGTAGACCATCATTGGCCTACCCATACGAGTCACTAGGACTTGAACCACGGTATAAGTGTCCCTATGGCTAGCTAATTATATCCTGAACTAGTGAATTACTACAAGTAGATTAAGGGCAACATACTGTATACATTATTCTCATTAATTCCTTATATTTATAACCATAATCAGTTCAAAATAACCATAATTGTTTCATAATAGCCATTTCATTTCGTAATAACCATATTCATTTAATAATAGTCATATTTATTACATAATAACCATAATCATTTGATGTCATGTCTTAACATAATCTCATTCCATATAAATAAACATACATACATTACTCTTTTATTCCTTTATTATACTTACATATTCATAATCATCACATAACTTACTTTCCATATTAATAATAACCATAATGTATTTCTTTTGATTCCTTTATCTTATTTTCGTACTTATTTTTCCTTAATTACACTATTATTTCATTTTAAGTTTACATATTTCATTTTTATCATTTAATACATAATATTTTCATAATTATACAATGCTCATTCATCATACTATCATTTATATATTTAATTTCCTTTCCACTTTTAAATTCCACTTTACTTACTATTTCATCTTAACCTTATTCATGTCATTACTTTATTTTAACATAACATATTCCATAATCTTTACTTATTACATAATGCATTGTCAACATAAACTATATTATTTAATAATCTAAAAATTCCAAATAAATTAGTAAACCCTCTATTTTAACTATTCATTCATTTTATGGCATAATATTCATTAAATTAACAAAGTACACCATAATATACCTTATACATTAATTCGGCCAAGGCTTAAGTTCTTCCTCCATAATTCTTTTCCTTGTATTTATCATTTTACCCATTAGAGTACATGTTAGTTATCATGAATACATAATTATTTTGCATTAAACATCATGATATACCCTTGTATACCTATTATATCCATTCGGCCCAAGTTAACCTATTATATCCATTCGGCCCAATTTAAGTTTTTCTCCACAAATTATTTCTTTCCATTTTAACCATTCCAAACATCAATTCTAACTTCCAATAACATGTTCATAACCTTAATTTCAATTATACAAACATAATTCCCACACATACATAACATACATAAGATTAAAATTAATGGAAAACAAAGGATATTGTATCCATTAACCTTTAAACCTTGTTCTTCACACCTTAAGCTTCCTTTCCTTTAATTTTCATGTTAAAAGTTCCTTCCTCCTTTTAAATTCCTAAAGTGGCCGAATTCACACACATAAGAGATCACCATTTCCTTGCTTTCTTTATTCAATATAACCATATATTCATTCTATACAACCTTTAGTTTACCCATAGGAACCATTAAATCAAATTGTAATACTCAAAATCACTTACCTAAATTTTAACACATAATATTCTTTTCTTGATTTCCACCACTTCCTTCACCTCAAATGAACTCTTGAGACCACTACCAATGAGGAGAGAGGCTGAAAATTACTTAAAAATGTTGAATTTGGTAGAAAATTTAGAAGAGAGATGAAGAAAATTATGGACAAATGGAGAACACCATTTGGCCATGCTAGAGCGGAGGAGAAGGCTGGAGAAATTTTTGGTTTGCTGCAGATATTCTAGCCTTTTATAGGTGTTTTGAGTGGGATTGGGCTTGGTTGGGCCAACCCAATTAAGCCCAAATATATTAAAAAAACCCATTATATAACCTTAAGTTCTTTCTCTCATTTTTCAAGTTCAATTCCTCTCAAATATGATTCCATAATTCTTAAAATATGTTAATTAGCCTACATAAAATTTTTTAGCTCAATCGGAGTCTATTTTCGATCCGATTCACTACTACCGGTCTGATTAGCCAATTTTCAGTTTCTCATAAAATTACTTTTTCACTGTCAAATAATTCTCCATACTATTTGGAATCAATCTATGCCTTCGGATAATTTTTCAGAGATCATTTACTATTTTTAAAGTCTCAGTCAAACTTTCGATCAAACGGTTACTATTTGAATCAAAACCGTGACTTTTTTTTATTTTCGACTTTTGGTGATCTATTTGACCTTGTTTTCACTTCAAATTTTATTCTTGGACTAGTTGCGACTAGTATTTTCTAATTATCAAATAAAATATTTTTTGCCTCCGGGTGCACTTTTTACCCTACTATCACTATTCATGGACTGGAAATCACTGTTCACGAAAATTGCAATTTTAGGGCCATTACAAGAAATGACTTAAAAGAAATTCTATCATAGGATTACCCTGACAATTTTTCTTGTCATAGCCATATCTCGGCATACATACCTCCAAATTGGGTAATTTCAATTGGTGAGATGAAACATAACACATAAACCTACAACTTTCATGAGGCACCATGATTTAATTTTGCCTTTAAAATTTTTTAAATTTGGTTTGAAATTGTAGACCTATTGCTACTAGTACTCAGGGAGCAGTATGTGTTGTCATGGACATATCTCATGATTTATAAGTTCAAATGGTATGATTTTTGAACCATAAGACACTTAAGATCTAGGGGAAATTTTGTTAAGAGGAGACTATAGCTTAAAATGTTTGTTAACTAAGTGAAATTTGCAAGTGAGAATGATCCATAATTCTGCCTGTTGCGTAATAGTTCTAGATTAGAACCTTGGTACTGGATGTGCCTCAATCCGATCGGATTTGCATTAGAAATCTAATCAGAATGGTTCCATAGCTCTAGATATGATCTGACATATTTATATATGTCATATTAGACTTGATAAAACCCTAAAATCAGATCGGATTAGCTTGCTATTTCATTGTTGACCACCAAGACCTAAATCTATCTCCAATTCTGGAGCAGTGTGCAATATTTGGGGTATAACTCACTCTACAGAACTCCAAGTGACATGAATCAAAATTTCATAGAAACTAGACATATATTAAAGTAAGTTTCATGGAAAAAGTATGGGCAAATTCTATCTCAATTGTTCCTAGAAATTTTTTAAAGTTAAACCCACAATTATGTCCCAGAAAAATATAGGGAGCAGCTTGTAATGTTTTATCCATATCTATTAATTTACTGATCCAAATGCCTTAATTTTTGATCCATTAGAAACTTAAGACATAGGGAAACATTTTTTATGCGACTACTTTGCCAAAAAAGCCCATTTACTAGGTGGAAATCCGATCAAAATTATCCTTTAGGCCGTAATCCGATCGGACTTAAGATAGAAATCGTACCAAAATTGTCCTTGAGCCTATGAGCCAATCAGATTTGACTTAGGAATCCAACTAGATTAGCTCTTTAGCTCAATATCTAATCAGATTTAGCTATATACATCATGTTAGACTTGTTAAAACATCGAGAAATGATCGGATTATGCTATATATTCATGCTAGACTTGCTAAAATACTATGAACCGATCGGATTTAGTTTGTTATGATATGAATATAGTTTATAAATAATGAAAACACATATTATTATTTGTTCATTCATATTATTTAGAATTATATGGCATGAACTATTAACTATTTATGATGACCATATAATTATAAATAAATATATCTCATACTATGAATATATGACTCTTGAATGTTATCAAATATGTCTTGGGATAAAAATAAGGCCTACTAGAGTCTTACTATGGGTAAATAGGCATGCCTATAAGGGTTATGCAGTTGCTCTTATGACACTACGGTGTCTCTTGATTATGAGACTTATGTCTCTTTTGTATCTTGATTTGTGCTCCGGCACTCTTGATTATAATATGCACTTGAGGCAGTTGCCTCTTCTATTGATACATATTAGGTATCTCTTATTGATACCGATTTTTGAAATCTCTTGTACTCATTATCCATACCTCTAAGAAATAGCAGGAAAATGACAGTAATGATCTATTTTTATTTAGATTTGTCTTGTTTTCTTATGCTCTGAATGATTAATTAATTAAATGAATTCATATTGGATTTAAGAAGTTCAGTTCGATCGGTTCTGGCTCTTAATTTTGGTCGGATATAGTGTTAGGAAGTGAAATAGAATAAACATATTGTTATGAATGTGATACATATTTTATAAAATGAAACTATGTAAATATAATGACCTAGTTTGTATTAAAGAAATACATAGTTTAATGTAATCTTGAAATTATAATCAAGCATGGAATTTTATTTGGATATGTATATGAAATGCATTAAATTCAATATATATGTATATATAGATATGCATATTATAAAATTGTTATTGTGTGCTTAACGGATGACTACTTTGAGTGTTTGTCCAAATAATTAAGTGTTCCCCACTAAGCTAGTAAGCTTAAACGGGTTTCTACCATGTAGGTTCAGGAGAAATTATTTAGTTCTTGGGATAATCTATAGTTCTGAAGTCTAGTATAAGAAGAGAATTTTGAGTATAAAGGTTTAAAATATTGTAGTTACATTATGGTATGTATTTAATGATTGTAAAATAGTATGGAATTTTATTATAATATGTAAAAGACATGTATTTGTATAAGATATAGTAATACCCAACTTAGGATACTAGTCATGAATGGTTGTGCTAAGATGCTAATGGTATTGATACATGAATATTGGCTTGATGTGCAAGAGTTATAAGTATTGTATAGGGGATATTACATGGAAATGTATCAATTCATTCATAAACTTATTGTATTATAGTACTTTTATCTATATTCCCAAAATTCCCTTGTGAATCTCATTCACCTTGCATTCCAACAAAGATGTATAAAAACGGTTGAAATAGAACTCTCCAGTATAGCTGGGTTGGTGAATCCTTTATTTGTCACTGAACTACCTCCAAGTAGTTCATGCTATACCCAATCTCTAAGCTATGTATACCCCTTCGAGGAGTAAAAGCATAGGAGTCAAAGTATAACACTTGATACCTAAGATACCTTGTGATCTCAAGTCTAAGGATACTTGCACAACTAATATGATGAGATAC
The DNA here is from genome assembly GCA_947683425.1 of Excoecaria cochinchinensis. Taxonomy (NCBI): domain Eukaryota; kingdom Viridiplantae; phylum Streptophyta; class Magnoliopsida; order Malpighiales; family Euphorbiaceae; genus Excoecaria; species Excoecaria cochinchinensis. The sequence continues at coordinate 15,093,734 of CANTUQ010000073.1, read as the reverse complement.
TTCACTGATATAGTATAAGTATCCATGTGAAGTTTCTCATGATAGGTCTCCAATATACTTGTTCTTTTAACAAGCATCCATATGTTAACTTTGATCATCTCAATAATCAAAGACAATGAGAATTACTGCTTGAACTATTCAAGAAGCATAACATATATTAGTTTATCCGTATTAAAAATGTCATGTCTTGTTAATACTATAACTGGAGATAATTTAGGTATTAACACATTTACATACAATAGGTATTTCATATCATGAATCCTTCATTATTACTTTTGTACTGTGTTCATATACCAAGGACTACATTCTATAGTTTAAGTCATATGCATGCAAATATTAATATACAAAAGCACTAAAGAATGTAAAATTCCTTATTAATATTCAAATTGAACGTTTTACACATTGATAAAAATCCCATTTTACATGGGCTCTAGGGCATATTAATAACAATCTCCCATTTACACTAGAGCCAATCACCCATATATCTAAAGCCTATAGAATTTATATGGGGATCGAACTTATTCTAGAATAGTGCTTTAATGAGAGGATCTGCCATACTAAGATCTGTGGGAACTCTTTTAATCTTCACATCATTCCTAGCTATAATCTCTCTAATCAGATGGTAACATCTACGGACATGTTTGGACCTTTGATGATATCGCGGTTCCTTTACCTGTGCAATGGCTCAATTATTGTCATAATAGTGGGGCATTGGATCAGCAATGTTAAGGACCACTCCTAGTTCTATGATGAACTTCTTGATCCACACAGCTTCCTTTGCCACTTTAGAAGCTGCAATGTACTCAGCCTCTATTATTGAGCCTGTAATTGTCTCCTGTTTGTAACTCTTCCAACTGACTACTCCTCCACACATCAAAAATACAAAACCTAACTGTGATTTACAATCACCTTTATTAGACTGAAAGCTAGCATCTATATACCCATTTACTTATAAATCATCATCTCCATACACAAAGAACATCTCCTTAGTCCTTCTTAAGTACTTAAGGATGTTCTTGACTACCATCCAGTGTTCCTCCCTATAGTTAGATTACAATTTGCTTGTGACACTCAGAGCATATGAAATATCTAGACGTGTACATAGCATAGCATACATGATTGATCCTATTGCAAATGCATATGGGATCCTCCTCAAGTTCTCTCTCTCTCTCTGCTCTTATGCCTGTAGACACATAGATTTAGAAAAGCTTTTCCCATGTACCATAAGAATAAATCCTTTCTTAGAGAGATCCATACTGAACCTTTTCAGTATCTTGTCTATATACATTGATTGTGAAAAACCTAGCATCCTATTGCATCTATCTCTATAGATCCTCACTCCCAGAATGTAGGATGCTTCTCCAAGGTCTTACATAGAGAATTATCTGGACAAAAAAAATTTTGACTAACTGAAGGATGGAAATATCATTTCCCATGATCAGTATATCATCCACATACAGAAGAAGGAAAACTATTGCACTCCCACTGACCTTCTTATATACACAAGGCTCATCCTCATTTTATGAGAAAGTAAAATCTTTGATTATCTTATTAAATCGGATGTTCCAGCTCTTAGACGCTTGCTTCAATCCATAAATGGATCTTTGAAGCCTACATACCTTTTTTGCCATCTTTGGATGTAAATTCCTCAAGTTGTGTTATATACACATCCTCAATTAGATTTTCATTCAGGAAATCTGTCTTCATATCCATCTGTCATATCTCATAATCATAATAAGCATTTATGGCAAGAAGTATTCTTATGGACTAAAGCATTTACTTAATAAACCCTTTTTCAGTGTTGTTATACTAATTAGCACTTGTTATTGAATCTACCAAACAATTACAGATTTGATATTTTCAATTAGTTGTATGCTATTTAATTATATGAATAACGAGCTCTTATTGCACAAATAATAAATAACAATGGAGTTAGAATTTCTCTATACTACAGTAAATAACATGAACACTATATAAAATTAAGAAAAAAATAAATCAAGAATAATCTAACAATAATTGGTTAAATCATGTCCTTGAATTAACTTTTAACTAGAATAAAGTATTTAGCCACTCATTGCTAAGAACAAAAAACAAAATAAAAATTGAAAACTAAAAGAAATCTTTGTTATAGCCTTAGAAGGACGAAGGAGAAAAAGGAGGAGTTATTGTTCACGTTATTCTCCCTAAATAAAAAGGAAATCCTAAAGTTTAGAAAGGTAGTTTTAATCCTACCCAAACTATGAAAGATAAAATAAAATATTTAATAATATCTAAACTTTCTAAAATTTCTGCTTTCTAATTCTTAAAATATAGGCTAATATTCCTCAAAACATGGCTAGAACATATTTGGCAGCAAGGGCAACATGCACGCAAAATAGGGATGCTGAATTTCCCATGTTGTCCTGACCTTCTCTTAGCCTTGGGCAAGACTAAGACACAAAACTGCATACACTGCACTACCAACTCCTCTCTTAGCTTTTGGCAAGGTTAAGGGACAGACCTGCAACTTTTCTATTTTTTGCACTAATATTAATCCAAATTTCTTCAACCATTCCAAATCAATCCAATTTTCCTCAAATTGCTCAATTTCATCAATTAAACCATATAATGGTCAAAATCACATAAACAAGTGAAAAGTCCCAAATTGGCTAGAAATTAATGTAAAAAAGTAAGAGAAAATCAAAAAGAAAAATGCAAAATTAAATACTTAACAAATTCCTCAACACTTATCCCATGCTTGTCCTCAAACATGAATTAAATCACAAATACAATCCTTTCATAAGTTCATTCACCCAAAACCAAACTCCAACCCCATAAATTTTAACTAAATCAAAATGCAAGGCAAAATAGAGATAGAAATCCAAAACAATTTCCCACAAATTCATATCAAGGTATAGGTTCCTCAACTATCATTTCAAACTAGAAACAATAAGGTTTTAAATATTAAGCAAGTAATTTATGTCCCAATTCAAGATTAAAATCAATACAAAAAATAAAACTCATTAAACAAAATTTAACACCGTAATTCTAATAAATAAAGGAAAAAAAGAAATCCAGGAAATTTTATTTCATTTTCTTTTCTCTTTTTTTTTATTTTACTTTCTTAGAGTGTAGTGAATGCGAAGATACACAATTTTTCTAGCCCAAGAAAGAATTAAAAAGCTTACAAGAAATGTAAAAATCCTTTTTATGCAGTATCTGGTTCTAATCCGCATACATCCAGTTACTCAGATTATACAGTTCCAAGCGGCTACTATCTCTACTCTTGACCACTTTTTTTAGCGGACAACGGAGTAAAATTATTATAATTTTTGTTTCTCTTCTTTTTTATTTTATTTACTAGTAACCAAATTCCTTAATCTAAAAACACATAACACAAAATAAGTGTTCAAAATGATTTTAACAAGCTTCTAACATGCAAGGAATCCAATTTAAGAATCAAGCATAAATTATGTTTCACCTTATTGAGCATTTTTTATATATGCTTATTGACCGCAAGTATACGGTGTACCGCAATAGTACTTAAGATGTCGATCCCACGAGGAACGTTTTTTACACACTATTACTAATCAATTTTAATCTTGTTTACAATGGTAATAAATTTGATGGTTAAATTTGAACTACTTTATTATAATAATTAATTAAACCTAATTTATATTTATCAGAAGAAGATAAAGGATATATGAATGAAGAACTAAAAATAATGAATTGGATCCATCATTTGATTAACATTTATTTATCTTTCATGCAAGCCAAGTTGAACTAAAGTTCTAATTTACTCTCTCGACATAAATTAAAATGCCTAAAATATGCAATTAAAATTCTAACTCACAACTTTCATTAATGAATTAGAGGTTTCTAATGACAAATTTTAAGAATAATCACCAACCTATAGCAATTATCTCAATATACCGATTTCTCAAAATATACCTTGATAATGAAACTCTATTAGATGTCAGATAAAGCAAACTCTCGAATTACTTTAACTTGTAAAGAACATGCAAAATATACTAATAGAGAATCTACATTGAAAGATCATGAAAGTAGATGGAAATAGAAAGAATTATAACATGCAAATTCATTGAAATGATATTCATAGAAATATTGGAGAAGAATTAAAAATAAGAGAATAAGATAGAAGCCTTTCAACCGTTTTCTCAATCTCTTGAAATAGATTTTCTTCTCCTTGTTCTTCTTCAAAACATAAAACTAAATAAGAAAATAAAACTAAAGAAAACTGTCTACAAAATACAGAAAATCACTTAAAATTCCATATCATCTATCATCTATCATATCTCAATTTACAATTAAACTAATATTTATAGATGTTAATTTGAAAGTTGTGTCCCTTGAAAATGTCCCTTGAGAATAGTTGCAACTTTTGGTGAAAGAAGGTGGCTTTTCAAGTGACTTTTGGCTCAAAAACTGTCCAACGGTACTCTCTGTCGCGATCGCGACGGTGTCGCGATCGCGATAGATCATGCTCATCCTTTTTCCTTCTTTCTTTTCTTATTTCCTCTCGATTTATCTCTGCTTTAGCACGACTCGTGCTACTCTATCCGAGTCGGACGCATCATCCTAGTCGTGTTCCTCTTCGGTCCTAGTCAGATGCTCCTCCTTTTCCACTCGTGCTCTTCTTCGTTCTGCTATACCCATCTGACCCGTGCTCCACAATCCTAGTAGGATGAATTGTCCTACTCGGATTCTTACTTCCCCTTCCCTTTTCTTCTTTTTTCTTTTTCTACTCAAAGCCTGTCCGACTCGTGCTTTCCCATCCTAGTCGGATCCTGCTCTGCTCTTCTCGTGCTCCACCTCCAGTACCTCCTGTTTTCTCACCATCACAGCTTGTTTGCTCAATTTAATGCTCAAAAAGACCTGTAAACACAACAATCACACATACAAACAGATATACAAATAATCTAACACACATGACATCAAATATACAGATAATTGCACAATTAATATCCTAATCTCATACAAAACATATACTCAATTATACATTAACTAAGCTCCTATCAAATTCTCCCACACTTAAACCTTGCTTGTCCCCAAGCAAGACAAAAGTCATGAGCAAATTTAACAGCTAGTAAACATAATTACAAAGCAATGTCCATTCAGCATATACACTAGAGTTGCAAAGATCAACTATCCCAAATACTCACAAATGCCAATAAATCAAAGTTCAACATATGCATTAAAAATTCTACAAGTTACTCAACTTTACTAACTCCAACATAAAGAATACTAAGTCTCAAAAAACTAATCATGAACTAAAGAGAGAAATTTGATCATAAATTTAAAAATTCTAAGTTTTCTAGTTGCTTTTTAAGACCAATGTAAGCTCACTCACCCTTATCCAATCTCATGGCATTTTTAGACTTTTCTTTCTATTTTCTATGAATTTTTCTTTTTATCTTACATGGGCATATATATATATATATATATATATATATATATATATATATATATATATATATATATATATATATATATATATATTTTATTTAATCCCATGCATAACAAGAGAAGGTAATATGGGTGCGTTTTACGCTCTATCCCATATTTTTTGCAATTTTGGATGTACATCTTGCTATTTATTTTTAAATTTGGTGGGTGCATTTTATGCTCCATCCCACTGTTTCTTTTTATTTTTCAAGTCCTCATTCATTATTGATAAAATAAAAGGTAAGTATTATAGCTATAGTTTCCATAGGCAACTAGAAACTTAAAATTTTAAACTAAATGAGCAAATTCTAACTTTAAAAACATGGTAGGTAAAAAACTAAATAAGTCATAATGTTGAAAGAAGTAAAAGAAAATAACTTAAAAAACTGAAAACACATACCAAAAAGTTTAAAAAACTGATAAAAATGAGCATAAAAAATAATTGGCTTAACAACCTATATAATATACCAAAAGAACAATACTTTATAATAAAGCTTACTAAGAACCTAATTGAAAAAAAAAGACACACAAATAATCATGCAATTAACATACAAAATACATACAAAAACTTACAAAGCGTGATTGTTTAAAAAACTGATAAAAATGAGCATAAAAAATAATTGACTTAACAACCTATATAATATACCAAAAGAACAATACTTTATAATAAAGCTTACTAAGAACCTAATTGAAAAACAAAGACACACAAATAATCATGCAATTAACATACAAAATACATACAAAAACTTACAAAGCATAAATAATCACAAACAACACAACACACTCACTCCCCCACACTTAGAACCAACATTGTCCTCAATGTGGAGGAATGACACACAATAAACAATTAAAAGAAAGAAAATAATTAAAATAAAGAACAGAAATACTCCCCTATCATGGTGAAGGTGGAGGTGAGGGCACCACAAATCCAGCTTGTGTGAGAAAGTTATCAAACTTGTACTCCAACCGCCTTTGCCTTCGTGCTTTAGAAGAAAGCTGATCTTGCATATGAGATAACATCATTGGAACGTTATGGCTAGATGAGCCAACATCAGGGGCAGGAGCCACAACTGCTGGAACATCGGGCATAACTTCATCTTTACTAGCCCCCTCATCACCACCCTCTGCTTCTTGGGCCTCTACTTGTGGTTCAGAAGGTCCAGCAATGTCCCTCCAACAAGACCTCAAATGTGATGGTATTTCCTGAAAATCATTACTGACAACTTCTCCACGGACGAAAAGATGTTTAGTAAAATAAATACAAGGACGGTGTCTATGATAACAACGAAAATCAACATCTAAATTTCTTGCAAGAACAGTAAGATATGACCATGAGTTATAGGGGATTCATGTCTACTAACACAATTCAACAACTGACTTACAACCCAATAAGACCAACACACATCCTTTCTTTTATGTACACACCACATCAAAAAGAGTTCATTAAGCGAAACTCTATTAAATTCAGACCTGTTGAAAATCAAAGATACAAAAATCTTGTGCAAAACCCAATATTTTAAATCTTTGATAAATATTGATTTAGCATCTCTAGCTTTATATGGTGTTTGCAAATCAGTTAAAAAGGTCCAAAATATATTAGTCTTAAAAGATTTAGGTGGGTCAAACAAACCAGTTTGTGAAAATCCAAACATACGATTCATCATAAAATAAGTCAGAGTGTGTGCTCTACCATCCAAACGAAAATCAATCCAATATTCATTATCCTCATTCTTTTTCAAATATGTATAAAATTCAAGCATTAAATCAGGATAAATATCTTCATGCATATTGGCAAATCTAAGGAAACCACAGTTAGACAACATCTCAATCACAGTATTTAACATGCCCACTTGCTCTAACAAATCTGATGAAAAATACTTACATTGTGAAAATTTTCTGTCACAGAGAGTAAGAAATCGACTACCTTCATCAACAGCAAATATGGGAAATCCAGCACCAAAGGAATCAGAAATGTCACCCCCTTCAGCCTCCTGCCTTGCTTGTTCAATTCTTAAAATGGATGGATTTTTGGTTCTTAACATATTTGTGTTGTGTAAAAGCAGAGAGTAGTGTACATCCTTTGTGTAAAAATATCGAAGGAGAAATGCCAATGGAAAACCAAAATGGGAAAATGTAGAAAGAAACAAAGAGATAGAGTACTGAAATAAACAAATAACAATGAAAATACAATGAAATAAATAAAAAGAACCAAGTACTAACCAGTAACAAACGTGCTCACAAAGAAGAAAAGAAAATCAAATTCCAGTTCAAAAGAAATAATCGACAGTGAATGCGGAAAGAAAAAATGAAAAGGACAAATGAAATTGGGAACGAAAAACTGCAGTGTTAATACGTAAATGAGAAATTGGGAACGAAAGGAAATGAAAGAAGATGAAGGGTACAGATGACGAACAGAGATAAAATAAAACTGTGAGTACACAGAAATGAAGACAAAGGGAAATAACAGAGGTGAATATGGGTTGCGACTCGTGACCTAAAATGAGAAGAGTTTACAAATGAGAGGGAAGAGTTTAGTGAAATAGAAAAGAAAGAAGGAATATGAAAAGTCCCGATGTTTTAGGGTTTTGAATTTAAAATTTCCCTCTTTTAATTTTTAATCTGTGTGAGTTAAGGGGATTAAAATTAAATTAAAATTAAGCTAAGCTAAATTAATGAAAAGTAAAATAGTAATATGAGGAAAAAGAAAAATTGGATGCACATAAATCGAAAATGAAGAAGCAAATAAAATAAACTAAAAACTTACCTGAACCAATCACGCGTCACGAGTCGTGAGGAAGAGTCACGACTCGTGATGCTCCTCACCAGGCGACTTTTCCTCAGCATGTCCACCCCGTCACGAGTCGAGCCTAGAAGTCACGAACCGTGAAGATGTACAACTACCTACTGAAATGTGCTTCATCGCCTTCTGTCGCGATCGCGATACTTGCCGCGATCGCGACAGAATACAATGTCTACAAAAATTTTTATTTTATTTTTTATTTTTTTATTATTTTTTTTAATTAAACAACTCTAATCTTACTAAATTAGCTGTAAAATAAAAACAGATGTGTTAGTAGCATGAAAATTTAGAATACAAAAAGTAATAAATAAAACTACATAAACTAATCTAAAACAAAGTACAATGAATTTAAAAAGAAAATATAACTAAGTAACCTAAATAAAAGAACTAGACATATCATGGCTTAATGTGCTCCCTAGGATTCTCCTCAGCATTACTTGGAAGACATCCTAAATTTCGAGAAGATAAGAAACTAGCAAGTTGGCCTAATTGAATTTCAAGATTATGAATAGAGGCTGCATGATTTTTAGTGATTCGGTCAATTTTTGCCTCAAGTTTCTTTTGACTTTCATCTTGAGAATTCATCTTATAATTAATTTCCTCAATAAACATATCAATCTTCCCTTCAAAAACACCAAACCTATCTTGTGGTTGTTGGTATCCTACTCCCCTATTTTGATTGGTATTATTATTATTTCCCCATGAAAGGTTAGGATGGTTTCTCCAACCAGAATTATAGGTGTTAGAATAAGGATTTCCACGACCTTGGCTTTGAAGAAAATTAACTTGCTCTTTATTAGCTATGCCTAAAGTGCAATTGCCACTAACATGCCCATTTTGACCACACACATTGTATGCATTTGATACATTACCTCCCATGCCTAGGCTATTAACTCTATGAGTTAAAGCCTCAACTTGAGCTTGCAAGACAACCATAGAATCAACTGAATGCACACCCCTAACACTAGAGTTAGATTCTCTTACTCTATCAGTTGGCCACATGCAATGGTTCATTGCCATTTCTTCCAAAAGCTCAAATGCTGCTTCAGTTGTTTTTCTCATTAAAGATCCACCAGATGCAGCATCTATTGTACCTCTTGTAGTTGGATTTACACCATTATAAAAAGTCTGCATCAAAAGCTCCCTTGGAAGGTTGTGGTGTGGACACATCCTTTGCAATTCCTTGAATCTTTCCCAAACCTCATATAATGATTCATTATCATTTTGAACAAATATAGTAATATCCTTTATGGTTTTTGCAGTTTTGGCCAATGGAAAATATTTTGATAAGAATGCTTGGGCCAATTGGTCCCAAGTGGTTATAGATCCCCTTGTCAATGAATTCAACCAAGCCTTTGCTTTATCCTTCAAAGTGAATGGAAAAATCCTAAGCTTGATTGCATCAGCCGAAACCCCATTGATCTTAAAGGTATCACATATTTCAAGAAAGTTGGCCAAATGAGCATTTGGATCCTCATTTGCCAAACCATAGAATTGTATACTATTTTGAATCATTTGTAACAATGAAGGCTTAATCTCAAATTGATTTGCATTTACCGTTGGCCTTACCACTCCTTGTTGAGCTCCACTCAAAGCAAGTGTGGCAAAGTCCATGAGTCTTGGTGGATTTTCGTCGGCCATGATAATTGATCTCCTATTTTTGTTCTTCTTTCTATTTGACTTCCGGTTACTTGACAAGAATCTTTCAATTTCAGGATTTAAGGGCTCAAGCTCTTCTTGTGAACTTCTTGTACTAGGCATGAACTTCTAAATCCTACAAAACACAAAGTTAAACTAAATCAAACAAATTAAAATAAAATAAAATATTGTAATCTAAAATCATAAATCAATTTTCATAATGGCAAAACAACCGTTCCCCGGCAGCGGCGCCAAAAACTTGTTGAGCATTTTTTATATATGCTTATTGACCGCAAGTATACGGTGTACCGCAATAGCACTTAAGATGTCGATCCCACGAGGAACATTTTTTACACACTATTACTAACCAATTTTAATCTTGTTTACAATGGTAATAAATTTGATGGTTAAATTTGAACTACTTTATTATAATAATTAATTAAACCTAATTTATGTTTATCAGAAGAAGATAAAGGATATATGAATGAAGAACTAAAAATAATGAATTGGATCCATCATTTGATTAACATTTATTCATCTTTCATGCAAGCCAAGTGGAACTAAAGTTCTAATTTACTCTCTCAACATAAATTAAAATGCCTAAAATATGCAATTAAAATTCTAACTCACAACTTTCATTAATGAATTAGAGGTTTCTAATGACAAATTTTAAGAATAATCACCAACCTATAGCAATTATCTCAATATACCGATTTCTCAAAATATACCTTGATAATGAAACTCTATTAGATGTCAGATAAAGTAAACTCTCGAATTACTTTAACTTGTAAAGATCATACAAAATATACTAATAGAGAATCTACATTGAAAGATCATGAAAGTAGATGGAAATAGAAAGAATTATAACATGCAAATTCATTGAAATGATATTCATAGAAATATTGGAGAAGAATTAAAAATAAGAGAATAAGATAGAAGCCTTTCAACCCTTTTCTCAATCTCTTGAAATAGATTTTCTTCTCCTTGTTCTTCTTCAAAACATAAAACTAAATAAGAAAATAAAACTAGAGAAAACTGTCTACAAAATACAGAAAATCACTTAACTAAAATTCCATATCATCTATCATCTATCATATCTCAATTTACAATTAAACTAATATTTATAGATGTTAATTTGAAAGTTATGTCCCTTGAGAATAGTTGCAACTTTTGGTGAAAGAAGGTGGCTTTTCAAGTGACTTTTGGCTCAAAAACTGTCCAACGGTACTCTTTGTCGCGATCGCGATGGTGTCGCGATCGCGACAGATCACGCTCATCCTTTTTCCTTCTTTCTTTTCTTCTTTCCTCTTGATTTATCTCTGCTTTAGCATGACTCGTGCTACTCTATCCGAGTCGGACGCATCATCCTAGTCGTGTTCCTCTTCGGTCCTAGTCGGATGCTCCTCCTTTTCCACTCGTGCTCTTCTTCGTTCTGCTATACCCATCCGACCCGTGCTCCACAATCCTAGTAGGATGAATTGTCCTACTCGGATGCTTACTTCCTCTTCCCTTTTCTTCTTCTTTCTTTTTCTACTCAAAGCCTGTCCAACTCGTGCTTTCCCATCCGAGTCGGATCTTGCTCTGCTCTTCTCGTGCTCCACCTCCAGTACCTCCTGTTTTCTCACCATCACAGCTTGTTTGCTCAATTTAATGCTCAAAAAGACCTGTAAACACAACAATCACACATACAAACAGATATACACATAATCTAACACACATGACATCAAATATACAGATAATTGCACAATTAATATCCTAATCTCATACAAAACATATACTCAATTATACATTAACTAAGCTCCTATCATACCATAAAAATTAAACCTTGGCATTTCTAATTCAAAAGATAATCAAAGCTACCATAAATTGTATGATAAATGATAAACAATTATGGAAACTACTCAATTATGCCTAATATTTCAATAAGTCAAAAACTAAATGGTTAAAGAATTTTATTGGACAAATGTTATTCCCTGGGATTGTAGATAAAACTTAACAAATGCTAAGGACAGAGACAAAATGAAAAAAAAAAACATGTGTAGAATTTTTAAAATAGCCATATTGTTAGAGTCTAAAACAACACCTAAATCAAATAAAAAAAAAGTGAATATCAAGCCACAAAAATTCTATTCATATAGTTTTAGCCTAAATGCACAAAAATTATCCACAAAATATGCTGATGCATTCGAAAAAATCAAATTACAGTAGCCTAACCAAACTAAAAATGGGCCCCTAGATCAAAAATCACTAAAAACCCAACAATCCACCAAAATATTAACCAAACTTCCAACAGAAAATTTAAGCAAAACCAACAACTTTCACAAGAAAAATCATCACAAATTCAACACAAAATAACAAATTAAGCACTTCTATCTTGAACCTCTCCCCCACACTTTCTCCTCGCATTATCCTCAATATGGAACAACAAATCAACGTGAGGTGTAGGGCAATAAAACTAATATAAAAATAGCTTGAGTTAAGAGAACTGTCCTTGTTTGTCTGTCAGTTTTGTGTATGTTGTTTTCCTTCGATAGAGAAAAGAACTACCATTCGCAGTGGTGGTGGATCATGAGCTACCAACTGCGGCGGCTATTGGTGGCGCGATGGCTAGAGCGACTGCAATGTCGGAGGTATAGGCTGGCAGATCTGGTGCGGCACAATGGTGTACTGGCGAAGGCGTTAGTAGCAAAGGAGTGGTCTAGCATTGCAACAGCATAGGTGCGCCAGAGTGGTGCGGTTGCTAGCAATGCATTGGCATGGGGTTACAACGGGAGCATTGGCATAGGGTGGCGTGGTGGCTGCATGGTCGAATGGTGGTGGCTGCATGGTCGAATGGTGGTGGCTATGGGGAGCAGCCGGCGTGGAGAGGAGTGAGGCAAAAAACTGAGGACGGGGTAAAATTGTTTTTAAAACAAAAACAAGGTTTGGGTAAAAATAAAATAAAAGGTTTTAAAGAACCTATTATTTATCTTTAATATGTAAAAGACAAAAAAAAACATTTCACCATCATCATATTCCAATAACAAATCAAAAACACCTGAAAATTGAAAAAAAAATGAATCAGCCAAAGGAGGAAGGAGAATGTGACGCCCATTCCCTAACGACAAACTAGCTCAGCTAATTTTAGTTAGAGAAGGTCGCACACACACCCAGAACACATGCGGAAACTGAATAATAAAATTTCATCACACACTATTTTAATTCATGCATCACATGCCAACTACTATTAGTCACACGCCTTAGCTATTCACATGACACGCATACATGTGGAAGGTTACATCCGTGATTACTACATTATTACATGCCTTTACATATTCAAAATACATATTAACCATATAAAACTTATACAAAAGTCCCAAATAACAAGCCCCCAAACCTACACTATATACTTCCTATTGTTGACCGTACCAAAATGCGGGGGACGTCCTTCAGTCACCTCTCGTCCGTACCTGCACGGATTAGAGTAAATCCATGCTAAGCGATAACGCTTAGTGGGGAACTCATACATATAGCATATAATTTGTCACACATCAGAATCATCATACATAACATGCTAATAAACATGCCAGATCAACCATTACTATATTCAATCATAAGGCATCAATTACTTATTCACATTTCCATACTTTCTTTTATCACAATCACTTCTGTTTATATTTAATTAACTTTTAGCCGATTAACCAATTAGCCTTTCTGCCACTTTGCCTGCAATTCAATGACGCGGATAACGGGTATCGCATCGGTATCTCTCAGATACCAGTAATCTCATCGAGACTACTTTTTCACATTAGCACCTTCTGGTGCTTCTTATCACATTAGTACCTTCTGGTACCTTTCATCATTCCACATATAACACAATCCAGTAAGGATATTCGCATTGTGATTCCCATGGAATCAGACACATTTAACGCATGGGGCTGCAGCACTTGACCCTATAGGCATGCCTAACTATCCACTACTTGACTCGCAGGCTTAAGTTGTTAAACACGTTATTCAGTTCACTTTTCACTTTACACATTTGTATTAGCACACAGCCATACATTTCATTTGCATATTCAATATGCTTTCAAATTCAGTCTTCACATTTAATATTCACATAACTTATCACATTCAGAAGTCATCATAGTTGTATGCATTTGTAGATCACTTAACACATATACATTACTTACTCATGCTGTCCTTCATTTCAGCTTAAAGCCATGCCATTTGAATGACCAAACACATTAGGATTATATTGCCAAAACAGGGTGGGTCACGGTCACAATGGATTTCATTGTCACCGTGACATATTGAAGTCCAAAACAGAATGCAAATTGGGGACATGTCACGGTCACAACCAATTTCATTGTCACCGTGATGTGTTCCCAACTTTCGGCAGAATGCAACCTGAGGGTATGTCACGGTCACAATGAATCTCATTGTCACCGTGACATATTCTCATTTGCAAAACAGAATGCCTTCCTGGGTAGGTCACGGTCACAATGAATTCCATTGTCACCATGACATACCAAATTCCTCTAGGCAGAATTGAACTCAGCATATGTCACGGTCGCAATCAATTTCATTGTTACCGTGACCTATGCAAAAATACCAAAGCACAGCTGTGTTTATCACTAGCACGGCTGTGTTTTTTTCTCAGTCCACTTCTCCTTTTTCGCCTAGACCTCAAATCTCATTCTTATTTGTTTGGCAATCAACCCAAATACAACAACCACACAATCAATAACACATACCTGATTTTCCCTTCTTGTTTGGCATTCAATAATAGTACAAATCATAATCACTTCCAAGCACTTTATCACAATCATATTGCTACTATAATCATACAATTTAGCATCACATAATTAATGCTCAACCTTCAATTTCACATATCATGCAATTCAGTTCAAAACCCTATTTAACCAACACTAATCACATATTCATACAATTAGGGTTTGTTCCCAAACCTCGTCGCCTTAGCTCCTAATTACGACGGACGCTCGGTTCGCCGATTACAGCCTTTCCCTTATCTCTCTTCACTTCTTCAGCTAACAAAACCAGTTCAAATTCCAGAATTGAGCACAATCCATCAATCCTCATTCCAAACTAAATCAAAACCAAGAAGAAGAGTAGAAGATGAGAATATGCACACAAAACCACTTACCTTAAGGTCTTAACACTTAATTCTTGTTCCAATTAGCTACATGCACACATCCACTTATACCACTCTCATCCTTACTCACGGAAACAAGAAGAAAGCCAAAGCCAAATGCAGAAAATGAAGAATGAGGCCAACACACACTCACCTCTCACTTCACTAGGCAAATGCATGCAAAGAAGGAGGTGGCAAAACCTTACAAAGCCACACGGAATCCACTTCAGAAAACCTGCCTCCACTACCAATTTCTTACTTTATTTTATTCCTAATTAACCCTCCATTAACTAGTTAATCAGCCTTTAACTCATGCTTAGCACAAACATTCATAATTACCATTTAACCCCTTAACTATACTGCTTTCTTTCAATTAAGTCCAATCCTACACATTCAATCCACTCACACACATGCCAAATTAGGTTAATTCTCTTAGGGTACAAATCCGGCCATGACAACTCTCCCCTCCTTAAAGAATTTCGTCCTCGAAATTCATACCTGAGTGAAATAGTTGTGGATGTTGTTCTCGCATAGCCGCTTCTGGTTCCCAAGTTGCTTCTTTAATACCATGGTGCTGCCAGAGTACTTTCACAAGTGGTATCTGCTTGTTCCAAAGTTGTCTGACTTCTTTTGCTAAGATCACTATTGGCTTTTCATCATAAGTGAAATCTGACTGCACTTCCGCTTCTGGTAGAGATAGCACATGGGAATCATCTGACCTATATCTTCTTAACATAGACACATGGAACACATCATGTAGCTTAGCCAAAGTCGGAGGCAAAGCCAACCGATAAGCTACAAAACCTACTCTTTCAAGCACTTCATATGGCCCAATAAACCTTGGACTCAGCTTCCCCTTTTTACCAAATCGCAGTACCTTCCTCCAAGGAGACACTTTCAGAAACACTTTATCACCTACACTGAACTCAATATCTCTTCTCTTCAAATCAGCATACGACTTTTGTCTGTCACTTGCTGCTTTCAATCTTTGCTGTATGATTTTAGCTTTCTCTTTTGTATCACGAACCAAATCTGGCCCTATGACTCTGCTTTCATTCAATTCTGTCCAGCAAATCGGTGAACGACATTTCCTTCCATACAAAACTTCATACGGTGCCATACCAATACTGGTCTGATAACTGTTGTTATAAGCAAATTCCATAAGTGGAAGATACCTATCCCAACTCTTAGAGAAATCCAAAACGCACGCTCGCATCAAATCTTCCAAAACCTGAATAATTCTTTCCGATTGTCCATCGGTTTGTGGATGGAAAGCAGTACTGAAATTCAATTTCGTACCCAACGCTGCCTGTAAACTCCTCCAAAATTTAGAAGTGAATCTGGGATCCCTATCAGAAACAATAGACAAAGGTATCCCATGCAATCGGACAATTTCCCTTACATACAATTCAGCCAACTTTTCCATAGAATAATCCATCCGAACAGGTATAAAGTGAGCTGATTTCGAAAACCTGTCCACAATAACCCATACTGCGTCTTGCTGTTTTGAGGTCAGAGGCAATCCAGTAACAAAATCCATCGTGATATTATCCCATTTCCATTGGGGAATAGGGAGTGAATGCAACATTCCCTGGGGCACTTGATGCTCCGCTTTAACTTGTTGACAGACAAGACACTTAGACACATATTCCACTACATCCTTCTTCATCCCTGGCCACCAATACAACTGTTTCATATCTTGATACATCTTGTTTCCACCTAGATGCATAGTGAAAACTGTATTATGAGCCTCGTGCATCAATCTCTTCCTTAATTCTTTATCGTTGGCCACACACATTCTATTCTTATACAGCAGTATTCCATCTTCATTCACTGAATAGTCAGTCTTATCCATATCACCAACTGACTGCAGAACTTGTTGCAATCTCCCATCACTTCTCTGAGCAACTATTAACTCATCTTTTAGAACCGGTCTTGCTTTCAACTGTGCTAATAAAGCTCCATCTGCAGAAAACCTCCACTCAATCCGCTTTAACTGTAATGCTGAAATTGACTTCCTACTCAAAGCATCGGCCACTACGTTAGCTTTTCCCGGATGATAATCCACAATACAATCATAATCTTTAAACAACTCGAGCCACCTTCGCTGTCTCAGATTCAATTCCTTCTGTGTAAGCAGATATTTCAAACTCTTGTGCTCCGTGTAAATTCTACACTTCTCACCATACAGGTAATGTCGCCAAATCTTTAAAGCAAACACTACTGCAGCCAATTCCAAATCATGAGTCGGATAATTCTGCTCATGCGGTTTCAATTGCCTTGACGCATACGCTATCACCTTCCCCTCTTGCATCAATACACAACCCAATCCGACACCTGAAGCATCGGTATACAATACATACTCTTTACCAGTCATAGGCTGTGTAAGAATCGGTGCTTCTACTAACATCTTCCTCAACCGATCGAAACTTGTTTGACATCTTTCAGACCACTCATATTTCACTCCTTTACGTAACAATCTTGTCAACGGTGAAGCTATTACTGAAAATCCTTTCACAAACCTTCTGTAGTATCCAGCCAACCCTAAGAAACTGCGAATCTCTAACACATTCTTAGGCGGTTTCCAATTCACAATTGCTTCTATCTTAGTTGGATCCACTTTAACTCCTTCAGATGAGATCACATGACCCAGAAATGATACCTCTTTGAGCCAGAACTCACACTTACTGAGTTTGGCATACAGCTGATGTTCTTGCAAAGTCCGAAGTACAACTCTCAAATGCTGTTCATGTTCCTTTTCATTTCTTGAATATACCAAAATATCGTCTATGAACACAACCACAAACTGATCCAGGTACGGTCTGAACACTCGATTCATTAAATCCATGAATGCAGCTGGCGCATTGGTTAACCCGAAGGGCATTACTAGAAATTCATAATGCCCATAACGAGTTCTAAACGCGGTCTTAGGTACATCTTCCTTCTTCACTTGCAACTGATAATACCCTGAACGCAAGTCAATCTTTGAGAATACCCCGGCTCCCCTTAACTGATCAAACAAGTCTTCAATTCGAGGTAAAGGATACCTATTCTTTACTGTTACTTTATTCAGCTCTCGATAATCGATGCTCATTCTCATTGTACCATCTTTCTTTTTAACAAATAACACTGGTGCTCCCCAAGGAGAAACACTAGGTCTAATAAAACCCCTGTTCAGTAATTCTTGCAACTGCTCTTTCAATTCCTTCAACTCAGTTGGAGCCATTCTATAGGGTGCCTTAGATACCGGTACAGTTCCTGGTACCACATCAATTGATAACTCAACTTCTCTTATTGGTGGTACACCGCTCAATTCTTCAGGAAACACATCAGGAAACTCTCTGACTATTGGTATCTCTTGCATCTTTACCTGTTCTCTCTTACTATCTAATACCAGGGCCAAATAAGCTTCACATCCTTTTCTCATACACCGACAGGCTTGCATAGCAGATATCACATTCACAAGAGGATTAGTGCACACTCCTCTCACTGTCGCTCTGTTTCCCTTACCATCAGAGAGTATAACCATTTTCTTCTTACACTTAACATCCGCATCATACTTAGTTAACCAATCCATACCCAGAATCAAATCAAACTCATCAAACGGTAGTTCAATCAAATCCGCTGGAAACACACTACCTTGAACTTCTAATGCACAGTTTCGATACACTCTGTTCACATTAACATTACCTCCCAAAGGGCTAGACACACATATATCATATTTTAAACATTCAACTTTAGGCATCTTTTCACATATCTTTTTATCACATACATATGAATGAGTTGAACCAGGATCAATAAGTGCAAACATTTCCACACCACAAAGTAGAATAGTACCTGCTATCACCTCAGGCGCGTCCTGGTCCTCTCGTGCCCTCATAGCATAAGCCCTCACTGGAGCCTCATCAGGTCTATCCACAATCTCAGAATCGACTGCACCTCTGGACTGACTACCTCTGCCACGTCCTCTTCCTCTTCCTCTGTTCGTAGAAGGCAAGTTTGAACCACCCCTACTCTGCTCTTGTTGATTTCCTGATATCTCATAGGTATTCGGGCAATTAGCAATGAAATGCTCAGTGCTCCCACATCTATAACAAGCACCCGACACTCTCCAACATTCTCCTCTATGCCTCTTACCACAATGAGGACACTCATGAACCTCACTTCTATTACCAGATGTTCCTCTTCCAGAACCAGATGCTGAGGGAGCGCCTCGCTTCTTACCTCTCACTGCAGAACTGAACCCTGATTCCGCAGGTGATGCCACATGAGAATCTCTTGATCTTTTCCCCGTCTGGGAACCACCTCTATTCGCATTCTTCCTTTGTCTCCATTCTCTTTGGGCTCCCAAAGTCCTTTCAGCTCTCAAAGCTGCTTGTACAATTCGATAGTAACTTATATTCTGCTCTGTTGTTAAAGAAATCAGCAAAGCTTTAATTTCCTCAATCAATCCATCCTCAAACTGTTGACATCGCAACACATCAGTTAACACACCTTTCGGCGCATATTTGCTTAAGCGACAGAATTCTGCTTCATACTCCACCACTGTCATAGTCCTCTGTCTCAAACTCAAGAACTTCTTCCAATTTGCCTCTCGATGTGCTTTAGTAATATACTTGTTCTTGAATTCTTTTTCAAAGAACTCCCAGTTTAATGGTTCAGGAAGCATCGGATTCTGCAGAACCAGCTTCCACCAATCATATGCAGGACCTTGGAGTAATGACTCCACACATTCAACCCACTGATCTGGAGGACATCGTATCTCCTTAAGAATCCTTTCCACCTTCTCAATCCAGTACTCTGCTTTTTCTGACTCATCTAACCTTGTTCCATGAAATTCCTCCAAACCATGATTCCTCAAAGTTTCTATTGGGGCTCTTGGCGCCATCATACGTTCCATCACTCTCGCCATATCTTGTGTCATTTTCATCATGGCTTCCATAGGCCCAAATGGAATCTCATTCCCATAGCCAACCGATCTAGACTGCCCAGACCCTGTCACCTTAGCTTCACGAGGATTCACACTTTCGGCAGATTCCTCACCGGTATGCCTTCCAGAATCCATCTTACTACACAGATTAAACAAGGACTTCCGCATTAGGTCAACAAACTATACACATCTTATCTACCCAATTCCCAGAAAAGACTCAACCTAGGCTCTGATACCACAACTTGTGACGCCCATTCCCTAACGACAAACTAGCTCAGCTAATCTTAGTTAGAGAAGGTCGCACACACACCCAGAACACATGCGGAAACTGAATAATAAAATTTCATCACACACTATTTTAATTCATGCATCACATGCCAACTACTATTAGTCACACGCCTTAGCTATTCACATGACACACATACATGTGGAAGGTTACATCCGTGATTACTACATTATTACATGCCTTTACATATTCAAAATACATATTAACCATATAAAACTTATACAAAAGTCCCAAATAACAAGCCCCCAAACCTACACTATATACTTCCTATTGTTGACCGTACCAAAATGCGGGGGACGTCCTTCAGTCACCTCTCGTCCGTACCTGCACGGATTAGAGTAAATCCATGCTAAGCGATAACGCTTAGTGGGGAACTCATACATATAGCATATAATTTGTCACACATCAGAATCATCATACATAACATGCTAATAAACATGCCAGATCAACCATTACTATATTCAATCATAAGGCATCAATTACTTATTCACATTTCCATACTTTCTTGTATCACAATCACTTCTGTTTATATTTAATTAACTTTTAGCCGATTAACCAATTAGCCTTTCTGCCACTTTGCCTGCAATTCAATGACGCGGATAACGGGTATCGCATCGGTATCTCTCAGATACCAGTAATCTCATCGAGACTACTTTTTCACATTAGCACCTTCTGGTGCTTCTTATCACATTAGTACCTTCTGGTACCTTTCATCATTCCACATATAACACAATCCAGTAAGGATATTCGCATTGTGATTCCCATGGAATCAGACACATTTAACGCATGGGGCTGCAGCACTTGACCCTATAGGCATGCCTAACTATCCACTACTTGACTCGCAGGCTTAAGTTGTTAAACACATTATTCAGTTCACTTTTCACTTTACACATTTGTATTAGCACACAGCCATACATTTCATTTGCATATTCAATATGCTTTCAAATTCAGTCTTCACATTTAATATTCACATAACTTATCACATTCAGAAGTCATCATAGTTGTATGCATTTGTAGATCACTTAACACATATACATTACTTACTCATGCTGTCCTTCATTTCAGCTTAAAGCCATGCCATTTGAATGACCAAACACATTAGGATTATATTGCCAAAACAGGGTGGGTCACGGTCACAATGGATTTCATTGTCGCCGTGACATATTGAAGTCCAAAACAGAATGCAAATTGGGGACATGTCATGGTCACAACCAATTTCATTGTCACCGTGATGTGTTCCCAACTTTCGGCAGAATGCAACCTGAGGGTATGTCACGGTCACAATGAATCTCATTGTCATCGTGACATATTCTCATTTGCAAAACAGAATGCCTTCCTGGGTAGGTCACGGTCACAATGAATTCCATTGTCACCGTGACATACCAAATTCCTCTAGGCAGAATTGAACTCAGCATATGTCACGGTCGCAATCAATTTCATTGTTACCGTGACCTATGCAAAAATACCAAAACACAGCTGTGTTTATCACTAGCACGGCTGTGTTTTTTTCTCAGTCCACTTCTCCTTTTTCGCCTAGACCTCAAATCTCATTCTTATTTGTTTGGCAATCAACCCAAATACAACAACCACACAATCAATAACACATACCTGATTTTCCCTTCTTGTTTGGCATTCAATAATAGTACAAAT
Organism: Excoecaria cochinchinensis; assembly: GCA_947683425.1. Lineage (NCBI taxonomy): Eukaryota > Viridiplantae > Streptophyta > Magnoliopsida > Malpighiales > Euphorbiaceae > Excoecaria > Excoecaria cochinchinensis. Next base: position 15,071,854 of record CANTUQ010000073.1, on the reverse strand, counting down.
CATAATCACTTCCAAGCACTTTATCACAATCATATTGCTACTATAATCATACAATTTAGCATCACATAATTAATGCTCAACCTTCAATTTCACATATCATGCAATTCAGTTCAAAACCCTATTTAACCAACACTAATCACATATTCATACAATTAGGGTTTGTTCCCAAACCTCGTCGCCTTAGCTCCTAATTACGACGGACGCTCGGTTCGCCGATTACAGCCTTTCCCTTATCTCTCTTCACTTCTTCAGCTAACAAAACCAGTTCAAATTCCAGAATTGAGCACAATCCATCAATCCTCATTCCAAACTAAATCAAAACCAAGAAGAAGAGTAGAAGATGAGAATATGCACACAAAACCACTTACCTTAAGGTCTTAACACTTAATTCTTGTTCCAATTAGCTACATGCACACATCCACTTATACCACTCTCATCCTTACTCACGGAAACAAGAAGAAAGCCAAAGCCAAATGCAGAAAATGAAGAATGAGGCCAACACACACTCACCTCTCACTTCACTAGGCAAATGCATGCAAAGAAGGAGGTGGCAAAACCTTACAAAGCCACACGGAATCCACTTCAGAAAACCTGCCTCCACTACCAATTTCTTACTTTATTTTATTCCTAATTAACCCTCCATTAACTAGTTAATCAGCCTTTAACTCATGCTTAGCACAAACATTCATAATTACCATTTAACCCCTTAACTATACTACTTTCTTTCAATTAAGTCCAATCCTACACATTCAATCCACTCACACACATGCCAAATTAGGTTAATTCTCTTAGGGTACAAATCCGGCCATGACAGAGAAGGCAGTAAAAAAAATCAAATGCAAAAATTTAATCTAAACAGTAAAAGTTTGGTTAAACACTGAGTTGCCTCCCCAAAAGCGCCACTCTTTAACTTCTTTGGCCAGACGTTTTCGGGTTTCAATGCCTCTCAAACCGGCCTCAAATCCCATTTTAATGCCCTTCCATTCATCACTTCCTACATATTGGTATCAATTACCAAATTCTTCTCAAATTTGTTAGGATTTCTGAAAATGGAATCCATACAAGATGAAAAATTCAAATTGTTAGAATTATGATCCAATTTAAAAGATTCATTAATTGAAGATTCAGCAACATCCACTTTGAAAACACTAGACACATTACTGGAATTTTTCTTAGTATCTTAAATATGAAGTTTAATGATTTTCCCATCAAACTCCATAGTAAGTGTACCTTCAAGCACATCAATTATTGCTTTGGCTATACTAAGAAATGGTCTTCCTAACAAAATATATAAAGAATTTGAAGAGTTATAATCTTCCATGTCAAACACATAAAAATCAGCAGGAAAAACTAATCCATCAACATTTACCAAAATATTCTCTAATACCTCTTAAGGATAAATAAAAGACTTATTAGCAAGTTAAAGCACTATATTTGTCACTTTTAATAGACCAACATGCAATGAAAAACAAATAGACAATGGCATAATGTAACACCCTTAACACTCTATACGATAAGTATAGTAAATAGATGCCACGGTCATCTCATCAGTACTGACAATGCAAGACCATGTTATAATGAACAATTCAGTGAAAAATTTTCGCATTTAAAAATCAATGATACACAAGAACGCGTTCAAATATCAGTAAAACTTATAGGTAAACAACAATAATATAACAATCAACACATAAATCTGTCTATAACCTTACATTTAACAACATAAAATTTAAACCCACATCGTCCATCGCGATCATATATGTGCCATGCCTATCCCTTCATCTCTGCTTTCACTTCCCATCTCAACTGTCGTCAAACCTCGCCACTTTAAAACTTCCTATTTTTGTAACATGCACGCAGTAACAACACTACACGCTGAGCATTAAAAATGCTCAGTGGTGGATACATATCTTAAATTTTCCATGACTAATTAAATATATACATGCATGAGCACACAAGCATTTTCTTCATTTAAACTATATGAACATTAATCCTTTAATCTTTTTCTTAACATATGTCTTCATTTAATTTCTTATTAAATATTTTACTTCAGTCATTTATCGTTATGTCTTTTGGTGTCATTTTCGTATCTATACTTTAACATTTCCATATCATTTATTAGTATCATTATTGTCTATACCGTGAATTTTACAATTTTTACCCTTATGACCAATCCACTAATTTAATAATCAATCACTTAATTATTTTCTTTACAGTACTGATATTAGAGCTGTACTCATAATACATTTACACTATTTATCATACTTAATTTCATTCAGTTACATTTCGTATTATATTCTTAAATTATCAATATTATTATCACAGCACTATTTTAAATACTCATATTATTTATTTTACCTGTCAATCATATTTAATCCTTTAATTTTCTTTTATATCGTCAATTTACAATTTAGTCCCTAAACTTTCACTAAATTCCGATATTACCTTAAATTTTCACTTATTTGCAATAGTGCCATTAAATAACTTTATTAACATATTTATTTCATTATTTGACATGCAAATTACCATTTAGTCCCTTTAACTTCATTTTCATCAAGGTACACTTTAATTCTTTTACCTTCACGTATTTACGAAATTACCACTAGTTATTCTTAATTTCACATTTTGTTCATTATTTAACTTACAATTTAACATTTAGGCCTTAAATCACTCCTTTTATGCTAAATTACATTTTAGTATCTCATCTATGACAAATTTACAATTAGGTCCCCGAGCTTTAGCTAAATTACAATTTTTCCCATAACTTTTCACAATTACAAAAATGCCACCAATTAATCTTATTTACTCACTTAACCCATTTTTTAACTCGTAAATTACCGTTTGGTCCTCAGACTACCACTGACATGCCAAAATTACACTTTAATCATTATTTGTGACTAAGTAACATAATAAAGCAATTAATTACATTTTTCTCAATAATAATCCTATTAATCCATTTATGACCAAATTACCGATTTACCCCTAAACTTTTTATCAAATTACAATATCATCCTTCCTTTATACATTTGATTACAATAACGCCATTATTTATCCACTTTTTACATCTAATTCATTATTTATCATGTGAAATTACCCTTTAGTCCTTAATCTATATCTTATGCATAAATTTACATTTATGCTATATTTACTCACATTTTTACTTATTTAGCTAATTACTTACTTATTTTTCTTGATTACCTTATTTTTATTCATCATTAAGCACAATTACAATCATACCCCTATTACTTTTAAATTATTTCAATTTAGTCCTCATTTACTTTATTCTCTTACCATTTCCATTTCCATTTTCATTTCAATACTGATCTTATCTTATCTTATCTCATCTTATCTCATCTTATCTCATCTTATCTTTTAACCCTTAATTTCCCATATATCCATTTCGTTATTTACTTTTTGACTATTACCCTTTCTCACTATATTACTTATAATTTTTCCTTTCAATCCCTTTCTTTAAATTTTGCCCCTAGTATCATCCAGTAGAAATCACTAGATTAGATATGCGGGACTGGGCTCTATAGCCCTAAACTACCGAAGTGGCCACTTAGGGGCCAGATTGCGCTTCGGTAGTGTCTGAGTGACCACTTAAGGGCCAGATTGCACCCCGACAACAGTACATTTACACTTTAACACTTGACACTTAACACTATGACACTTATAAGTAGATCGTCATTGGTCTACAATTGCAAGTCGTCATGACTCGCTACCGCGGTATATAGTGGCGTCCCTATGGCTAGCCATCTATATTCTGAACTAGATTTAACTACCAGATCACTAAGGGCAAGGCACAATCATCATTCAATACATTTTCCACTTACAATACAATCTGGAATAAATCCACAATATTAATCAGTACAGTACATTTTCACTTTCAGTTCATTCTTTTTCCATCAGTTCCATTCCAATTCACTCAATACTCAGTATAAACTTCATTCATACCATAAGTTCACTTAAAGGAACACATTCTATCAGTTTCATTATAAACATAATGCAATATCACACTTTAATATACACAATTATGCTCCATTTATTACAAGTAAATTCTCACATACTTATTTTTCATTCTTTATTCATTTTATACCATTATACTCAATAAATAATCAAGTTACACGCCTTTTGATTCAAGATTACCATTTGGCCACCTTAACATTTTCATCCCAAAAATTATTTTTCTCTCATTTATCTTTTAATTAGTTAGATTACATGTTAATTTACTTAGATATACCATCAAATAACATTATATCCGCATGAAACCCTAAGTATACCATTTGGCTAAAGCTTTTTTACACTTTAAGTTTATTTTTCTTTCCTTTAATTACTCAATTAGTTAGATCTCATGTCATATATCACAAATATACCACATATATGCATTAATTATCAAAGTATAACATAGTTTACCTTAGGAATACCATTCAGTCTATGTTTTACATTCACATTAACTTTACTTTTCTTTCCTTTAATCATTCCATTTGCTAAATATCTTGTTAAACATTATCTAAATATCATTTACATGCCATAATAACCAAGTATACTTGAATTAATCCTATGTATACAATTCGACCCAAGTGTGAACCCTCTACCAAAGTTTTATCTTTTCAATCTAAGCATTCAAAACATCATTTTTAAGCTTCCTAAACATGGCTAAAAGGTTAGATTCAATTATGCATGCATATTTCATATACTTTATACTTGGACATAACGTAAAATCATGCTTTTTAATGTAAAAAAGGAGGATATTGTATCCACCAACCTTATGTTCATGATCTCCACACTTAGATCTTCATTTCTTTCATCTTTCACCATAAAAGCATTATCGTTTCCTTTATTTCTCCACGTGGCCGAATATAAAAACCAGAGGAAACACCATAAATTTACATTCTTTTTGTAATATAACTACATAAACATACTCTAAACATCCTAAAATACCTATTTGAACCTTTAAATCAAATTATAGAACTCTAAATCACTTACCTCATTTTTAGGGTATAACCTTTGTCACTAACTTTATCCAACTTCTTTCACTTTAAATGAGCTTTGGAGGCTATTATAATTGAAAAAAGAAGCTGGAAATTACTTGACAAGCTTTGGTTTGCTGGAATCTATGGAAAAAGAAAATGAAGAAATCATGAACGAGAGAGAAATATACAATTCGGCCATGGAGAGAAGTGGACATAAATGGAGAGCTTTCTATTTTGATATTTAGGGGTATATATAGGGTGTGTAATGGGTTGGGCTTGGTCCAACCAATTGGGCCAGCCCAATTCTAAGGCCATTTAAGAAATTAGGCCCAATAAGCAATCCAATTTATTTCTCTAAATTAATAAGCCCATTATTTCCAAAAATCAGTTTTATAATTCTTAAAATATATAATTTAGCCTCCACATAAAATTTTAGCTTAAGCAAAAATCGTTTCTCGATCCGATAATTTCGGGACAAAGATTTATATAGGGTGTTTGGAAAAAATATTTTCCAAATTAGGGTAGTTTTAATACTATTTCCCTAAATAGGATTTTTTTCAATGCTGCAACTCAAAGAGCAGCACTTGCTGCTCTATTTTTTTTTATCAAATGCCGCAGCTCAGAGCTGTGGCATTTGATTTTCAATTACAAGGCCAAGAGCCGCACCATGCTGCTCTTGGCCTTTTTTATTTTTATTTTTTTATAAAATATATTTTTAATAAATAAATAAATATGATGTATAATTATACAAAATAATTAAATATGCATTTTTTTATATAATTACGGTTAAATAAGTATTTATTTCTATGTAAATTAGTTTAATTTTATTTGGACACTGCATATTTTTGTCCATAAAAGCCAAAGTCTGAAAAATAAAAAGTAACTTTAAATATTCATTTTATATTTATTAAAATCTTAAGCATTCAACTTATTTTTTTAATTTGTAATTTTGTATTAAAAAAAGAAAGAAAACAACTTCTCCTACTTTTTTTTAAAAAAAAAATAAATAAATAAATTTGAAGCATCAAATTCACATCTATGTACTTTAATTTTTTAACAATATGTAGGTTATTTTTTTAAAAAAAAAAGTAAGAGAAGTTGCTTTCTTTCTTTTTTTTAATACAAAATTACAAATTAAAAAAATACGCTGAATGCTTAAGATTTTAATAAATATAAAATGAATATTTAAAGTTACTTTTTATTTTTCAGACTTTGGCTTTTATGGATAAAAATATGCAGTGTCCAAATAAAATTCAATTAATTTACATAGAAATAAATACTTATTTAACAATAATTATATAAAAAATACATATTTAATTATTTTGTATAATTATACATCATATTTAATTATTTATTAAAAATATATTTTATAAAAAAATAAAAATAAAAAAGGTAATTGAAAATCAAATGTCGCAGCACTGAGCTGCGGCATTTGATAAAAAAAAAAATAAAGTAGCACCTGCTGCGTCAGAGCAGTAGGTGCTGCTGGGCTGCGGCATTGAAAAAAAATTACTATTTAGGGAAATAGTATTAAAACTACCCTAATTTGGGAAATATTTTTTCCAAACACCCTATATAAATCTTTCTCCCATAATTTCTTACCAGTCCGATAACTCAATTTTCTGTCTCACTATAAACTTTATTTCTCATTACCATTTGATTCTCCATAATATTTCAAGAAAATTCACGCTTTCAGATAATTTTTTTGAGGTCCGTAACTCCATTTAGAGTCCGGTAAAACCTTGGTTAAACTAGTCAAACCATAGTCAAACTGGTCCGACCAGTCCGATTCACTGGTTGAACCGATTCGGTTCACTTTTCATCCTTAACTTCCTTTTTGCCCTTAATAACTTATTTGACTCGAATTCCATCTCAATCAGGGTCCATTTTCGGTCCGGTTTAATTAAACCGGTCTAATTCATCCATTTTTCAATGCCTCCCCCAAACTATTCTATACACTATTCTGAATTTATCTATACTTTTTGATAAATTTTCAGAGGTCATTTACTATTTTTAAAGACTCAGTCAAATTTCGGTTAAACCTAGTTACTATTTGAATCGAACCAGAGGCTTTTCTTCAGTTTGACTTTTGGGGACCTATTTGACCTCATTTTCACTCCAAATTATACCACCAGACTCCTTATAACTTGTACTTTCCAATGGTCTAATAAAATAGTTTTCACTTCCGATTTTTTGAGAGGTCACCCATCAGGGGCTTTCCTGACCTGAGCACGTTTAACCTTTCTCCTCTACTGTTTTTTAAGGCACAATTATTGATATTTTCATATAAAATTCACACTATAAACTCTATAAATTTTACTGATCACTACTAACCCGGTATTCGGGCCATTACACATAATATTTATTGAAACTCGTAAATCACGCATAGCTCTTTTAACCATAACATTGCCTATAGTACAAGAGATAGCAAACATACCTTGGTCTTTACATTTTAGAGGTAATTTCCTTTTAATCATAGCAGTGACATTTTCTCTTATACACACTGTGACGCACGCTGGATCCCGCGGCCGCCCCTCTGACCGCCCGCTTGAGGGCGATCGGGGAATTTGTGGGTCCGTTGATAGCTTGCAATAAATCGCAAGTGCGTCTATGTTGGGCAACAAGGAGGTTTCATGGAGTCGCCACCCAATAGAACATTGGAAAAGTTTCTCTCGCCTCGGAGAGCCTAAGACTGTGCTCAGTATCCATTTTGGGCCAACCAGAGGGGTCTTGGAAGGTAAACCTCTCGCCCTAAGGAGCCTAGGATTAACGCAAAAGTCTCGTGACACAAGAGGTGTCTTGGAGGGTAAACCTCTTGCCTCTTTGAGCCCAAAAACCAGAGCTAGGTTCGGGACTTCTCATTTATTCGTACTTTGATTAATTTTACAATTAGGTTTTGAATTTATTATTTCGCTCTCTCTCCACACGATGCAAGTTAAATTAAAGGTGCAATCATCCATTTAAGAACATAAAATAAAATAGCATTAAAGTATAAAATAAATTTACAATAATACTAAGGGCAGAATACAACCCTCGCTTGTAAATGTGCGATACATGCATAAAACGGGTTATCCATTAACAATGAGGACATTGGTCCTCGCATGCATTCATTATGGAAAATGATTTTTATGTGATGGTTTTATTGGGTAAAAATAGGACATTGGTCCAGTTTTATTTAGCAAACATTCCATTTAGTAGACAACATTTGTGTGGTGGTTCTTTTTAAGAGCGGTCGAAAATCAATTTATTATTACAGACCACAGATAAATAAAATAAAATGATTACATATTTTCTGAATAAACAAATCCTAAACTACTTTTCTCGACCGTGCTCCTTGGACGAGTCACATACCGCTCACGGTGACAGTAATAAAAGGAAATAATGTTAATCAACAATAAATAAATAATTGAATAAAATGAATTGAAGATTAATGAATATAAAAGCACAAATGACAATTAAAATGCTAATGCCAATAAAAAATAATAATGCTAATAATAATATCATAAAATAATAATATTAATAATAAATAGTATTTGATGATAATAATAATAATAATAATAATAATAATAATAATAGCAATAGTGCAAATAATAATAATAATAATATCAATATATAAAATATAACAACAATCACAATAATAATTATAATTAATCATAACAAATAAAGCATAAAATAATAGCAATAAAATAAATAATAATAACAATATATATAAAAACAGAAAATAATAATATTAACAACAACAATATTAATATAACTCAATAATACTAATAATAAATAAAAAAAAAAGATAATAATAATATAATATTAATAAACAAAAAATAAATAAATATATAATAATAATAATAATAATAATAATAATAATAAATATTAATTAATAATATCAATAAACATAAATAAATATTTAATAACAATAATAATAATTAAAATAATAATAAATAACATACAGAATAATTAATAATAAATATAATAAATATAAAACAGAATATTAATAATTAATAATAATAATAATAATGATAATATTAATATTAAAAATAATAATAATAAAAAATAGGGAAGGGGACTTACCGTTCGCCGGAGCGGCAGTGACGGACACCACCTCCACCGGAGGCTAGATCGCCACACGCTGAGCTCCTCGCCGGTGTCCACGCGCCGGAAGACGGCGCCGATTAGCCGGAAAACGCGTGCGAAGCCGCTGCCTCTCTCTCGCCGATATGGCTTTTCTCGGCGAGTGGCGGTGGCTGGTTGATGCCGGTCTGTGCGTCTCGGTCTCCTCTGCCCGGTGGTGGGGCGCGTGTGGTGATCGGCGGCTGTGGCTGGCCGACGGAAGCCTCGCCTCCTCCCTCTCTCTTTTCCCCTTTTTTCCTTCTTTTCCGGTCTGTGGCTGCTGTTCCTCTCTTCTTCTTTCTACTTCTATTCTTTGACTTTCCTTTTGTTTTTTTTTGGTCTTTGAATCCCTGCTCTCTCTTTTTCTATTTTATTTTGCCTTGCTCTCTCTTTCTTTTCTTTTTCTTTTTCTTTCTTTTTTTGTTCCAGCCGAGAGAGAGAGCTCCCCATTTCCCTTCATTCTTTTCTTCTTATACCCTAAAATTAGGGTTGGTTTTTGGGTCATAATGGTAATTTCCTCCATTTTTAGTTTTTTTAATTACTTTAACTTAATTAAATAACACACATTAATTAATTTAAACATTACATATTAATTAAACATTACATATTAATTACATTACATATTTTACATCTTAATATAATTAATCTATTTAATATATCATATAATTTATCTAATTAATTAAACACTTTACATATTAACTAATTAATCTTCAATCTTTTATACATTTTAATTAACTAATTAAACTTACAATATTAATAAATTAAATTAACCCAACATTAATAATTAACTTCTAATTTTATCTACCTAATCTATATTATATATTTTTATTTTTTCGGAGGGAATTACTAAGGACCCAAAAATCACTTTTTGACATCAAACCCGACTCGGGACCCGGTGTCTACAGTTGCCCCCAATTTTCGAGAAGCTAGTGTATAGACACCTAGGTGAGCCAAAATTCAAAGGAAGAAGAGAGAGAATTACATACTTGGGGATGCCGGACCTTACCTTGTTGCGTAGGTACATGTGCCCTTACCGGTCTCGTCTCGACCTGTTTCTGCTGGCCTCGTCACGACTCACGCAGTTTGTGAGATGCAGCACTCTCTGACTACAACCTCGATCTGTGGTCTGTTCTACCACGAGTGTTCCGCTAGCCTCGTCTCGGCCTGCACGGAGTTTGTGAGATGCAGCACTCTCTGACTACAACCTCAATCTGTGGTCTGTTCTACCACGAGTGTTCCACTAGCCTCGTCTCGGCCTGCACAGAGTTTATGAGATGCAGCACTCTCTGACTACAACCTCAATCTGTGGTCTGTTCTACCACGAGTGTTTCGCTAGCCTCGTCTCGGCCTGCACGGAGTTTATGAGATGCAGCACTCTCTGACTACAACCTCGATTTGTGTTTCGCTCTACCACGAGTGTTCCGCTAGCCTCGTGTCGGCCTGCACGGAGTTTGTGAGATGCAGCACTCTCTGACTACAACCTTGATCTGTGGTCTGTTCTACCACGAGTGTTCCGCTAGCCTCGTCTCAGCCTGCACGGAGTTTGTGAGATGCAGCACTCTCTGACTACAACCTCGATCTGTGGTCTGTTCTACCACGAGTGTTCCGCTAGCCTCGTCTCGGCCTGCACGGAGTTTGTGAGATGCAGCACTCTCTGACTATAAACTCGATGTGAAGAGCAGTGTTTTTCTAACTACAGCTTCGACTTCTGCTGGCCTCGTCTCGGCTTGCGCAGGGTTGAAGAGATGTAGCGCTTTCTGGTTACAAACTCGGTGTGAAGAGCAGTGTTTCTCTAACCGCAGCTTCTGCTTCTGCTGGCCTCGTCTCAGCTCGCACAGTGTTGAAGAGATGTAGCGCTCTCTGGCTATAAACTTGGTGTGAAGAGCAGTGTTTCTCTAACTACAGCTTCGACTTCTGCTGGCCTTGTCTCGGCTTGCGCAGGGTTGAAGATATGTAGCGCTCTCTGGCTACAAACCCGGTCTATGGTCTGTTCTACCACGAGTGTTCCGCTAGCCTCGTCTCGGCCTGCACGGAGTTTGTGAGATGCAACACTCTCTGACTATAAACCCAGTGTGAAGAGCAGTGTTTCTCTAACCGCAGCTTCGATTGGTGAGAAGCGGTACTCTCTGACCACAGTCTCGAGGTGAAGAGTAGTATTCTCTAACTACAACTTCGATTGGTGAGAAGCGGTACTCTCTGATCACGGTCTCGAGGTGAAGAGTAGTATTCTCTAACTACAACTTCGATTGGTGAGAAGCGGTACTCTCTGTCCACAGTCTCGAGGTGAAGAGTAGTATTCTCTAACTACAACTTCGATTGGTGAAGTTCCCCTGCTAACCCCCATCCGATCTGCAAGGTGCGTAGCACTCTCTGGCTGTCGCGTGAACTGTGAGATGCAGCACTCTCTGGCTACAATCTCGGTGTGAAGAGTAGTGTTCTCTAACTGCAGCTTCGATCTGAAGTTCCCCTGCTAACCCCCATCCGGTCTGCAAGGCGCATAGCACTCTCTGGCTGCCGCATGAACCGTGAGACAAGGTACTCTCTGACCGTGATCTTGATGTGAAGAGTGGTGTTCTCTAACTACAACTTCGGTTTGTGAGATGCAGTGTTCTCTAACCGCAGCTTTTGCTTTGTGAAGTGCAGTACTCTCTGACTACAACCTCGATCTGTGAGATGCAGTGTTCTCTAACTGCAGTCCAGGTTGCGATCTGCTCTATCGCTGATGTTTTTCTTGAACTTTCTTTTTTCTGCAAAAAAAGGAAAACACAAATTTGTAGGGTAAATTATAAAAGAGACACGTACCTGTGGCAGTACCTGCCTATTGGGGTCGTTGTCAGTTGACGCTCACTGGGAGACTTGGATGCTCACCGAGAGGCTTTGACGCTCGCTGAGAGACTTTGATGCTCACTGGGAGGTTTTGATGCTCACTGAAAGACTTTTGATGCTCACTGAAAGACTTTTGATGCTCACCGAGAGGCTTTGATGCTTATTGGGAGGCTTTGATCGAGAGGCTTTGATGCTCGCTGAGAGACTTTGATGCTCACTGGGAGGTTTGTGATGCTCACTGAAAGGTTTGATGCTTATTGGGAGGCTTTGATCGAGAGGCTTTGATGCTCACTAATTGCCCCCCGGCACAGCGTGGATAGGCTTGCTTTTCTGGGTAGTGTCTGACAACGTTGAGCTGAACCCATCATTTGGATCACCTTTAAGCATGGGTTCTATTTGGACCTTTCCCCTGAGTCACGTACATGGTAATATATACAAAATATTGTGTGTATGGGAATATGTGTGCAAAATATATATATACATTCGAATTCGATGTTTGTACACTTTCGTGTGATGTGTGTGATCGTACATCTTATGATAGAAAAACTTACCTGCTTGCCCCCGGTATGGCATGCATGAATAGGCTTGCTTTCCTTCTCAGAGGACTTTGAGATCTTTGCTTCCTCAGAGGACTTTCAGATTTTTGCTTCCTCAGAGGACTTAGAGATTGTGCCTCCTCAAAGGACTTTTAGATTTTGCCTCGCCCCCTCAGAGGACTTAGAAATTTTGCCCCTTCAGAGGACTTGAGGGATTCTTTTTCTTTTTATGCCTCTTCAGAGGACTTTGAGAGGAGTGTCGAGCACCATGTATGCATGGAATGCATGTGAAAAGCTATGCATGCAAATGTTCAAGCATGAGAAATGTATGCAGAGGGATAAGAATCGCCTCTTGAGAGGACTTAGAGAACTGATTGCCCCGGAGAGGACTTTGGTTGATTTGCTTTGCCTCTTGAGAGGACTTAGGTTGACTTACCCCCGGAGAGAATTTTGGTTGATTAAGAATCGCTTTTTCAGAGGGCTTGAGAATTGCCTTTTGAGAAGGCTTTGGAGAATTGCCTTTTCAGAGGATTTAAGCTTGTCTACGTGGGACTGATGTATACTATCTAGTGTGCGTTGGACACCATGTATGCATGGAATGCATGTGAAAGGCTATGCATTTATGAAATGACATGCAAAGGACTATGATCCTGAAATGCTTATGCGTATGTCATATATGCCAATGGCTTATATCCATGTGGAAGATTATGGAACATACGGTAAGAATCGTTATTCTAACATGTTTGCAAATGATCATGAATGAGAGAGACATGCAAAAGTTCATGCATGATAAATATATACAAGGGATTATGTATGCAAACTATGTGCAAATGACCATGCATGCAAATGATCATGCATGTGGTAAAGAGTCATTCATCGGCATAGATGTAAAAAATCATATGCAAAGACAGGTGGGATATGTTATATACATGAAAGCTATGTAAGGAATTGGGTGTGTGCGATGTGTGCACATACAACTATGTGTATGAAACATATGTAGGAAAAATCACATATATGTGTATTGAATGCATGCGAAAAATGTGGATGCAAGATGCTGGCAAGGATATGCCCATAAAGAGCCACATGCGTCAAAAGCACTTATGAAATGTATTCACTAAAGCTCTTATGCCAAAAGACATGCACCAAGAATTGTACATGTAAAACTATTTATTAAAAATATTTGCTACAATTATGTGTAAAAACATTTGCAAAAAGCATATGTACAAAGAATATTGCTGAGAGTGTACGCGAAATATCATTTTCATGGGTAGTGATAAGAAATACCCCAAGATTGTAAAATGAGTGCAACCTATTAGGTACCTCAAACTCGAGTTTCTATCTGCCTTTGAGCATACTGAATGAACCACATTCTCAACCGATTCAATCTCATCAAAAGAATTCGGGAGTCATTCCCAATGAAGTCCAAGAAGGTAAACACGTAAGTATCAATGTTTACTAAATCAGCATGTAAATACGAGGCGTACCATGCAATCTCTGTGTGTATGTGCAAAAGGCCAAAACAAGATTTTTCATTTTTCAAAAGCAAATTCTAGATGCAATGTCGAGAGCAAGACTCAACTCGAATGCATAAATGCACTCGTGGCTTCTCGCTTGAAGCTCAAGAGACACCATACGCTTCTTCCTACGTACCAAACCTTACTAGAAGGTCATCTCCGCTAGTTAGATAAGGCCAAACCAAGAATCAATAGGTCTTACTTTGGTTGTAACGTTAGACTCAGGTAACTGGCTATCAAAGGAGGATCAGGTCACTAGAGAAAAATGGACGCAACGTTCATTCGACGGATGAAAGGACCATTCCCAACCCCAATTGTATATTGTCTAAATATTCTTGGATTTGAATTTTGGTAATACTTGATCTCATCAAGCTCAGCATAAAAATTAAGCTAAAAAGATAACCACCGAACTCGTCAAGGGGGTACTATCTTGGGCCCTACCACTTTTCTTCTCTTTTTTTTTTTCGTTTTTCTTCTTTTTTTTTTCATTTTTCTTCTCTTTTTTTCTATTCTTTCTTCAATTTCGATTTTTCTTCTTTTTCTTTTTTTCTATTCTTTCTTCAATTTTGATTTTTCTTCTTTTTCTTTTTTTCATTTTTCGCTCTTCTTTTTTCTTTTTTTTCGCAAGCTCATGTCTCTAACTACACAAAAAGTTTATCGATGATTCAAACCCCTTTCCAAAAGTGTAGCCCAAAAATTATCGATAATTGAAAATTTTTCTCAAGGGGTAAACCCATCCTTATCAGGGTGATTATTGGTAGCTCAAAGAATTGTCAAAAATTGAGGCTCTTTTCCCCAAAGTGTAAATTCATTTTCATCGGGGCAATTTTTGGTAACCCCAAAAAATTATCGATGATTGAAATTTTCTTATTGAAGTGTAAACCCCCTTTTATCGGAGCAAGTTTTGATAGCTCAAAAGAATATTGTAATGTGCATCCATCTTTATTAGAGCGGCCATTCTTCTAAGGGGAAGCCAAAATCATTTTAGGCGAAAGGTAGTTTTAATGTATATAACAACAAAACTGGCACGCATTTAGCATACCAATATAAAGGCTCAAGGGGCTATCAAGCGATTGTAAAATAAGGGTAGGAATTGGTCATTTAGAGAGCTATACAAAGAAATGGTGCCTAAATCATTTTCAAGATTCAGCCTTATCCAGGAGTCGCTTTGACGGGTAATCGGAAAGGTTCTAGTGCTCTTAGCGAGTTTTCATCCAATCGCCTAATTGCAACTAGTTTTTCAGTTTTGTTTTCAAAACGGGCCAAAAGTGCTCGAAATTTAGAAATCACATGGTATGGTCAAATATCTTCATGTAATCTAGCTCTTAAAGACCAAACATATATACCCCTTACTTAATTCAAATTGGAATGAAACTCAGATTTCTAGAGTTAAGATCAAATCCATTCATAGTTGAGAACTAATTAGGCATAGTCAAACCTTGCATCAAAGGTACCTCAATAAGGTGCAAACATGCCAGCGTTTTAGGGTATGGCTTAACACAAAAAATTTTGATTCTATCGAAATGTATATACACAAAAATCGTTTAAGCAAATAGAAAAAAAAATTATTTTTTTTTTGTCAGTTTTTCTTTTTTTTTTTGTAAAAAAAAGATGTGCAAACTATGCGTTAAGAATCATGTATATGGAATGGCATATGCAATAGCGTCATGTATATTAACAATGCGTGCAAGGAACTGTATGTGCGAAACATGTGTAAAAACATTTTGTATAAAAATGCGTACATGAAATATGTGCAAAGATGTGTGAGTGTAAAATATTAACGAAAAATTATAAGTGAGTGTGAATGTGTGAACAATGCATGACGTATGACGTGCATGCATAAATTTGCAATGTACATGTATACGATGAAAGCATGAGTACAACCTATGGCACAGTATGGGGATGAATGTTCATGATATATGGTACATGTGAACATGGCATGATTTAGACAAGATACGAATATATGATATAAGGTGAAGATGACCTAGCATGGTAATGTGCACCAATTAGTCACGAGAAATGGCAAAACTCACATACATAAAAGTGCAAAATATATACAAATAATGCGCATGAGATGGGACAAAAGCGGTTGTAAGAAATGAATAGGTTTACAAAACATGTGTATTTACATGGTATGTCTACGAGAACATGGTATGGTATATACAGTGACTAACATGCATGATGCAAGATTCAATACGTGCATGGCATAACGCTTGCGTGATAATGCACGTTCATGACATGGCGCACAATGTGAGAGATGCAAAGTGTCATGATGTGTATAATGTCTAGTCTAATGAAGTATGCTAATGTGTGCACACTATGACATGCAACAGTATATGTATGTTCCAACACAATATTTATGTACATATATAATGTGAGCACACATGCTATGACACATGATGAATGTATTTATTTTATTTTATTTCATTATTTTCATTTTCATTTTCATTTTCTTTTCTTCCATTTTTTTTTTGTGTGTCACGAGGGCAGTATGTCTGTGCTTGGTATAATGCATGTTAATATGTACATTCGATGAGGTATGCTGTATATACAGATTATGGTGCATGATGTATGTTATGGATGTCATAATGTTAGTGTGAGTCGTGACAAGCTCTGCTATGTATGTATATGCAAGACAAATACACGTTATGTTCATATTCACAAATTATGATACAAACAATTTTATATACAGAATGCACAGGTTCTATTATTGTATGGAAAGCATTATACATGTGTTTTATTTACATTGATTGTTCATAAAAAGAATGGACAATCACAAATACACATACAAGAAAAAAATTTCTCCCAACTGTATTTCTATTATACAAAAGGTCGTGCTGTCTCTTTTCCTAGGTGGGCTTGGCCCATGGATTAACGGGGAACCCAATGGGCGCGTATAGTGCGCGGTGAAAAACCGGCGGCGTAACACTCTTGCCTAATGTACATATGCATGGGAATTTGGCCATCATATATTTAAACGATTCAACCAAATCAAGATGGGCCCACCGGGAAATGAAAGCCTTTGATGAACCATTTAATTTGATTGATTTCATTTAATATATTATGGCCCATATAGTAAGCACAGTATTATGGTACATTTCACCTAGTGGAAGTTTTTATTGCCATTACATGGGCTTTGGTCAAAAGGTGATGTTACTTTAGGGCTACCCAAGCATGGTCCCTGCCAACAGGCCTAGCTCATCACGAGCATAACTACCGATCGGGTCACCATTTGATATACCTTGATGGTACGAGGCTTGGGCTGGTGATTATCCTTAACACTTCCCTAAATTGAGTGAAAATAGAGTCGTTCTTCAGGAACGCACCGAGGCTAAAAGAGGGACCAATCTAGCATATTCTAAGGCTCTAATGGGATGTAATGCAATTTTCTGAAAAAAGGTGAAATTTTTAAACTAAAACTTAATTATAAATTTTAATCAACGTACTTTCGAATCGAAGTCTCGAGTATTTGTCCCCAGTGGAGTCGCCACTGTGACGCACGCCGGATCCCGCGGCCGCCCCTCTGACCGCCCGCTTGAGGGCGATCGGGGCATTTGTGGGTCCGTTGACAGCTTGCAATAAATCGCAATTGCGTCTATGTTGGGCAACAAGGAGGTTTCATGGAGTCGCCACCCAATAGAACATTGGGAAAGTTTCTCTCGTCTTGGAGAGCCTAAGACTGCGCTTAATATCCATTTTGGGCCAACCAGAGGGGTCTTAGAAGGTAAACCTCTCGCCTTAAGGAGCCTAGGATTAACGCCAAAGTCTCGTGACACAAGAGGTGTCTTGGAGGGTAAACCTCTCGCCTCTTTGAGCCCAAAGACCAGAGCTAGGTTCGGGACTTCTCATTTATTCGTACTTTGATTAATTTTACAATTAGTTTTTGAATTTATTATTTCGCTCTCTCTCCACACGATGCAATTTAAATTAAAAGCGCAATCATCCATTTAAGAACATAAAATAAAATAGCATTAAAGTATAAAATAAATTTACAATAATACTAAGGGCAGAATACAACCCTCGCTTGTAAATGTGCGATACATGCATAAAACGGGTTATCCATTAACAATGAGGACATTGGTCCTCGCATGCATTCATTATGGAAAACGATTTTTATGTGATGGTTTTATTGGGTAAAAATAGGACATTGGTCCAGTTTTATTTAGCAAACATTCCATTTAGTAGACAACATTTGTGTGGTGGTTCTTTTTAAGAGCGGTCGAAAATCATTTTATTATTACATACCACATATAAATAAAATAAAATGATTACATATTTTCTGAATAAACAAATCCTAAACTACTTTTCTCGACCGTGCTCCTTGGACGAGTCACATACCGCTCACGGTGACAGTAATAAAAGGAAATAATGTTAATCAACAATAAATAAATAATTGAATAAAATGAATTAAAGATTAATGAATATAAAAGCACAAATGACAATTAAAATGCTAATGCCAATAAAAATAATAATGCTAATAATAATATCATAAAATAATAATATTAATAATAAATAGTATTTGATAATAATAATAATAATAATAATAATAATAATAATAATAATAATAGCAATAGTGCAAATAATAATAATAATAATATCAATATATAAAATATAACAACAATCACAATAATAATTATAATTAATCATAACAAATAAAGCATAAAATAATAGCAATAAAATAAATAATAATAACAATATATATAAAAACAGAAAATAATAATATTAACAACAACAATATTAATATAACTCAATAATACTAATAATATATAAATAAATAAAAGATATTAATAATAATATAATATTAATAAACAGAAAAAAAATAAATATATAATAATAATAATAATAATAATAATAATAATAATAATAAATATTAATTAATAATATCAATAAACATAAATAAATATTTAATAACAATAATAATAATTATAATAATAATAAATAATATACAGAATAATTAATAATAAATATAATAAATATAAAACAGAATATTAATAAATAATAATAATAATAATAATAATAATGATAATATTAATATTAAAAATAATAATAATAAAAAATAGGGAAGGGGACTTACCGTTCGCCGGAGCGGCAGTGACGGACACCACCTCCACCGGAGGCTAGATCGCCGCACGCTGAGCTCCTCGCCGGTGTCCACGCGCCGGAAGACGGCGCCGATTAGCCGGAAAACGCGTACGAAGCCGCTGCCTCTCTCTCGCCGATATGGCTTTTCCCGGCGAGTGGCGGTGGCTGGTTGATGCCGGGCTGTGCGTCTCGGTCTCCTCTGCCCGGTGGTGGGGCGCGTGTGGTGATCGGCGGCTGTGGCTGGCCGGCGGAAGCCTCGCCTCCTCCCTCTCTCTTTTCCCCTTTTTTCTTCTTTTCCGGTCTGTGGCTGCTGTTCCTCTCTTCTTCTTTCTACTTCTATTCTTTGATTTTCCTTTTGTTTTTTTTGGTCTTTGAATCCCTGCTCTCTCTTTTTCTATTTTATTTTGCCTTGCTCTCTCTTTCTTTTCTTTTTCTTTTTCTTTTTCTTTCTTTTTTTGTTCCAGCCGAGAGAGAGAGCTCCCCATTTCCCTTCATTCTTTTCTTCTTATACCCTAAAATTAGGGTTCGTTTTTGGGTCATAATGGTAATTTCCTCCATTTTTAGTTTTTTTAATTACTTTAACTTAATTAAATAACACACATTAATTAATTTAAACATTACATATTAATTAAACATTACATCTTAATTACATTACATATTTTACATCTTAATATAATTAATCTATTTAATATATCATATAATTTATCTAATTAATTAAACACTTTACATATTAACTAATTAATCTTTAATCTTTTATACATTTTAATTAACTAATTAAACTTACAATATTAATAAATTAAATTAACCCAACATTAATAATTAACTTCTAATTTTATCTACCTAATCTATATTATATATTTTTATTTTTTCGGAGGGAATTACTAAGGACCCAAAAATCACTTTTTGACATCAAACCCGACTCGGGACCCGGTGTCTACAGTTGCCCCCAATTTTTGAGAAGCTAGTGTATAGACACCTAGGTGAGCCAAAATTCAAAGGAAGAAGAGAGAGAATTACATACCTAGGGATGCCGGACCTTACCTTGTTGCGTAGGTACATGTGCCCTTATCGGTCTCATCTCGACCTGTTTCTGCTGGCCTCGTCTCAGCTCACGCAGTTTGTGAGATGCAGCACTCTCTGACTATAACCTCGATCTGTGGTCTGTTCTACCACGAGTGTTCCGCTAGCCTCGTCTCGGCCTGCACGGAGTTTGTGAGATGCAGCACTCTCTGACTACAACCTCAATCTGTGGTCTGGTCTACCACGAGTGTTCCGCTAGCCTCGTCTCGGCCTGCACGGAGTTTGTGAGATGCAGCACTCTCTGACTACAACCTCGATCTGTGGTCTGTTCTACCACGAGTGTTCCGCTAGCCTCGTCTCGGCATGCACGGAGTTTGTGAGATGCAACACTCTCTGACTACAACCTCGATCTGTGGTCTGTTCTACCACGAGTGTTCCACTAGCCTCGTCTCGGCCTGCATGGAGTTTGTGAGATGCAGCACTCTCTGACTACAACCTCGATCTGTGTTCCGCTCTACCATGAGTGTTTCGCTAGCCTCGTCTCGGCCTGCACGGAGTTTGTGAGATGCAGCACTCTCTGACTACAACCTCGATTTGTGGTCTGTTCTACCACAAATGTTCCGCTAGCCTCGTCTCGGCCTGCACGGAGTTTGTGAGATGCAGCACTCTCTGACTACAACCTCGATCTGTGGTCTGTTCTACCACGAGTGTTCCGCTAGCCTCGTCTTGGCCTGCACGGAGTTTGTGAGATGCAGCACTCTCTGACTACAACCTCGATCTGTGTTCCGCTCTACCACGAGTGTTCCGCTAGCCTCGTCTCGGCCTGCACGGAGTTTGTGAGATGCAGCACTCTCTGACTACAACCTCGATCTTTGGTCTGTTCTACCACGAGTGTTCCGCTAGCCTCATCTCGGCCTGCACGGAGTTTATGAGATGCAGCACTCTCTGACTACAACCTCAATTTGTGGTCTGTTCTACCACGAGTGTTCCGCTAGCCTCATCTCGGCCTGCACGGAGTTTGTGAGATGCAGCACTCTCTGACTACAAACTCGATATGAAGAGCAGTGTTTTTCTAACTGCAGCTTTGACTTCTGCTGGCCTCGTCTCGGCTTGCGCAGGGTTGAAGAGATGTAGCGCTCTCTGGCTACAAACTCGGTGTGAAAAGCAGTGTTTCTCTAACCGCAGCTTCTGCTTCTGCTGGCCTCATCTCGGCTCGCGCAGTGTTGAAGAGATGTAGCGCTCTCTGGCTACAAACTCGGTGTGAAGAGCAGTGTTTCTCTAACTGCAGCTTCGACTTGTGCTGGCCTCGTCTCAGCTTGTGTAGGGTTGAAGAGATATAGCGCTCTCTGGCTATAAACCCGGTCTGTGGTCTGTTCTACCACGAGTGTTCCGCTAGCCTCGTCTCGGCCTGCACAGAGTTTGTGAGATGCAGCACTCTCTGACTACAAACTCAGTGTGAAGAGCAGTGTTTCTCTAACCGCAGCTTCGATTGGTGAGAAGCGGTACTCTCTGACCACAGTCTCGAGGTGAAGAGTAGTATTCTCTAACTACAACTTCGATTGGTGAGAAGCGGTACTCTCTGATCACAGTCTCGAGGTGAAGAGTAGTATTCTCTAACTACAACTTCGATTGGTGAGAAGTTGTACTCTCTGACCACAGTCTCGAGGTGAAGAGTAGTATTCTCTAACTATAACTTCGATTGGTGAAGTTCCCCTGCTAACCCCCATCCGATCTGCAAGGTGCGTAGCACTCTCTGGCTGCCGCGTGAACTGTGAGATGCAGCACTCTCTGGCTACAATCTCGGTGTGAAGAGCAGTGTTCTCTAACTGCAGCTTTGATCTGAAGTTCCCCTGCTAACCCCCATCCGGTCTGTAAGGCGCGTAGCACTCTCTGGCTACCGCGTGAACCGTGAGACAAGGTACTCTATGACCGTGATCTTGATGTGAAGAGTGGTGTTCTCTAACTACAACTTCGGTTTGTGAGATGCAGTGTTCTCTAACCGCAACTTCTGCTTTGTGAGGTGCAGTACTCTCTGACTACAACCTCGATCTGTGAGATGCAGTGTTCTCTAACTGAAGTCCAGGTTGCGATCTGCTCTATCGCTGATGTTTTTCTTGAACTTTCTTTTTTTCCGCAAAAAAACGAAAATGCAAATTTGTAGGGTAAATTATAAAAGAGACACGTACCTGTGGCAGTACCTTCCTATTGGGGTCGTTGTCAGTTGACGCTCACTGGGAGACTTGGATGCTCACCGAGAGGCTTTGACACTCGCTGAGAGACTTTAATGCTCACTGGGAGGTTTTGATGCTCACTGAAAGACTTTTGATACTCACCGAGAGGCTTTGAGGCTTTGATCGAGAGGCTTTGATGCTCGCTGAGAGACTTTGATGCTCACTGGGAGGTTTTGATGCTCACTGAAAGGTTTGATGCTTATTGGGAGGCTTTGATCGAGAGGCTTTGATGCTCACTAATTGCCCCCTGGCACAGCGTGGATAGGCTTGCTTTTCTTGGTAGTGTCTGACAACGTTGAGCTGAACCCATCATTTGGATCACCTTTAAGCATGGGTTCTATTTGGACCTTTCCCCTGAGTCACGTACATGGCAATATATACAAAATATTGTGTGTATGGGAACATGTGTGCAAAATATATATATACATTCGAATTCGATGTTTGTACACTTTCGTGTGATGTGTGTGATTGTACATCTTATGATAGAAAAACTTACCTGCTTGCCCCCAGTATGGCATGCATGAATAGGCTTGCTTTCCTGCTCAGAGGACTTTGAGATCTTTGCTTCCTCAGAGGACTTTCAGATTTTTGCTTCCTCATAGGACTTAGAGATTGTGCCTCCTCAAAGGACTTTTAGATTTTGCCTCACCCTCTCAGAGGACTTAGAAATTTTGCCCCTTCAGAGGACTTGAGGGATTCTTTTTCTTTTTATGCCTCTTCAGAGGACTTTGAGAGGAGTGTCGAGCACCATGTATGCATGGAATGCATGTGAAAAGCTATGCATGCAAATGTTCAAGCATGAGATATGTATGCAGAGGGATAAGAATCGCCTCTTGAGAGGACTTAGAGAACTGATTGCCCCGGAGAGGACTTTGGTTGATTTGCTTTGCCTCTTGAGAGGACTTAGGTTGACTTACCCCCGGAGAGAATTTTGGTTGATTAAGAATCGCTTTTTCAGAGGGCTTGAGAATTGCCTTTTGAGAAGGCTTTGGAGAATTGCCTTTTCAGAGGATTTAAGCTTGTCTACGTGGGACTGATGTATACTATCTAGTGTGAGTTGGACACCATGTATGCATGGAATGCATGTGAAAGGCTATGCATTTATGAAATGACATGCAAAGGACTATGATCCTGAAATGCTTATGCGTATGTCATATATGCCAATGGCTTATATCCATGTGGAAGATTATGGAACATACGGTAAGAATCGTTATTCTAACATGTTTGCAAATGATCATGAATGAGAGAGACATGCAAAAGTTCATGCATGATAAATATATACAAGGGATTATGTATACAAACTATGTGCAAATGACCATGCATGCAAATGATCATGCATGTGGTAAAGAGTCATTCATCGGCATAGATGTAAAAAATCATATGCAAAGACAGGTGGGATATGTTATATACATGAAAGCTATGTAAGGAATTGGGTGTGTGCGATGTGTGCACATACAACTATGTGTATGAAACATATGTAGGAAAAATCACATATATGTGTATTGAATGCATGCGAAAAATGTGGATGCAAGATGCTGGCAAGGATATGCCCATAAAGAGCCACATGCGTCAAAAGCACTTATGAAATGTATTCACTAAAGCCCTTATGCCAAAAGACATGCACCAAGAATTGTACATGTAAAACTATTTATTAAAAATATTTGCTACAATTATGTGTAAAAACATTTGCAAAAAGCATATGTACAAAGAATATTGCTGAGAGTGTACGCGAAATATCATTTTCATGGGTAGTGATAAGAAATACCCCAAGATTGTAAAATGAGTGCAACCTATTAGGTACCTCAAACTCGAGTTTCTATCTGCCTTTGAGCATACTGAATGAACCACATTCTCAACCGATTCAATCTCATCAAAAGAATTCGGGAGTCATTCCCAATGAAGTGCAAGAAGGTAAACACGTAAGTATCAATGTTTACTAAATCAGCATGTAAATACGAGGCGTACCATGCAATCTCTATGTGTATGTGCAAAAGGCCAAAACAAGATTTTTCATTTTTCAAAAGCAAATTCTAGATGCAATGTCGAGGGCAAGACTCAACTCGAATGCATAAATGCACTCGTGGCTTCTCGCTTGAAGCTCAAGAGACACCATACGCTTCTTCCTACGTACCAAACCTTACTAGAAGGTCATCTCCGCTAGTTAGATAAGGCCAAACCAAGAATCAATAGGTCTTACTTTGGTTGTAATGTTAGACCCAGGTAACTGGCTATCAAAGGAGGGTCAGGTCACTAGAGAAAAATGGACGCAACGTTCATTCGACGGATGAAAGGACCATTCCCAACCCCAATTGTATATTGTCTAAATATTCTTGGATTTGAATTTTGGTAATACTTGATCTCATCAAGCTTTTTTTTTTTCATTTTTCTTCTCTTTTTTTCTATTCTTTCTTCAATTTCTAGTTTTCTTCTTTTTCTTTTTTTCGTTTTTCGCTCTTCTTTTTTCTTTTTTTTCGCAAGCTCATGTCTCTAACTACACAAAAAGTTTATCGATGATTCAAACCCCTTTCCAGAAGTGTAGCCCAAAAATTATCGGTAATTGAAAATTTTTCTCAAGGGGTAAACCCATCCTTATCAGGGTGATTATTGGTAGCTCAAAGAATTGTCAAAAATTGAGGCTCTTTTCCCCAAAGTGTAAATCCATTTTCATCGGGGCAATTTTTGGTAACCCCAAAAAATTATCGATGATTGAAATTTTCTTATTGAAGTGTAAACCCCCTTTTATCGGAGCAAGTTTTGATAACTCAAAAGAATATTGTAATGTGCATCCATCTTTATTAGAGCGGCCATTCTTCTAAGGGGAAGCCAAAATCATTTTAGACGAAAGGTAGTTTTAATGTATATAACAACAAAACTGGCACGCATTTAGCATACCAAAATAAAGGCTCAAGGGGCTATCAAGCGATTGTAAAATAAGGGTAGGAATTGGTCATTTGGAGAGCTATACAAAGAAATGGTGCCTAAATCATTTTCAAGATTCATCCTTATCCAGGAGTCGCTTTGACGGGTAATCGGAAAGGTTCTAGTGCTCTTAGCGAGTTTTCATCCAATCGCCTAATTGCAACTAGTTTTTCAGTTTTGTTTTCAAAACGGGCCAAAAGTGTTCGAAATTTAGAAATCACATGGTATGGTCAAATATCTTCATGTAATCTAGCTCTTAAAGACCAAACATATATACCCCTTACTTAATTCAAATTGGAATGAAACTCAGATTTCTAGAGTTAAGATCAAATCCATTCATAGTTGAGAACTAATTAGGCAGAGTCAAACCTTGCATCAAAGGTACCTCAATAAGGTGCAAACATGCCAGCGTTTTAGGGTATGGCTTAACACAAAAAAATTTAATTCTATCGAAATGTATATACACAAAAATCATTTAAGCAAATAGAAAAAAAAAATTTATTTTTTTTTGTCATTTTTTCTTTTTTTTTTAATAAAAAAAATGTGCAAACTATGCGTTAAGAATCATGTATATGGAATGGCATATGCAATAGCGTCATGTATATTAACAATGCGTGCAAGGAACTGTATGTGCGAAACATGTGTAAAAATATTTTGTATAAAAATGCGTACATGAAATATGTGCAAAGATGTGTGAGTGTAAAATATTAACGAAAAATTATAAGTGAGTGTGAATGTGTGAACAATGCATGACGTATGACGTGCATGCATAAATTTGCAATGTACATGTATACGATGAAAGCATGAGTACAACCTATGGCACAGTATGGGGATGAATGTTCATGATATATGGTACATGTGAACATGGCATGATTTAGACAAGATACGAATATATGATATAAGGTGAAGATGACCTAGCATGGTAATGCGCACCAATGAGTCACGAGAAATGGCAAAACTCACATACATAAAAGTGCAAAATATATACAAATAATGCGCATGAGATGGGACAAAAGCGGTTGCAAGAAATGAATAGGTTTACAAAACATGTGTATTTACATAGTATGCCTACGAGAACATGGTATGGTATATACAGTGACTAACATGTATGATGCAAGATTCAATACGTGCATGGCATAACGCATGCATGATAATGCACGTTCATGACACGGCGCACAATGTGAGAGATGCAAAGTGTCATGATGTGTATAATGTCTAGTCTAATGAAGTATGCTAATGTGTGCACACTATGACATGCAACAGTATATGTATGTTCCAACACAATATTTATGTACATATATAATGTGAGCACACATGCTATGACACATGATGAATGTATTTATTTTATTTTATTTCATTATTTTCATTTTCATTTTCATTTTCTTTTCTTCCATTTTTTTTTTGTGTCACGAGGGCAGTATGTCTGTGCTTGGTATAATGCATGTTAATATGTACATTCGATGACGTATGCAGTATATACAGATTATGGTGCATGATGTATGTTATGGATGTCATAATGTTAGTGTGAGTCGTGACAAGCACTGCTATGTATGTATATGCAAGACAAATACACGTTATGCTCATATTCACAAATTATGATACAAACAATTTTATTTACAGAATGCACAGGTTCTATTATTGTATAGAAAGAATTATACATGTGTTTTATTTACATTGACTGTTCATAAAAAGAATGGACAATCACAAATACACATACAAGAAAAAAATTTCTCCCAACTGTATTTCTACTACATAGAAGGTCGTGCTGTCTCTTTTCCTAGGTGGGCTTGGCCCATGGATTAACGGGGAACCCAATGGGCGCGTATAGTGCGCGGTGAAAAACCGGCGGCGTAACACTCTTGCCTAATGTACATACGCATGGGAATTTGGCCATCATGTATTTAAATGATTCAACCAAATCAAGATGGGCCCACCGGGACATGAAAGCCTTTGATGAAGACCATTTAATTTGATTGATTTCATTCAATATATTATGGCCCATATAGCAAGCACAGTATTATGGTACATTTCACCTAGTGGAAGTTTTTATTGCCATTACATGGGCTTTGGTCAAAAGGTGATGTTACTTTAGGGCTACCCAAGCATGGTCCCTGCCAACAGGCCTAGCTCATCACGAGCGTAACGACCGATCGGATCACCATTTGATATACCTTGATGGTACAAGGCTTGGGCTGGTGATTATCCTTAACACTTCCCTAAATTGAGTGAAAATAGAGTCGTGCTTCAGGAACGCACCGAGGCTAAAAGAGGGACCAATCTAGCATATTCTAAGGCTCTAATGGGATGTAATGCAATTTTCTGAAAGAAGGTGAAATTTTTAAACTAAAACTTAATTATAAATTTTAATCAACGTACTTTCGAATCGAAGTCTCGAGTATTCGTCCCCAGTGGAGTCGCCACTGTGACGCGCGCCGGATCCCACGGCCGCCCCTCTGACAGCCCACTTGAGGGCGATCGGGGCATTTGTGGGTCCGTTGACAACTTGCAATAAATCGCAAGTGCGTCTATGTTGGGCAACAAGGAGGTTTCATGCAGTCGCCACCCAATAGAATATTGGAAAAGTTTCTCTCGCCTCGGAGAGCCTAAGACTGCGCTTAGTATCCATTTTGGGCCAACCAGAGGGGTCTTAGAAGGTAAACCTCTCGCCCTAAGGAGCCTAGGATTAACGCCAAAATCTCGTGACACAAGAGGTGTCTTGGAGGGTAAACCTCTCGCCTCTTTGAGCCCAAAGACCAGAGCTAGGTTCAGGACTTCTCATTTATTCGTACTTTGATTAATTTTACAATTAGGTTTTGAATTTATTATTTCGCTCTCTCTCCACATGATGCAATTTAAATTAAAGGCGCAATCATCCATTTAAGAACATAAAATAAAATAGCATTAAAGTATAAAATAAATTTACAATAATACTAAGGGCAGAATACAACCCTCGCTTGTAAATGTGCGATACATGCATAAAACGGGTTATCCATTAACAGTGAGGACATTGGTCCTCGCATGCATTCGTTATGGAAAACGATTTTTATGTGATGGTTTTATTGGGTAAAAATAGGACATTGGTCCAGTTTTATTTAGCAAACATTCCATTTAGTAGACAACATTTGTGTGGTGGTTCTTTTTAAGAGCGGTCGAAAATCATTTTATTATTACAAACCACAGATAAATAAAATAAAATGATTACATATTTTCTGAATAAACAAATCCTAAACTACTTTTCTCGATCGTGCTCCTTGGACGAGTCACATACCGCTCACGGTGACAGTAATAAAAGGAAATAATGTTAATCAACAATAAATAAATAATTGAATTAAATGAATTGAAGATTAATGAATATAAAAGCACAAATGACAATTAAAATGCTAATGCCAATAAAAATAATAATGCTAATAATAATATCATAAAATAATAATATTAATAATAAATAGTATTTGATAATAATAATAATAATAATAATAACAATAGCAATAGTGCAAATAATAATAATAATAATATCAATATATAAAATATAACAACAATCACAATAATAATTATAATTAATCATAACAAATAAAGCATAAAATAATAGCAATAAAATAAATAATAATAACAATATATATAAAAACAGAAAATAATAATATTAACAACAACAATATTAATATAACTCAATAATACTAATAATAAATAAATAAATAAAAGATAATAATAATAATATAATATTAATAAACATAAAATAAATAAAAATATAATAATAATAATAATAAATATTAATTAATAATATCAATAAACATAAATAAATATTTAATAACAATAATAATAATTATAATAATAATAAATAATATATAGAATAATTAATAATAAATATAAAACAGAATATTAATAAATAATAATAATAATAATAATAATAATAATAATAATAATGATAATATTAATATTAAAAATAATAATAATAAAAAATAGGGAAGGGGACTTACCGTTCGCCGGAGGCTCGCCGGAGCGGCAGTGACGGACACCACCTCCACCGGAGGCTAGATCGCCGCACGCTGAGCTCCTCGCCGGTGTCCACGCGCCGATTAGCCGGAAAACGCGTGCGAAGCCGCTGCCTCTCTCTCGCCGATATGGCCTTTCCCGGCGAGTGGCGGTGGCTGGTTGATGCCGGCCTGTGCGTCTCGGTCTCCTCTGCCCGGTGGTGGGGCGCATGTGGTGATCGGCGGCTGTGGCTGGCCGGCGGAAGCCTCGCCTCCTCCCTCTCTCTTTTCCCCTTTTTTCTTCTTTTCCGGTCTGTGGCTGCTGTTCCTCTCTTCTTCTTTCTACTTCTATTCTTTGATTTTCCTTTTGTTTTTTTTGGTCTTTGAATCCCTGCTCTCTCTTTTTCTATTTTATTTTGCCTTGCTCTCTCTTTCTTTTCTTTTTCTTTTTCTTTCTTTTTTTGTTCCAGCCGAGAGAGAGAGCTCCCCATTTCCCTTCATTCTTTTCTTCTTATACCCTAAAATTAGGGTTGGTTTTTGGGTCATAATGGTAATTTCCTCCATTTTTAGTTTTTTTAATTACTTTAACTTAATTAAATAACACACATTAATTAATTTAAACATTACATATTAATTAAACATTACATATTAATTACATTACATATTTTACATCTTAATATAATTAATCTATTTAATATATCATATAATTTATCTAATTAATTAAACGCTTTACATATTAACTAATTAATCTTTAATCTTTTATACATTTTAATTAACTAATTAAACTTACAATATTAATAAATTAAATTAACCCAACATTAATAATTAACTTCTAATTTTATCTACCTAATCTATATTATATATTTTTATTTTTTCGGAGGGAATTACTAAGGACCCAAAAATCACTTTTTGACATCAAACCCGACTCGGGACCCGGTGTCTACACACACCCTTTCATGACCAACTAGCTTTTTCTTATTAGCACACAATTCTTTAAGAAATTTAGCATATTAAGACATTCATTTAATTGCATCAAGTAAAGCAATATTTACCTCAACCTTGCAAAAAATCTCAAAAATATCATTATCTGCCTTTTTTTTCTTGGATTTTACTAATCTTTTTGGAAAAAGGGCTGAATGACAAAAATGGGGGGCTATTCTGAAATTTT
This sequence comes from Excoecaria cochinchinensis, assembly GCA_947683425.1. NCBI lineage: Eukaryota > Viridiplantae > Streptophyta > Magnoliopsida > Malpighiales > Euphorbiaceae > Excoecaria > Excoecaria cochinchinensis. The sequence continues at coordinate 15,041,516 of CANTUQ010000073.1, read as the reverse complement.
CTCCTCGGACTATCCATCTTTCACAATTTCCATCTCTTTTTCAACTTGTTTCTCATTTTTCTGGCCACTCTTCTTTGGCAGGGGCTGTTCTAACTCTTTTTCACTTTTCAAGATGAATGCACTCGCATTTTGCATTGGATTAATAATTGATTCTAAAGGCAATCTCCTTTAAACCTTTAATCTACTTATTGAAATTGCCATTTGGCCCATCTATTTCTCCAAGTTCTGAATGTTGACCTCTGTCTCCTGTTGAAATTGTAAAGTGTTAGTAACAATTGAATTGACAATTTTTTCAAGAGACATACCTAAATTTGAAGAATTTTGTTATGATAGAATGCTGGTGATTTTGGTAAATTTGTGGCATTCCCCCATAACTAAAGTTTGACTGACCCATCCACCATGGATTGTCCGTATTCGCATATGGGTTATAACTCCATTGTGCTGGACCTAAAAATCCTTCATGTTTATAAAAATTCTCTTGGTAATAAGCTCTAACCTGTTGCCTATTTTCTGCAACTAAATTCTAAACCAAAGATGTTAGTTGTGAAATTTTAGAGTCAATAGAACACAAATATCCAGCCATTTAAAAAAATTAAAATTAACAGACGCTAATCCCCAGCAAGGCCAAAATTTAGTGGGTGTCAAAGCTAACAAAAATAATTCCTAACTTTTTCTAACCAAATAAATTGTAAATATGATGAGTAAAGGTCGAATTCACGGGGATTGGTTGAGTTTTAATTCTTTAAATAACCAGAAATAGACAATAAAAATAAATAGGGGATTTTTATGGATCATAGATAAAAAAAATATAAAATTAAAATAATAATAATAAATGCAAAAAAAAATTAAAAATAGAATTAATGATGAGAAACTCCAATTAAAATTATTCACAACACAAGATTCAATTTTTACTGATCACAGATAAAAAGATAACTGTAAAATCATGTAATGGACCGATTATAGTCATAGGCCTAGTGCTCCCGACCAATCTTTCCGTATTAATAGGCTAATCAAGTAAGACTATAATTAACTCCTAACTAATCGAATAACCCTTTAGAAGCGAAAAAAATTCAATATAATTGACAACTTTAGAAATTATAAAGACCCAACCTAAGCCAACCAACGCCTTAGCTAGATTGATTCAAACCAAATCGTGCATTTACTTAATACAACAACCCTTTTCAATGTTATTATACTAATTACCTGTTGTTATGAATCTACCAAATAATTACGAATTTGATTTTTTCAATTAGTTGTATGCTATTTAATCATATGAACAATGAGCTCTTATTGTACAAATAATAAATACATGGTATACATAATGCAAGAAACCATGAAAATGCAAAATAATGGAACTAAGATTCAAATTAATCATATTCAAAATTCCATATGATATTTCATTAAAGATTTATTATATCATTTCTCAAATTCTCAATTCAAGCATATGACTAGCTATGATGCATTCAAGCACACTTACAATTTATGTACTATTTAAACTATATAACCAAGGATACTTTATTTCATTTAATTATTTTGTTATAGCTATTGCCCAAAGTAACCTGAAGGAATTCATCGAAGTAGATATGGGCCCTTCATGCCTAATGCCATAAAGTGGCCAATACTAGGCACTACACTTCAATCTTGTGTAAAAAAAGGTCAATACCGGACATTGCTCTTTTTACACCCAATCATAAGTGGCCAATATTGGGCACTACACTCACTTCTTTTATGTAGGTTCTCATTTAACTACAGTACAAATCGCCATCCACCCAACACTACAACTGAATTTCCATCCCTATGGCCGGCTAATTATATCTTATCCATATTTTCTACCGTCTACTATGGGCAATAGATTCCTATTGCTCAAATACTTTACTAAATTATCCAGTAGGCACGTACATATCAATCAAATTTTCGCTTTTAAATCACAACATTTTTCAAATGCCAACTCTTTCTCATTTCAATAGCATGTGTCATACTAATCCTATGGCACTGATTGTGCACTTTTTCCTTTTCATGGCTTAACATCAGTTAGTATTCCATTAATGGGCTTTTTCACACTTAAAATGCACACGCACATCTTGTAAAAAGAAATATACACATCAAGCACTACTTTCCATAACCTAACATAACAACCAATTTGACCATCTAGATTTCACACATGTGGAATCATTGAGCTAAGTCCTTCCAATAAGTTTCCATATTAAATCAAGCTCAAGACACATGTATTTGAAATTATTCATACTAAATAGCTCACTAATAGAATTAACACCAATATATATATACCCAATTTATTATTAACTTTCCAAGTTCACAACCAACTAGTAATTTCTCTTTTTATACACAAATTGACATGTTTCCATTTTTTGTTTTTGAGTATCATTAGCAACTTGCAAGCATTTTCAACTTCTCCAATTAAAATCAAATCCATCACTTTTAACAATTTATTTCATACCAACTAGTTATGCACATTAGAACAATCTCAAGGCTTCACTTGGCTAAAGCAAATATATCAATCATCTTGGTAATATATGTCAAAGAAATTACATTTTTACTCACTAAGAATACTAGAATTCCATTAGGCCAAAACATACCAACAACCAAATTGCCATGCCTTTGCATATGGTTACTATAAGAGATATAAGTACAATTTTCCCATGTTAAGTTTATTCATTTCCTTTCCCTCATGAATAGAAACTACACCTCAAAAGTTCTAGAATTTTTTTTTTTTAATATCACTTCCCAAACTCATTTATTCCCACATAATAATTTCAATTAAAATTTTGGTACTCTATTTAAAATGAAAGTAACATAAAGAAATCTCAACTCTACTCCCAACTTTTTCCCCTAAACCAATTAAACTTAAATCATGCTTTTAATCATATCCAATTTAAGCATAATACATTTAAATAGAAAAATAAAATGAATTTAACAAAGCACTTACATACGTACACATACTTATATATGCAAAAAGAATACTTAGTTTTAGATTTTAACCTTCTCCTCATTTTTATCATAACTATAATTTAATTAACCTAATGACATGCTCCTATTACATCCACAAACACTTTATTATAATTCTTCACATACATAACTTGCAAATTGTACATGCTCAACTTATTAAATTCTAGCATTATATGACTTTAACTCAATAAACATCTTCAATACTAACTTGCTTCCATTTATTACATTTAATTTCAATTAAATAAGCCAACTAAATTGCCCCTATTAAGCATGAAAGGGATTTTAATATCGATTTCAAGTCACCTAACCATGCTCATCTTAAATTTTAATTTAATCCATTTCCTTTTCAAGTCAGTCCTTATTTTTCCTAAGCTAATTTAAAAATAATTCATGCTTATAATCATTCCTAGCTTAGCACAATAAATAAAAATTGAGCAAAAGTAAATTTAGTAGATCACTTACTACTATGGCATCATATTCCTTCATATTCAGTTCAAATAGCCAAGGTCAACATTCTGTCCACCGGTCATCGGTGGCTGGAGTCTCATCAGAGAAGCTCTGTTATTGCTGGAATGAAGCTCAAACCATCAAGGATCTCCTATAAGTGGTCATGCGCTCAGATGCTCTAAAGTTTTGCCCGAATCATCGCTTAGAGACTTTAGCTCACCCAACTTCAATCTACTCATCGCCGATGAGTGAGGATAATCGATGGGTATAAAAAGGAGCACCTAATTGCTAAGAGTCCGGTAGTGGTGCTCGTGTTGCCATCTGACACTGGAGTTGGCCGAAAAAATGGCCTTAAAGTTCTCGATATGAAAGAGGAGGAACTAACAGGAGATGAAGAGAAAGTGGAGCAAAGAAGGAGAAATGGTGGCCGTGAGGGGTTGCCATTGATGGTGGTCGAGCTAGCATTCTTTACCGGGTTTCATTACTTGATAGAGGCAGCCACTCCCTTCCTCCTATTCCCAATTCTTCTTTCCCCTCTTTCATAGTTCTGCCCTTTTTTTTTACTAAGATTGTTTCTCTAGATTTTTCTAAGGCTCCAAGAAAATTCTACACAATTGTCTCATTCCATATAATTTTTATCTATGTTTTTGTTTAACTTAATAATCTCTATTAATTTTAAATCCTTAATCCAGTCACTAATTTAAATTTATATCACTTAATTTCTCTGGTTTGTTCAAAAATTACAAAATATAAACCCCACTTAATCTCTGTTGTTAATTCCTCATACGACTCAATTATTTAGTCGGGATTACTTGTTGACTATCCTCGATTAACTCTAACTTTTGGTCAACTCTATTACTATTTAGCTAAATCTCCTTTCTCAACTTTATTTTCAATTTATAACTTCTATAATGCATTCATATCAGTTAAATTTTGACTCTCAAAACTTGTGTCTTAAAGTGTTATTTTTCAGTCTAAAAATTATAGTTAACTAACTCGAAATTTGGGACGTTACATTCTCCCTTAGAAAAATTTGGCCACACCTCCTTCTCTCCCTTTCTTCATTTTCTTCCTTAGTTAATCCATGAATCTTAACCTTAATCCACCAAAATTAAGCCTAATTTTCATAAGGAAAATTTCCTATTTTCTCTACTTGGTCTACTAATCAAGAATTGGTGAAATTTTGTAAGAGTAAGTGTGACACTCGTCGAACCCACTTGTGTCCCCAAAGGCCTGCTTTTAAGGTTTGAGAGGGTTCGTGTCTAGATATTGGGTAACATGAGATATTTTAAAATCTCTACCCAATAGAACATTAAGGTAGTTCATCTAATCCCTTGAAACCTTTAGGCACCTTTCAGGTATTTTGGAGTCACCACCTAAAAGTTGAGAGAGTTCATCTAACCTCGAGGCTCTAAACTAGAGAGTGGTTTGGAACTTCACTCTTATTAATGCCTTGGTTAATGTTTTTTTTTTTATTAGCAGTTGATATATTATTAATAAGTGAAACCAAAGAAAGAAAAAACAGACGAAGGCAACATAATCCAAAGAAACCAACAACACATGACTAGACAGAGCAGGATTCTACACTACGAGACAGTAAAAAGGCCCACATCAAGAACAGAGCAGAACAACAAGAACCAAAATATCAAGAACAGAGCCGAATAACAAGAAACCGAAATAGGGCAGTCAAACCAGCACAGCTCCTCAAAACCAATAGGCTAGATGAACCAAAGCTGTAAAATCAGCAAGGAAATGATCCTGTCAATCCAGCGAGAAGCAGGTTGCCAAGACAGTTGAAGAGTGTAATTGAGATTAAACATCCATGGCTCTGGTGAGAGAGAAACTCAAGCTCCCAAACAAAATTAAATCAACCAAGCTACAAAGTCTGAGTCTCTATAAGCACCTTGTTTGGCTAGTGTGTCTGCAAAGCAGTTTCCTTCCCTCTGGACATGAGTGAAAGACACTTTATTAAGTTTGGTAAGATAGTTATTAACCTCATTGAGGATATTTCCCAGCTTCCAAGGCCTGCAATCATCCCCGTCGTTCAACCAGGAGACTATGATTTTTGAGTCAAGTTCGAATTGAATTTCCAAGTCCACATTAGAGAGAAACTCAGTGGAGATCTGCAGGGCTTTATGGACTCCCTTGATTTCAGCAGAAATAGAGTTACCGAACCCAATACTACAGGAGAACAAGCATAAGGCCAAACCACTCGCATTTCTCATAACACCTCCAATTCCAAAAGGACCGGGGTTCCCAAAGGATGAACCATCGGTGTTCCACTTGAGGGAACTAAAAGGGGGTGGGATCCATACCAGCTTAGGTTTAATGACACAGGGCAAGCTGAGTTTTTTTATGCCATCAGTAGATATTAGTAGTTCATGGCCCTTAAGCACCTCTAAGTCTTTGTGTGCTTTTATCCAAAATGAGGCTCTAGCAAGGACAAGATGAAATAGGGATGAAGCCACTAATTTTTTGCCAGAGAAGACAATAGCGTTCCTTTCTAACCAAATTGTCCAAATACAAGCTAAGAAGACAATATTCCAGATTTTCTGTTGAAGCTTGCCCTTGGCGAGGCTTAACCATTAGGCTGCCAAATCAAAGAAAGAATTAGGAATACAAAAAGAACTTCCCCACCAGTTGATTATTTTATACCATAACTCCATCGAAATCGGGCACAAAATAAGAAGATGATCCACAAGCTCAAGTTCTTTCTTACACAGAGGGCAGAGATTGTCATTAGGAGATATAATACCCCATTGAGCCAGAATTGATTTTGTGCATATTCTACCCCATAAGCTCAGCCACATGAAGATTTCTACTTTTGGGGGTGCCAGGCTCTTCCAAAGAAGCGAGAAATAAGCCTTTAAATTTAATGGGGTCAAGCCAGTTGTGACGCGCACCGAACCCCGTAGGACACCCCGACCGCCCGCCTTTAGGGCGATCGGGAGAGGTTCATGAAAACTTGTAAGAAATTTACAAGGGCGTCTATTTTGGGCAACAAGGAGGTTTCATGGAGTCGCCACCCAATAGAACATTGAGAAAGTTCGTCTCGCCTCAGTGAACCTAAGACGGTACATAATATCCATTTTGGGCAAGCCAAAGGGATTTTGGAGGCATTCACCCCAATAGAACACTAGAATGACCCTCTACCCCGTGGAGCCTAGGATTGTAAATTGAGTCTTTTGGTGGGACACAAGAGGTGTCTTGGAGATCCCATTCCAATGAAACACCGGAATGGTTCTCTCGCCTCGTTGAGCCCAAAGACCAGAGATGGTTCGGGACTTCTCATTTATTCATACCTTGGTTAAGTTAAAATTAAGTTTTGAATTTAAGATTTTATCCCATTTCTCAAATGAAAGCATCAAATGAAAGCATACTTAAAATAAAGTGCATAAAAATAAATTACAACAAAACTAGGGGCGGAATACAACCCCCATTGTAAAATAAATGTAAATCATGCATAAAACGGGTTATTTATTAAAGATCAGGACATTGGTCCTCGCATGCACAATTAAAGAAAATGATTTTGAAGTGACAATTTATTTAGATGAAAAATTAGGACATTGGTCCCACTTTATTAGAAAAAAGTTCCAAGTTAATTTAATAAAAATAGTTTTGTGACTTTTAATTAACGTGCATGAAAAATAAATTTATTACAAATTACATATTAAATAATAAATAAACTACAAATAATGGGAAACAATAAAAATGACAAATTAATTAACTCCCAAATAATATCTTTAAATCTCCATGGGCTCCCACTTGGAATTGAAAAGGCTCACACATGAAAAATAAGTATTGAAATAAAAATAAATAAAAATAATGTTAGCAATAAAAAATTGATTTAAACATATAACATGTAAAAATGAATTAAAATAAATAAAACAACATGCATAATGTATGACAAATTAATTAGATGGCATAATAAAATAAACATATTAACATTTAACATTTAACATGCATAAATAAAATTTATAAAATTTAACATGCATGAAAAACATGAAAAATAATAATGATGATGATAAAAATAATAAATTATAATAGACAAAACTAATAAAAATAATAATAATAATAATAATAATAATAATAATAATAATAATGATAATAATAATAATAATAATAATAATAATAATAATAATAATAATAATAATAATGATAAATAATAATAATAATGATAACAATAATCACAATAATAATAATAATAATAATAATAATAATAATAATAATAACAAATAATAATGATGATGGTAATATCAAAGAATATGAACAATCCAATTAAACATGCAAGTAATGATGATAATAATAATAATAATAATAATAATAATAATAATAATAATAATAATAACAATAATAAATCCAAAAAATATGAACAATCAAATTAAATATGCAAGTAATGATAAAAATAATGATAATGATAATAATAATAATAAATTCAAAGAACATGAACAATCAAATTAAATATGCAAGTAATGATAATAAATAATAATAATAATAATAATAATAATAATAATAATAATAATAATAATAATAATATATAAAAATAATGATGGTAATAATAATAGTAAATTTTAATAATAATGATGATAATAATAATACTAATGATAATAATAATATATGAACAAAAATAATAACAAGAATATGAACAATGAACAATTAAATAAGAAATAAGAAATAAGAAATAATAATATGAACAATTAAATAAAAGATTAAGAAATAAAAGAAATAATGATAGATTTAAAATAAATTTACATGCTAGCTAACTAATTGTAAACGAAAATAAATTGAAAATTAAATTAAAAATGGAGCCAAAAATGTTTACCCTCAAATTTGATGTGATAAATGAAATTGGATGATAATTTCTTGCTTTGATTTAGAAAAATAAATAATATATAATGAAATTTTAATCCAAGAACAAATAATTGATTTATTTGTCTCAAGAAAAAATTATGAAAATCAAGAAGTAAATAAATTCACAAGAACAAATAATTGATTTATTTATCTCAAGAATTAAATTTAAAAAAAATCAAATTAGAACACTTGGAGAATTTTTCTTGAAGAAGAAAAAAAAAAAAAGAAGAAGATGATGATGATGAAGAAGAAGAAAGTGTATTTTTCTTAAGAAAAATCCCCCCAAAATCCTTACTATTATAACCACAAAGTTCAGAATTTTTATTAAATTGAATTAAATAAATTTAATTCTAATAATTACAAAAAACTCATGAATTTGAAGAGTTTGGAGAATAAAAGGTTTTTGCATTAAATTGCACAAAAAAAATGAAGAAAAAATCAATTTTTAGGCCCAAAATCGGAAAAACCAGCAAATCGGCCGAATTGGGGCGCATAGGGGCGACTGACGCCCGACGGGCGTCGGTGCGTGCAGGGCGCGCGGGCAAGAGCGCCCCGCGCGTGCGCGTCGTGCTGGCGAGCGCGCCTGCGAGCTGCCGCGCACCCGGCACCCGCGAAAAATATTTTTTTTTTTTAAATTTTCCTAAAAAAACTATAATTTCAAAACATTACTTTTTTTTGTCCCAAAATAATTTTTAAAACACTTAAAATATTTTTTTTTAAAATACATTTTGATTTATTTCTAATAAATCAATTTGACAAGGAAATCATCATTTTCAACTCTCATTTTTGCCTATAAATCGACACACTTAATTTCATCATTGGGTAATCCTAATCTATACTGCCTCGGGACCCGGTGTCTACACCAGTCTCCTTAGACAGGAAGAGAGATGCATCTTTTACTGAGAAGTTACCATTTGGACTGTGGGTCCACACTTTTCTGTCAAGTATGTTCCGAGAAAGAGAGACAAAATTGAGAATTAACATGAGCTCATTGAGTTGTTCAAGTTCCCAATGCATCAAAATTCTTCTCCATTTAAGTTGCCATACCCATCCATTTTCGTTCCAGTGCCCGCACTCCCTAACCACCACATCTCTTAGGAGAGAGATACTAAAAAGCCTTGGGAACTTGGTCTTCAAGGGAACTTCTAGAATCCATGCATCATGCCAAAATAAACATGAATTTCCACATCCAACGTCCACAGCCAGACAGTTAGGAAATGAGGGTAAGGATCTTGCCTTATCAATGTCTCTCCAGATGCAAGAGGATTTCTTATTCGAGATAGCCTTCGGGATAAGGCAATTTCTAATTTTATACCTGTTAAACATTAGCACTTGCTAAAGGGACTTGCTGTTGGGATTAAGCTTCCAATACCACTTGTATAATAGGCATTGATTTCTAAGGGTAATGGATCCCATGCCTAGACTCCCCATTTTCTTAGGCCTCTCAATCACATCCCAATGAATTTTGCTCATAACTCTTTTACTGCTAGTGTCACACCCCATTTGCCCCCTAGTAGTATGAGCCTATTTGTGTGTGTGTGCGCATGCATTCTGCGTTTTGGGCATGTCATAAGGGTATTTTGGTAAAAATGCATGTTTAAATGGTTTTATTGGCATGTGGATGCATGTATGTTATTAGGGTGTGAATTAGTTGGGTTAAGTTTGGGTGTGCATGAGTGTACCAATGTAGGGTGTGAGTAGTGGAGTTAGGGTTGTGTGCTTTACTCACACATTAGTAGGGTGTTTTAAGTTGGGAATGCATTATGTGTGAGTAGTGTATGCTTATTGAGTGTGAGTGGTCAAGTTCCACCAATCTTAGGATGACACGTGGCTAGGGTTTTTGGAAATGGGTGTAAAAAAGAAAGAGAAAGAAGGGCAGCCACTCCTACTGCCTCTCACACTTCTTCATTACTCCTTCTTCCTCTTTTCCCTTCCCATTTGTGTCCTGGTATTTGATTCAAGTGATTTGTGGTGGAATTTGATCGCTCCTCGACCTCCGCTAGGTAAAGTTTTCCACATTTTCATCATCTTCTTTACACTGTTCATTTTCTTCTTTGCATTTCTAGATTGGGTTTTGATTTAGGATTTTTGTTTGTGTGTTCTTGGTGTGTCAGCTGTTAGCTGAGTCTCCCCGTGACCCGAAAGGCAAAGAGAAGGCTGGGAGTAGTAAAACCAAGTGATTGAAGCTAGGATTACAGGTTTAGGAATTTCTGCATTTTTGTGTTTATGTTGTGGTTGAATGATTTGTGGTAATTTGATGATCGTTGTGATGCATGCTGGAAGTAATGTAATGTGTTTTAGTCGATTTAAGTTTCAAACCAAAAGAACGGATTAATGTATTTTGGGTTACTGTGACTTTCTGGGTTGCTGCGATCAGAATTTGCTTTTGTTCAAATGTGATCTAATTGTGTTAAGGGTGTTAAAAGTTGTATCTGTGCATTGCTAGTGGCGAGGAAAGTAGCGATCTGAGGTAAGTGATTTTTGAAGAAATGTCTTTCAACGTTCTGGGCAAGTTTAGGAACTAAGGATTTCTGCAGAGTTTCTGTAGTTGCAAAATGCAGAAAATCAGTCAGTCCAAGTTTCGATCGGCCTACCATCTTCCGATCGGAAATGCCTTGAGTGCATCACGCTCGGCTATCGATCAAAAGATGGGAAGTTCCGATCGAGAGAGTGGATCTCAGCACTCCCCGATCGGCTGTGGACGCTCAGTTGCTCGTGCGATAGAGCAGTCGACTGCCGAGCGAAAAGGAGGGAGATCTGATCGGCTGTGTAGGGAGAGACTAGTCACGAGTCGTGATTGCCAGTCACGACTCGTGACCAGCCAAGAGGCCAGAGCCAGTCACGAGTCGTGACTGCCAGTCACAACTCGTGACCGACCAAGAGGCCAGTCACGAGTCGTGACCGACCAAGAGGCCAGTCATGACTCGTGACCGACCAAGAGACAAGTCACGAGTCATGATTGCTAGTGACGACTCGTGACCGGCCAACCTTGTGTGATTGGTCACCTCTGTTCGACCTATTTTCTGAAATTGCCCAGTTTTAACTAAAAATGAATTTCGTATCTCTTCTGAATGGACTTATGCTACTGTATGATACATGTCATGCTTTTATATGCTTGGTGATATACCCAGCTCATACGGCTTCTCACTCCTGGAGGATGGGTATGCCTACGTATGGGTAGGGGGTGTTACAGTTTTTGGTATCAGAGCCTAGGTTTAGGCATTTCTGGGTGTTGTTGATGTGTTGAGGTGCATGGATGTGTATATATGTTCAGGACTATGTCGGCTGATGCGACTGTCTTCTTTTATTTGTTTAGGATGTCTTTTGATTCGGTTCGTGGATCTCTTGAGGGATCAGCTGAAAGCGTGAATCCCCAAGCTATTGATCCCTCTGTCTTTGTGTCGGCTCAACATGCTAGGGTCCAGCCTGAGGCTGCTGCCATGCCTTTTGAAGCTATGTTCAAGCTGTCACAGGACATGGCTAGGGTCTTGGAGAGAGTGACTGCTCCTAGAGCTCCTATAGAGAGCTTGAGAAGGGCTGGTGCTGAAGATTTCTATGGTACGGGTTTAAATGAGTCAGAGCTAGCTGAGAAATGGTTAGATAAGGTGACGCGTGCACTGAGAGAAGTCCGGTGTCGTCCTGATTAGCAGGCAGAGTGTGCAGTGGCGTTGCTGCAAGGGTCCGCTTATGAATGGCGGGAATTAGTTTGTAGACATCCTCAGCTACCTGATCCGATGACTTGGGATTTCCTGGAGAGAGAGTTCACGAAGAAGTACATAACTCAGACTTATAAGGATGCGAGATGGGCACAGTTTCTGAGCTTGAAACAGAGAGCTATGTCGGTCTCAGAATTTGAGAAGGAGTTTAATCGGTTGTCTAGGTATGCTCCAGAGGGGATTATGACTTATGAGTTCAGATGCCGTCATTTTGAGGCAGGATTAAATGAGTCCTTGAGAGCTATGTTGATTTCCTTGATGAGCACTCTAGGGGTGAATTATTATCAGATTGTGGAAGCTGCTGTTAGAGCCGAGAGATCGGAGTCTGTGTTGAGAGAGAGGGCTCAGAGGAGGAATCCTTCTCGTGGTGGTTCATCTTCATCATCCTCGGGTAAGAGATCTAGGAACCCGCAGGATGAGTCATCATCTGGTCCGGCCACTAGAGGTAGAAGGTAGGGTTCTGGCAGGGTATCTGGCTCTGGTAGAGGCGATTCGGGTTCTAGGACAGAAGTGTTACCTGAGTGCGCACACTGTGGCAAGCCGCACAGGGGTGAGTGTAGGTGGCTCACTGGTGGGTGTTTCCGTTGCGGGAGCACCGAACACTTTTTGGCCAACTGTCTGAGATCGTATGAAGCTTCGAGTGATCTGAGGGAGGCCAGTAGAGTCGGTTCGAATGCCACGCAGGCTACTCGCGGTAGAGGCCGGGGTAGAGGTCGAGGCGGTCGACCTAGAGAGGGAGCTGCATCAGAGTCTATTGAGCGTCAGTTGCCAGTCGCAGCTAGAGCCTATGCTGTGAGAGCCAGAGAGGAGCAGGATGTGCCCGATGTTATTGCTAGTAAGTTCCTACTCCATGACACTGAATTGTATGCTCTAATTAACCCTGGTTCCACACACTCATACTTGTGCACGGATACGATTGTGGATAAGTTGCATGTGGTAGATCAGCCAGATTATGAGATATGTGTGACCAGTCCATTAGGGCATAGTGTCAATGTGAGTAGAGTCTATAGGAATTGTCCTTTGTTGGTTGAGGGAGTTGTGTTTCCAGCGGATTTGATTGAGTTGCCTTTTAGTGAGTTTGATCTAATTCTGGGTATGGACTGGTTGGGTAAGCACCAGGCTGTAGTTGATTGCCATAGGAAGACGATGGTGCTTCGGGATAGAGATCGGTCTTCTGTGATGGTGAAAGGTTTGGGTGCTAGTTCTTTGAACAATGTAATTTCAGCTATGCAAGCTAAGAGGTTCATTAGGAAGGGTTGTGAGGCTTTTCTAGCAGTTTTGTTGGATTCTAATAGGGATCAAGTTCAGATTGAGGACATCCCGGTTGTTCGGGAGTTTAGTGATGTGTTTCCGAGTGAATTGCCAGGTTTGCCTCCTGAGAGAGAAGTTGAGTTGTCCATAGAGATTATACTGGGAACCACTCCCATATCGAAAGCACCTTATCGGATGGCTCCTGTAGAGTTGAGAGAACTCAAAACTCAACTACAAGAGCTATTAGATAAGGGATTCATTAGACCCAGCATATCTCCATGAGGAGCTCCGGTTTTGTTTGTTAAGAAGAAGGATGGTTCTCTGAGGATGTGTATTGACTATAGGCAGATCAATAAGGTCACAGTGAAGAACAAGTATCCTTTGCCTAGGATTGAGGATTTGTTCGATCAACTTCGAGGTGCGGGTGTCTTTTCGAAGATTGATCTCCGGTCGGGTTACTATCAGTTGCGAGTTAAGGATGTGGATGTGGTTAAGACTGCATTCCGGACTCGGTATGGCCATTATGAGTTCCTTGTGATGCCGTTCGGTTTGACCAATGCTCCAGCGGCATTCATGGATTTGATGAACAGAGTGTTTAGGCCATACTTAGATCAGTTTGTAGTGGTGTTTATAGATGACATCTTGGTGTATTCCAAGAATAAGAGTGAGCATGAAGAACATCTCCGGTTGGTTTTGCAAGTATTGAGAGAGCATCGGTTGTTTGCTAAGCTTAGCAAGTGCGATTTTTTGCTTCGGGAAGTGTCGTTTTTGGGTCATGTTGTTTCGGCCAGGGGTATTCGAGTTGATCCGGCCAAGATTGAGGCGATAGTTGATTGGAAAGCGCCTAGGAACGTTCAGAAAGTGAGGAGTTTTCTTGGTTTGGCGGGATACTACCGTCAGTTTGTTAAGGGTTTTTCAGTGATTGTTGCTCCGATGACGAGGTTGTTAAGGAAAGGAGTCAGATTTGAGTGGTTGGATAAGTGTCAGGCTTGTTTTGAGCGGTTGAAGAAGTTGCTAGTCGAGGCTCCTATACTTACTCAACCCATCTCGGGTAAGGAGTTTGTAATGTATAGTGACGCTTCAGGTGTCGGTCTTGGTTGTGTTTTGATGCAAAACGGTAAGGTTGTGGCTTATACTTCTCGACAGTTGAAGCCACATGAGAGGGATTATCCAACACATAATTTGGAGTTAGCAGCTGTTATCTTTGCTCTGAAGATTTGGCGCCATTAGTGTAGGATCTTTACGGACCATAAGAGTTTGAAGTACTTCCTCACGCAGAAGGAGTTAAACATGAGACAGCGTCGTTGGCTTGAGTTGTTTAAAGACTACGACTGCATAGTGGATTACCATCCTGGTAAGGCCAATGTAGTCGCTGATGCTTTGAGTAGGAAGTCGGTTTCAGCTTTGTTCCTGAGACGGTTTAGGTGGAGGTTGGATTCAGATGGAGCTTTGATTGCTCAGTTGAGAGTGAAGCTTACCTTGAGACAAAGGATTGTGGATGCTCAGAGGGATGATGAGAGGCTACAGCGGATTGTGCAAGAGGTCAGATCAAGCAAGCAGTCAGATTTCTCAGTTTTGGATGGAGTGTTGATGTATAGAAATCGCTTGTGTGTGCCTGAGGATGAGGAGTTGAGGAAACAGCTTATGAGTGAGGCGCATAGTACGATTTTTACTATACATCCTGGCAGTGAAAAGATGTATCGGGACATGAAGCAATTTTATTGGTGGTCCGGTATGAAGAGGGATATTGTGGATTTTGTGTCCAAGTGCTTGACATGTCAGCAGGTAAAGGCCGAGCATCAAGTTCCTTCGGGATTGCTTACGTCTTTATCCATTCCCGAGTGGAAGTGGGATGATATTGCCATGGACTTTGTATCTGGTTTGCCTTTGACTCAGAGGAAGCATGATTCGGTCTGGGTGATAGTGGATCGGCTTACAAAGTCAGCTCATTTCTTGCCAATGAGAGTGGACTATCCGATGGATAGATTGGCCAGTATCTATGTGGATGAGATAGTTCGGTTGCATGGAGTGCCGTTATCCATAGTATCAAATCGGGACCCAAGATTCACTTCGAAGTTTTGGAAAGAGTTGCATAGATCTTTGCGTACCAAGTTAAACTTCAGTACGGCATTCCATCCTCAGACAGATGGTCAGTCAAAACGGGTCATTCAGATTTTGGAGGATATGTTGAGGGCATGTGCTTTGGATTTTCCAGGTAGTTGGGACAGATATGTGTCGCTTATGGAGTTTGCCTACAACAATAGCTATCAGTCGAGCATCGGTATGGCATCGTATAAAGCTTTATATGGTCGGTAGTGTAGGACTCCGGTTTATTGAACCGAGCTATCCAAGCGTTCAGTGATTGGACCAGAGTTGGTTAGGGATACTGAGGAGAAGATCAGAGTTGTGCAGTGGAATTTGAAAGCGGCTAAGGATCGATAAAAGTCCTATGCCAACTTGAAGAGGAAAGATGTGCAGTTTGAGGTCGGGGACAAGGTTTTCCTTAAAGTTTTGCCTTGGAGGAAAGTGCTTCGGTTTGGTAAGAAAGGCAAGCTTAACCCTCGCTTCATTGGTCCTTATGAGATTTTGGATAAGGTTGGTCCAGTAGCATACAGATTGGCTTTACTGATGGAGTTAGCGAAGTTGCACGATGTGTTCCATGTTCCGATGCTTCGTCGGTACAGGTCAGATCCTGCACATGTTTTATCGGTTTAGGATGTGCAAGTGTAGCCAGATTTTTCTTATGATGAGGAACCGAGAGCCATCCTAGCTCGAGAAGTGAGACAATTGAGGAGTAAGCAGATTCCATTGGTTAAAGTGTTATGGAACCATCATGGAGTCGAGGAAGCGACTTGAAAACCAGAAGAGTCGATGAGAGCTCAGTATCCGCATTTGTTTAGTTCAGGTGAGAATTTTGAGGACGAAATTCTTGTTAGTTGGGGAGAGTTGTCACACCCCATTTGCCCCCTAGTAGTATGAGCCTATTTGTGTGTGTGTGCACATGCATTGTGTGTTTTGGGCATGTCATAAGGGTATTTTGGTAAAAATGCATGTTTAAATGGTTTTATTGGCATGTGGATGCATGTATGTTATTAGGGTGTGAATTAGTTGGGTTAAGTTTGGGTGTGCATGAGTGTACCAATGTAGGGTGTGAGTAGTGGAGTTAGGGTTGTGTGCTTTACTCACACATTAGTATGGTGTTTTAAGTTGGGAATGCATTATGTGTGAGTAGTGTATGCTTGTTGAGTGTGAGTGGTCAAGTTCCACCAATCTTAGGATGACACATGGCTAGGGTTTTTGGAAATGGGTGTAAAAAAGAAAGAGAAAGAAGGGCAGCCACTCCTACTGCCTCTCACCCCGTTTTCTCTTCTTCATTACTCTTTCTTCCTCTTTTCCCTTCCCATTTGTGTCCTGGTATTTGATTCAAGTGATTTGTGGTGGAATTTGATCACTCCTCAACCTCCGCTAGGTAAAGTTTTTCACATTTTCATCATCTTCTTCACACTGTTCATTTTCTTCTTTGCATTTCTAGATTGGGTTTTGATTTAGGGTTTTTATTTGTGTGTTTTTGGTGTGTCGGCTATTAGCTGAGTCTCCCCGTGACCCGAAAGGCAAAGAGAAGGCTGGGAGTAGTGGAACCAAATGATTGAAGCTAGGATTACAGGTTTGGGAATTTCTGCATTTTTGTGTTTATGTTATGGTTGAATGATTTGTGGTAATTTGATGATCGTTGTGATGCATGCTGGAAGTAATGTAATGTGTTTTAGTCGATTTAAGTTTCAAACCAAAAGAACGGATTAGTGTGTTTTGGGTTACTGTAACTTTCTGGGTTGCTGCAATCGGAATTTGCTTTTGTTCAAATGTGATCTAATTGTGTTAAGGGTGTTAAAAGTTGTGTCTGTGCATTGCTGGTGGCGAGGAAAGTAGCGATCTGAGGTAAGTGATTTTTGAAGAAATGTCTTTCAACATTCTGGGCAAGTTTAGGAACTAAGGATTTCTGCAGAGTTTCTGTAGTTGCAAAATGCAGAAAATCAGTCAGTCCAAGTCTCAATCGGCCTACCATCTTTCGATCGGAAATGCCTTGAGTGCATCACGCTCGGCTATCGATCAAAAGATGGGAAGTTCCGATCGGAAGAGTGGATCTCAGCACTCGTGACCCTAGTTTTTCCTCCCCGATCGGCTGTGGACGCTCAGTTGCTCGTGAGATAGAGCAGTTGACTGCCGAGCGGAAAGGAGGGAGATATGATCGGCTATGTAGGGAGAGGCCAGTCACGAGTCGTGATTGCCAGTCACGACTCGTGACTAGCCAAGAGGCCAGTCACGAGTTGTGATTGCCAATCACGACTCGTGACCAGCCAAGAGGCCAGTCACGAGTTGTGACTGCCAGTCACGACTCGTGACCGACCAAGAGACCAGTCACGAGTCGTGATTGCCAGTCACGACTCGTGACCGGCCAACCTTGTGCGATTGGTCACCTCTGTTCGGCCTATTTTCTGAAATTGCCCAGTTTTAACTAAAAATGAATTTCGTATCTCTTCTGAATGGACTTATACTACTGTATGATACATGTCATGCTTTTATATGCTTGGTGATACACCCAGCTCATACGTCTTCTCACTCCTGGAGGATGGGTATGCCTACGTATGGGTAGGGGATGTTACAGCTAGTCTCGCCCCAAAAAAAATTCCTCATGATGGCCTTCAAGGATCGAGCTATACTACTTGGCATCTTGAAAATAGACATGAAATAAATTGGTAGACTCATCAAGGTGGCTTTGATAAGAGTCAATCGTCCTGCTGAAGATAAATGCTTCCCCTTCCATCCAGCCAATTTGCGCTTGAATTTGTCTACTAAAGGCTTCCAAATATTCTTTTCCCTTGGGTTGGCTCCCAGCGGAAGGCCCAGGTATGTACAAGGCAAGCTTTGGGTTTTACATCTGACTGATTTAGCACAAGCTTTTAGCCAATCATAATCAACATTAATTCCTATCAGATAGCTTTTGTGGAAGTTCACTGCCAATCCCGAAATTGATGCAAAGACTTTTAATACTCTTGTCATCTGAATGATATAATCCAGATTTGGCTCTAAAAAGATGATTGTGTCATCAGCATATTGTATATGAGTGACAATCAGATCTTTCGTTTTGTCAATGGGGGGACATATGCCCTTTAGGAGCCTAATCTCACTTGCTCTTTTGATAAGCACCGACAAACCTTCTGCAGCTATAAGAAATAAGAAAGGAGAGATTGGGTCACCTTGCCTCAGTCCACGAGAGAGATGTATTTCTAGCGTGGGGGATCCATTAACCAAAACCGACACCTTGGCTGAGCTGATGCACTTCTTTATCCAGTTCCTCCATTTATCCCCAAAGTTCATTAACTCCATAACGGGATCAAGGTAGTTCCAGTTAATAGAGTCAAAAGCTTTATGAAAGTCGACATTAAAAAGAACTCCACTTTTGCCTTTAACTTTAAGCGAGTGTATAATTTCATTTGCAACAAGTACCCCATCTAGAATCTGCCTGCCTTTGATGAAGGCACACTGCTCTTCTGAAATCACCTCCCACAACACTTTCTTCAGCCTGTTTGCAAGGAGTTTGGCAATTATCTTATAGATGCAACCAATTAAGCTAATAGGCCGAAAGTCTGCTAACTTAACAGCTCCATCAATTTTCAGAATGAGTGTAATAAAAGAAGAAGAAGCCCCACTTGGAAATGTTCCATTCACAAAGAAATTTTCAGCCATACAGAAGATGTCCTCCCCAATAATATCCCAAGCACTTTTTATGAAAGCAAAATTGAATTCGTCGGGCCCAGGAGCTTTAGAGTTGTCACAGTTCCAAATTGTTGATTTTACTTCTTCCAACGTAAAAGTAGTTCCAAGAACTGGGCTGAATTTGAAGAGAGCTTTTTGAAGGAATTACATGTGAAATGGGGCCTATACTGTGAGCTTTCCTCATAAAGGCATTTAAAAAAATTGAACACCTCCCGCTTAATTAAATTGGGTTCCGTTATAACCCCAGCTGGGGTGACAAGCTTGCTAATGCGGTTGCGGCAGCCTCTAATCGAAGCAAAAAGATGAAAAAATCTTGTGTTATGGTCGCCTTCCCTGAGCCATCTGACTCTAGATTTTTGCCTCCAAATAGATTCTCTTGCCTTCAATTTCCCCCATAAGAGATTAATAAGGGAAGCCCTTTTTACGCTCATGAATTTCCTGATAACTTCATGTATATCGTTGCATTCCAGATCACTATCTAGGAGGTCAATATCTCTTTCAAGCCTAGATATGGACTGGTCAATATTCCCAAAGCATGAGGTATTCCACTCTACTAAAGATTTTTTGATCAGTTTGAGTTTGAGCTGAATATTTTTGCCATGAGAAGAGCTAAGATTTGACCACCACAGTTTGACGTTATTAAGGAAATTAGCATCATACAGCCAAGCATCGATAAACCTGAAGGGTTTAGGACCCCAATTAAAAGATGAGCACCATAACACAATGGGCGAGTGATCTGAAAGACTCCTGGGAAGTGCATATTGGGAGAAGTCTTTAATTTTTAATAGCCATTCCTTATTTACTAGAAACCTGTCAATCCTGCTTCTACTTCTAGAATTACCCCAAGTGAATTTTTTTCCCAATAGCGGAATGTCGATGAGTCCCGATCTGAATATAAAATCCTGGATCTTTTCATCCTTCCTGCCCATATTGCTCTTCCACCTGTCAACCATGTTTAGCACTGCGTTAAAATCTCCACCTATAAGAACAGGGGAGTCTGTCTCAAGTAAGTTTTCTAGATAGTGCCATAATTCATTTTGATCTGCACCATTGGATGGTGCATAAACTGCAAGAATTAGACAATCCATACCAATATCCATTAACCTCCCATCCACCAATATACATCCTAACCCAAGCCGCACATCTTTCCGCTGAAAGAAATTGGCACCCCAAGAAATTAGAATACCACCACTGTTGCCTTCAGCATCAATAAAAACCCAATCCACATCTAAATTACCCCATAAGGCTCTAATAGTTTTAAAGTCAATAACCCTCATTTTAGTTTCCTGCAACATAGCCATCCCAATTCTGTTTTTGATAATACGTTCCGCCACTACCCTTTGCTTGATAGAAGAATTTAGTTCTCTAATATTCCAAGATAAAAAGTTCATAGAATTAGCAAGATAACCAAACCCATATTTTTGCATCTTTGGTATCCCCTTGGGCCTATTGGCTTTCTTTCAGATTCTCCCATATCGTCCTTTCCCTGACTTCAGATTCAATTAGAGAAGTCAAGAATTTCTCTCTATCACCTATTTTAACGATGTCCAGTAATTCTACCACTTCTAGGGTCTTTAAAGCTTCTATTGAAGGGGAGCTGGATTCCGACTTATCTTCATTTAAAATTCGGTTATTGACATTATGGATACATCCATCAGAGATGGAATCTTCTGCGATTTGCAATGATCCAAGGATGACCTCTGTCTATACCACTTCAGGAATAGGGGCTTCCATCTCTTATCTCACACGTCACACGATCATGCATTAAAATTAAAGCGCACGTCAAACATCGAGGAAAGAGATAAATAAAAACGATAAATAAAATAAATTACAAGATGAATGGGACAAAAATACAATCCCCCAAAACAGAAAATTAAATAAACAAAATCAATTAAATAAATAAATACATAAATCAAGGCATTTATTTAAGGTACGAACATTGGTTCCCGCATACATATTTATAAAAACGAAGAGTTTCACAAATGAGTTTAGAAAATCGGGATGGGTGATCTTATTTTGACAAAAGGAAACTCTTCAATTTAAATGAATGTTATTAGATGAAAAAAATTAGGATATTGGTCCTATTTTATTAAGAAAAATCAAATTAATTATTGTACAAAATCTTTATGTAAATTTCTAAATTAGCATACATACAAAACCCTTTATTAAAATAAATTCAAACCAAAATAATAGCGAAACAAAATAAAGAAAGTACAAAAAGAAATTACTAATTCCGCATATCCTAACCTCCAAATCTCCATTCGAAGGGGAAATGCTCACATGCGTGGATTTATTAAATTGATAAAAAAGCCAAATCAGTTAAATAGTTAGTAATGTAATAAAAGATAAATAGATTAATTAAAAAAGAAATAAATAACCTAAAAATAATAACATGAAAATATGAAGAGGTAATAAAATTAATACATAATTAAAAAAATAAAAGAAAAGAAAATAAAGAATAAATGTGAAAATAAAAATAACAGTAAATAATAATAATAATAATAATAATAATAATAATAAAATTAACTAAGCTAACCCATGAAATCGCTAAATAGACAATAAAAGAAATGTACCTGTTAATGTAGTCTTCTAACAAAGGCAAGAAATAAACTCATGCATGCACAGTTACGTAGAGAACAAAGAAAAGAAATAAAACCATGTAAAAGAAGAATCACATTAATGCACACATTGTGGCCCACCTAAATAATCCGTGCATAACATGTAAATTACGCAAAAGACAAAATAAGAAGAGTGACTACTGTAGCAATGGCCCAAACAATGAAAACCTACATGCAAATATAATAATAATAATAATAATAATAACCACACTAAATAAAAATAACAATGATAATGAAATAAGACAATAAAATAAAAGAGAACAAAATGAAGAAAATTTAAGTAAAATAACATAAATGAAAAGGAAGAAACAATTCAAAGTAAATCTATTTAAAAGAAACCATGCAAAATGTGCAACTGGGGACGTGAAAAGCATGCAAAAATAATTTACCAAATAATAATAATAATATATTAATTTAATATAATAATAATAGTAATAGTAATGATAATAATAAATGAGGCTAACAGTGATTAAGTAAAAGAAGAAAACATGCAAAAATAAAATTTGTATGAAATGAGAAAAATTAAACAAATAAAGTATGAAAACTTAAATGCAAAGTGACAGTGTGGCCAAAACAAGTGAAATGAAATTCCATGCAAACCACATGCAGAATGAATAATAAGAAGAAAAATAATACGCAGGTATGAAGGGACGTAACAGTGGCGAAGTATACAAATCATGCAAAATGAATAATAAAAAAAGAAAAGTAATATGCAGTTGCCAAATATAGAGAAATAGCCATGCAAATGCAAGCAGGGACATGAGTGAGCAGTGGGCAGGCGAGAGGAAAATAAATAGACACAGGCGAGAGAAGGTAGGGGCGGACAGTGCAAAAAGCACAACTGTGTTTTCAATCTGTCACCAGCGAGATGGCGCCGTCCCACTAGAAAATGCAGGTTTCATTTTTAATGCTAAAAATCAAACTAAATGAATGATTTATGTCACAAATCATTTAAAAATTCATATTTACACAAAATAAAATTGATTTAGAAGGGAAAATAAAGAAAATCACACAAACTTAAATTCTAGTGAGAGAAAACGTAAATGGAGAAGACAATGAATAGTATTTTTGATTTATATTGCTTTTGGCTTTTTAAATCATAAAAACAATTGCAAACACTAATTAGATGAACCAAATAATTACTAGACTATATAATCACTCAAAAAAAAAACAAAATAAATGGAATCAAAGTCAAGCTAAAATAGATGAAAAATCACATGGCTCACTTTCTAATGATCAGACTTGTGTTACCTTCAGATTTGGTGTTTAAGATCAAATAATCCAGCACTTTTGGCTTCTCTTGGACTGATCTCCTTGCTCTCGGGTCTGCTCTCCTCTCTTTCTTTTTTCTTTTTCTCTCTTTTGTTTTCTCCTTCTTCAACCTATCTTGGTTATGCCCTCCGTTTGCTCTCCACTGGTCTCTATCTTTTTTTTCTTTTCTTTCTTTTTTCTCGGCTCCTCTCTCTTTCGGTTCTATTCTTGCCGCCTCCCCCTAGGTCTAGGTTTTCTTCTTCTTTTTATATCCCATTCTAGGTAGGCTTTTCTTTCCTTTATTTTCTCATTAATTTTCTCCTTCTTTCTTATCTTTTGACTTATTCTAATTATCACATATTTTAATTCATTAATCCCTCTCTTTTATTCTTTCCTGAATTTATTTTCTCTTTAAATTTATTTTAATTATCCTACTATAAGGGAAGCTCACCCTCCATAAAGAAGTGAGTATCCCGATAGGAAAGGGTTGCTACCACGCAGAAACATAGACGGCCCAAAAAGCACTTAATCGTGATCACTTTTTTTTTATTTTAGGCCTACTTGGGTATTGAGCATTTACCTGTAAGAATGAATTCCTTGCAATGGATAATTGCGACTCTAGAGATATAGTAATATGGAGAAAACAAAATTTTTTCAAGCACCGATAAAACTAGAAGCGCCCCTTGTTTCAAAGAGAGGAGGACGGGTTATTCACATTTCATTTGCATAAAACATTCAATATCACATGCATAACTATACATACTTATATACAGATAATAGAACCAATATTAACAAAAACTTTCTCTTCCAACATCTCATTCATTCATAAACAAAATATTTACATTGCTGAGTTACATTGCAAAATCATCTTTACTTATATACAAATTCAAGTCTTACAAAATTACATAACTGAACATATTACAAAAGTTACATAATTAAAATACCAAAGGTTTTAAATCTGGACAAGTACAAAACCTAACACTAAAACAAAAGCCCATCCTATTGTGTTGGCCTTGCCTGCTGCGGATCAGTCCTCCCAAAATCTCCTACCGCTTCCACACCTGCACGGATGAAGCACCCGTGCTAAGCCTGATGGCTTAGTGGGAAAAATAAGAGATGAACGACCACTCACAATGGACGTCAATGCAAATCACATTCACATGGCGCATGCATATAACTAAAGCATCATAAGCTAAATCAAAAATTCCATTCATCAATGATAACATCACTCATAAATTTCATATAATAGCACTTCAATAATTAGCATAATTTTCATGACAGAACGTACACATAATTACTCCTGCAAAATTCAATGAAGTGGATAACGGGTACCCGTAGGTACAAACAAATATTTTCTTTTCTTTTCTTTTCTTTCTTTTTCTTTTAAAACACATAGGAATCTTAAGCAAGATCCAAACGCATAGGGATCGTGAGGATCCAAACGCATAGGGACCTGATCAGGGTCCAAGAAATGCATAGACTGCAGTAAACAGAACCCTATAGGCATGCTTATCTATCCACTAAATGACTATTGCAGGCTAAGATATTAATTCAATTATTATTTACACTATAAGGCATATTATAGTTCATACATAGAAACATATACAAATCATAAGTGAGAAACCATGCAAAGTGTGACAAATAGTAATTATTTAAGGCACAAAGAAGGGTCATGCTCGCGACCATAATCGTGCCCGCGACAGAGACAGATTTCACCTAAAGGTCGCACTCACGACAACCCATCGCTTACACGACAGAGAGCTGGAATGAGCGACAGAGGGCGAAAGGGCCTCAGTCGCGCTCGCGACAGAGAAGAGCCAGGCAGAAGTTCGGCTACCGAACTCTCTATCACGCTCGTGATAGAAGATGCCTCGGCGGAAGCTCGAATGACCGAGCTCTATCGCGCTCGCAACAGAGTCGACCTTCCTGCCCCTACTACCGATCTGCATAGCTCTCCTCACACAAGCCTTCTCCAAAACATGCAATTAACCTATAGAACTTCTACAAAATCGTTACAAGATATTCAAAATGTATTACCCATTACATTACCTAAGTTTTACACTTAAAGAAATGATTAAAAAGACAAGAAGAACAATTTGAACAACAAAGTTAAAAACCAAGAAAATTCTCCAAATTCCACATAAAATCACTCCTAACTTTATATACACTAATTCACTACCAAAACCAATTCACAATTGTCAAAAGCCAACTCAATCATGCAAATAAACATACTTATTATCTTAATTTCTGGAATGTCACTTCAATAGTTCAAAAGCAATATTCACACAAATTAACACAAATTCCCAAACCTTGGCTCCTAAGCTCCTCCAAGTTCAATTATTAGCACTTTTGCCTACTTTTCCTTCCCCTTAGCTTCTCTGGCATGAATTTCTGAACAACCAAACCAAATCACACCAATTGCTCAAAGCCCAAACACACGTATAACACCCAAAACAAGGGGAAGAAGAGAAGAAGAAGAAGAAGAAGAAGAAGAAGACAATTATTCACTTACCTGATGTAGTCTTAAATTTGCCAAATCAATCAAAGATCACAGGAACTTGAGGGAAAGAAGAAGATGAGCAAGGAGGAGAAGGAGAGGGGCTGAACAGGAAGGGAAAACGGGAGAGAGAGAAAGACAAATCTGCTCTCTTTCTCTCTCACGTTCTCTCTCTTAGTTCAAAGGTCAAACTTATCTTCTCCTTCTCTTTCCTCATCTCTACCCTCCACTTGTCATTCTTTTGTGATCGATTTGGCAAAAATTCTCTTTTAATCCTTTTTTTCTTCTCAAAACATACTCAAACCACATAATTAAAAATTAACTTACAAATACACCCTGTAAACTTCCTAAATCATGCAATTAAATCCCTAAAGTCCATAATAATATAACCTAAACTCATACCAAAACCAAGGTCAAAATCACTAGGGTACGAATTGGGGCCTCACACCTACAATATTAGTTAATTAATTTAATTTAATCTAATCTTAATTTTATTTTTTATTTTATTTTTTTATTTTTTTATTTTTTTGAGAAATTAATTAAATTTGCCTAAAAGACCCAACTGAAATCCCCCGTCCATAGAGACCCAAAGTGCTTTTATACTCTATCTATTTTTGAATAAATATTATTCTCATTAGGTAACTCTGACCAAAGCTACTTCAGGACCCGGTGTCTACAGTATGGGAATCCATCACTTCCATACAACATCAAGTTGGAATTTTTGTGAATTAGTGTAGTAGTTAGTAAATATAATTAGTATACAAGTAGAATTTGATGAAATTAGAATAGGTTGGAGGGAAATACTAATCCTAGAATCCAGCCTAGGTGAAGAACAAGGAAAAGAAAGAAGAAAGAAGAAAAGAAAATGAAAGGAAGGAGAAGAGTGAAGAAAAAATAATCAATTTTGAAGTTTTAAGGTTAGTAGATAGCATTACTTTTATTTTTTATGCGTTAATATATGTGTGTTTGTATGATTAAATGATATATACATGTAGAGTTTAATTGAATTGAAGTTAAATTAATGAACTTGGTGTTTGAAAAATTGTGAGTTCATACTTGAATAATGAAGATTGAATGTGAATGTGTGTGTTTGGTATGTGGCCAAATGGTAGGTAAGGTTCACTTAGCAAATTTTGATTTAAGTGAATGAAATTTCCATTATTAAACATCATTAGGAAGATAATTAATATGTTTGGATAATTAATTGAACAAAAGGTGAATATGTGTGAATTTAATGGTATTGACCGAATGGTTAGATGAGGTAAAGTGAATGATTTGGATGTCAATTAATCAAGTTATTAAGGTTTAACATGGATTGGAAGTTACTTGATCATATTGGCATAAAATATAAATGAAGAGGTAAATGCTAGTATGTGAATTTGTAAGGGACACAATATAATTATGTGAGAATTAGCAATATGGAACATGAGATGTGTTTAATTGTTTGATATGGCAACTTAATGATGAAAATAAAGTGATATAGTCAAATGAGATGAAGTAACAAAATTAGTTTAGTCTTAGTAACCGATAGAGAAATCAGAAGTATAGGATATAATTGGTTAATCATAAGGACACATACCACGGTTATGAGTCATGGTGACTCATTTTTGTAGGCCAATGGCAGTCTACATAGTTATACAATTGTTATCATCAGTGGAGCTCCATCATGCAGTTTGGTCGAAGCGTTGACCCCCAAGTGGTCACTTCGATACTATTTGGACCTTTAGGGCCCACATCCCACGTATTCAGTTCGATGCAGTTTCCGCTTGATGTTACTAAGGGCAAAACCAAAACAGTGGAAGATAAATAAATAAAAGAGTGGAAATTATTTTATGAGTAAATAAATGAGACGTTTATGCTAAATATTAAGTTTACAAATTTAAGTAGGAATTTATAAACATATGTGTCTATTTTACTTGTGTTATCAATGAATTAATTCTAAATATTAATAATTACATAATAAATTGTAATATATGTGTGCTGTGTGTTGTGTGCAATGTGTGTGTCATGTATGTATGCATGAAAAAATCTTAGTACAATATCCATTATTATGCAGAAAATGCTTAGCATGTAGCTTGTTCACTGCGCACAGGTACATTTTGAGCATACAAGGAAATCAAGGGACATTAAGTTTTACAAGCATGAAAAGTAGTTGAGATATATATGTATGATTCTGAGATATTGTAATTATTTTGAACATGGTATGTGTAGACACCGAGTCTCGAGGCAGCCCAGATCAGGGTTACCCAGTGATGAGATTAACGCCTGTTCACAAGCAAAAAGGTTTAGAAGTGATATTTCCTTGTCAAATTCCTTTTAAAAAAAAAATTGTCCAAGTTGCCCCTGAAAGGGCGGGCTGATGGGGGCCGCCCCTCTAGCGATGCTCGGCCCGCACAAGGGCGAGCTGCGCGCGAGGGCACCCCTCGCGTGTGCACCTTCCCTCGTAGGGGCTAGCTCGAGGCCACCCCTCACTCGTGCGCAGCGCAAGGGCGCCCCTCTTGCATGAGCCCGCCCCTCGCGAGGGGTGAGCCGGGCGAGGTAGCGCCCCTCGCACACGCGCAGCGTGCACCCGTCCCTTATCACCTGCTGGCTCTAATTACACATTTTGTCCCCATAAATCAAGGAATTTGATTTTGAATTGGATTCTAATACTGATTTTTGAGATTTTTAAGGGAAATTTCCGAATTTTTATTATAAAATAGAAAGTTTGGATTAAATCAATCTGATCTTTTCCTAAAATCTCTAGGTTTAATTCAAGAATAATATAAATAGAATTTTTAGAGAGAGAGAAAAAAGATTTTCTGTGATTTTTAGATTTCTTAAGGAAAAGAGAACAATTTTTCTTCTTCTTATTTTCATCAGAATTTCAATCTTTGATCCAAAAACAGTGTTTAAGGTAGAGAAATCGATTCTCTTTTTTCAAATAAGTTTTTTGAGTTTTTTTTAGAGAGAGAGAGAGACTCAAATTTCTTCTTATTTTTCTATCTGATTCGTGCGAATCTTGACAAGGAAACGAATTGCGATTCATCTTTCTAATTGCTTACCATTCTAGCGGTAAATTTCTGGGTTCAATTACATTCTTTATTATTTTTTTCTTTCTTTTTTCCACCACTGTTGCATGTTCTTAAAGCTTGATATTTTATGTGAATAATATGTTTATTCTTTGTTTTTGCATGTGGCTCAAGTTAATTTAGGGTTGCATTAATATGGCATGAAATCATGTAAAACCACATAAAATCACATAAAATAATGTTGTTTTAATTTTATGAAAATTTGAGAAAGAAATAAAACAAAAATGTTATAGGCTTTCCTCACTTTCTTGCCCATGAGGGGTGGGAAGGAAGTGAGGGGCGACCTACCCCCACCCCCTATTTTGTCTTTTTGTGCTTTTTGACCTATTTTGTGCCGTTTTCGATGCTTTTCGATTCATATTGGCGTGATATGTATTTTTGCATGATTTTAATATTATTTTTCCATGTAATATTTATTTTTATTATTTTATGTGATTTAATTTATTTTTCAAATTTATTTGCTAACATTAATTTTATTTTATTTTATTTTACCTACAATTCTTGTTTTTTCCTTGTTTAAGCGTTCTTACGAGCAAATGATGAGAACTAGGAGATCGGAGGCTTCTTTTTTTTTAGTTTGGTTTATGTTTTTATTATTTTATTTATTTTTCTTTATTTTCCTTTATTTTGCCTTTATTTTATTGTTTAGTGTAATTTGTAAGATTATCTTATGTTATGCACGTTAAAAAAAAAATCACAAAAATATTTTTATTAGTGAATTTTATTTTTTTAACAATCTCCTAATTTTTTACCAATAAAATCTCACTTTTAAAAGGATAGTTAATTTTCATAAAATGGGATCACTTGTCCTAGTTTTCTCAATAATGTCTAAAAATAACTTTTCAATTTTTAAGTGTGCATAAAGGAACCAATGTTCCTATTCCTAAATAAACGCCCTGATTTATGTATGTTATTTATTTAATTTTATATTTTGGGAGATTGTATTTATGTCCCAATTTTTATCTTGTAATTTATTTTTTATTTTGTTTATTTATTGTTTTATCGCTTTCCTCGATGCTTGATGTGCTCCTTAATTAAATTGCATGACGTATGAGAGAGAGATAGAAATTTAATAATAAAAACCCATTTGTGAAGTTCTGAATATTTCTCTGATTTAAACCCCAGATGTCAGACGAACTTTTCTAATTTTAAATTAGGTAGCGACTCCAAAATAGCTCAAATGTGCCTAAAATTTTTATAGGATTATATAAACTTCTCCAATGTTCTATTGGGTAAGGGTTCCAAAATATCTCATGTTGTCCAAAATCTAGACACGGACCCTAAAAGCGGGTTTTCGGAGATACACAGCGCACTCCACGGGGGACTTCAAGACTTTGCTTCAAAAGTGTCTTGGTTAATATATATAATTGAGTTTTTACAAATTAAAATTCTATCTCTTTTCGAAAAATTGCATTGCATACATACTAGAGCCTTAAAACTATGTTAGATGGTCCCTTTTCTTACCCCGGTGCATTCCCAAAGCACGATCTTGCATTCACTCAATGTAGGTAAGTGCTAAAGATAATCACCAGCCCAAGTCTAGTATCTCTTAGTATATCAAATGGAGACCTGATTGGTCATTATGCTCGTGATGTGTTAGACCCATTGGCAGGGACCATTCTTGGGTAGCCTTAAAGTATCATAACCTTTGACTAAAGCTCATATAATGGCAATAAATACTTCCCTTAGGTGATATGCTCCTTATTATAATGCTTGCTATATGGACCGTCATATATTGAACAAAATTAAATAAATTAGATGGTTTTTTCATCAAAGGCTTTCATGTCTGGTGGGCCCATCCTAATTTAATTGAAAAGTTTAAATACATAATGGTCAAAATTCATATGTATGCATATTAGATAAGATGTGTTATGCTGCCGATTTTTTGCCGTGCACCAAACTCATCCAATGGGTTCCCCGTTAACCCTTGGATAAAACCCACCTAGCAAAAAGACCGCACTACCTTGTGTGTGAGAGAGACAAGGTTGGAAGGATCTATTTGCTTGTAGGTGTTTGTATACACTGCATCAGTATGACCATTCATTGCATATCACTCATGCATCATCCTAACAAGGTGTATTCTGCAACCATTATAGATTTATCTAAGTAGTCTAGAGCTCCTAGCGAACGGCTGATCTAAAATCCATTCTTTAAGTTGCCAGAGAGAGTAACGAGTTGGGGTTCAGACTCACATTCAGATAGTAGTATAACGTATTCTTCAAAATTCTCAGTGAAAATAAGTATGGCTAATTTACCAAGAGAAGCTGACACGACCCACACAATGATTGCAAAAGAAGTGGGTAGAAGGATGGAAGAGTTTGAGGCCCGAATGATGGCAGTGATAGGGAACCTTACTGCTACTCTAGCATCGCTGGCTAGGCAATAACCTGCTACTCCTGTTGGGGGCCAAGGTGAATAAGACCCAATTAGAGAAGGTCCCCCTACAACAGTAGACCCACCTATAGTTGAGCTAAGAGTGGCAGCACCTCTATAGCATAGAAAAGCTTCTAGAACTGAGAATTATCGGTGGGAAGAAGAACAAGGGGAGCCTATGGTAATAAGGGGAAAGGGGCCCAAGTTAGAGGAGGTGATGTGGAGAAAAATGGAAGAAAAGTTTTAAGCAATGACACAGATGCTGACTGTGGGAAGGGGAATAAACCCTGAGGACCGAGAATTAGATAGTGACGATCTAATCCTCTAAAACTTTAAAATGTCTGACATTCCTAAGTTTGATGGTACCTCTGATCTCTTGGCACACATCAAGCAGCATTCACTAGTAATGAAGGGAACGACCTTAACTAGGAAGCAAAAGATATAATACTTCTGCCTAAGTCTTATAAGGGCTGCAATTGATTGGTACCATGGGTTGGATAGGAGGTCCAAAGAGGATTAGGACATAATAATAGGGGAGTTCCTTAGGCAGTACGACTGTAGTACAAGGATGGAGGTCACATTGAAGGATCTAAAGCTATTATAATAGAAGTCGAGGGAATCTTTTCACGAGTATCTCACTCGGTAGAGGAATAGGGTCATGGAGATGAAGCGTAAACCTAATACTCCTGATCAGATCTGGTTATTCATTAGGAATGCTAGCCCATACTTGAAGGAAGGGTTGAAGATGAAGGGAATCAAGGATTGGGAATCTTTAAAAGACATCGCCATAGAGGCTGAGGGCGAATACCTGGCAAAGACAGCAAGCAACAAAGCTTATGCCAAAAAGGCTATAATAACTAGGGGGTAAACAAGTCAGCAAGCTCTAGCAGTGGTAACAGGACTAGAAAGACGATTGAGGTTTCAGCTATAGGAGTGAGCCAGAGATACTTTTCGAATTTGGGTCAACCTTTGTCATGGGTATTGAAAAGACTGATAAAGGAAGGGAAGCTTCAACCTTTGCTACCCAAGCCAGCCAAAACCCAAGGGCAGCTGGGATATGAAGATGGTGAATATTATGCATACCACCAGCATCCTGGACACATAACAGACCATTGCACGAGGCTGAGACACCAGATTCAGGATCTGATTGACAGTAAATAAATCACTGATCCTAAACAAAGGGAGAACAAGAAAAATTTTGGTTACAATGCCATCCCACCACCTATCTTTATGATTAGGTCAAGTCTACTCAAATGTTTTGTCTTGCGAGACCTATATGGAAATAAATACGTTGCTATCACTCGGCCTGAGGCAAGTGAATAAGGGATTCCCGTAGTAACGATAGATTGTTGGTCCACTAATGAGAGTGGAGAAAAAGATGAAGAAGAAGAAAAAGGTGAAGAACTTGTGGATCCATGGGATTCAGAGGAAGAGGAAAAGAGAGTCGAGGCCGTAACCTAAAGTGGAAGAGTGGCTCCAAAAGTGGAGAAACCGCAGGACCCAGTGCAAGCAACAGTAGAAAAAGAGCCGGAGGAGAATCCAATAATGAAGCAGTTAAAGAAAACCGCTGCTCAAATATCCATTTGGGACCTTTTGAGATAGTCCCCTTCACACAAGCAGAAGTTAGTTGAGGCCTTGTGTGAATCCACCATTGCCACCACAATTTCGCCATCTTCTTTTGTTAGACCTCATTAAGGGGAGTTCAGGAGACAATTTGGTGTACTCTAACGCTGACTTACCAGTTGAAGGTCACAATCACAATCGGCCACTGTATATCAATGCATAGTTTAATGACAAGCACACTGCTTGCGTCATAGTTGATGATGGCTTGCCCATAAATGTTTACCCTTTAGTGGCACTTCAGGCTTGGGCTAGATGAAAGTATGCTGAACAAGTCTGATCTGACCATTACGGCCTATGATAACTCTCAAAGACAAGTATCGGGAACTTTCAAAGCACTAGTCAAGACTGGGCCTATTAAAATGGAGGCATAATTTGTGGTCTTTCCCATCACTGCGAATTTTTTAGCTCTACTCGGAAGGCTATGGTTTCACAAGTTGGGAGGAGTGCCATCCACCTTGCACCAAATAATCAAGATACCATATGAAGGGGAAGTGGTAACTGTTAAAGCTGCAAGAGAGAACCAAGTGTCTACCTTTGGATCTCTAACCACCCATTCAATAGCTTCCATATATCTATGATTGAAGAAAAGGGGGGTTCAGCCGGAGCCCCCAAGTAGTGAACATGATGAAGAATATGCACTTCCTCACAAGGGCTGGGTTAAGCAAGAATTTGCAAGGGCTATAGTCGGTTATCACTACGAAGGGTCAGAAGGACCAGAAGGGTTTAGGCTATAAAGGTGATAGTTGCAAGTGTAAGAAGATGTCAGATAAGATCCCTCACATTACTAAAAGTTTTGTACCCGCATCTTCAGTTTGTGCTTACACTGGAAAAGCCAAGCCTCAGTGGGTCGATGGAAATATCATACCAAGATTCGAAATCTTTAATGACGTCTTCAACTGGGACATTGGAGTTATCAAATCCGTAGAGGGCTTTTGGGATGAAGAAACCATGACCCAATGCGATATCTAGGACAAGGATGGGCTAGAGGAGATCATTACTAATAAGCTGTTAGCCACTAGATTGAAGGGGAAAGAGAAAATGAGGATTGAAGCAC
Organism: Excoecaria cochinchinensis; assembly: GCA_947683425.1. Lineage (NCBI taxonomy): Eukaryota > Viridiplantae > Streptophyta > Magnoliopsida > Malpighiales > Euphorbiaceae > Excoecaria > Excoecaria cochinchinensis. The sequence continues at coordinate 15,008,025 of CANTUQ010000073.1, read as the reverse complement.
CAAAACCAGATTTGAAGATCCAAGGCTTGAGGATTTCATCGGAGTAAGTTAAAAAACCTCCACCAAGCTAGAAAGCCAATGAACCGTGGGTTGCGATATCTGCGTCGGTGGAGAGTGAAGATAGTAGTTATTTAGATCTTCTTTTTATTCCAGAACTTTTTAATAATGACAATGTTTATGATTCTAATTACATCAATAAGATGAACAACTTTGCTTACTTGTGTGATGTTTCTGATGATTTTATTTCACATGATCATAAACATGATGCATTCATTTTTTACATTAATTCAACTAGTACAACTGCATTTAATCTCGAAACTTTAGAGAACCCAAAGGAAATCTTGATAGCATCAGATATAACTCTTGAGGAGATGTTAAAATTTGAGAGAATCGTAAAGAAATATGAAAAAGTCTTTGCCTTGACCTATGAAGACATGCCAGGAATTTACCGGGACATCGCTGAACATACCATTCCAACTTACCCAGAACCAATCAAGCAAAAGCTCAGAAGACTTAGGCCAGAATGGGCGCAAAAGGTAATACCCGACATGGTTGTCCAATGTGGTCCCTGCAGCTAAAAAGGACAGAAGAGTTCGAGTATGTGTGGACTACAGGGATCTGAACAAAGCTTGCCTGAAAGATGATTTCCTTCTACCACATATTGATGTGCTAGTAGATAGTGTGGCTGCTTGCATGATATAAAGTTTTGCAGACGGGTATGCTGGGTACAACCAAATCCTCAACAAGATTGTAGATCAGGTTAAGACTATAACACCCCCTTACCCCCCGAGGACGATATGCAAGTGCACACTACAGAACATGCAACTTGAGTCATCAAATATTACATGCATTAATCAAATCTCTATGACTTGGTACAAACACATTCACTTATTGCTTAGTTAAAGTTTAACTACACTAATAGTTTTCACTGATTTGGTTCGGACTTGGAATTAGTACTCCAAGCTTCCTACGTATCCCAAAGGCGGGAATCAGAACCACGTAGTTCTAACTATAACGAACACTTTACTTTAATAAACATATAACATGTCAACCACACCCATCCTCTTCTTTATAGCACATATATCTTGTAATATCATCAATACACCTACATTAATCATAATACATATACTTTAATCATAAATAATTAACATGTTGTCAAAATATTCTTTAATAATCCTTTAAATTATACTTATCTCTAACACCACTTTTAATTACATTACAATTACTTGTAGAATGAACTCAATATAGGTGTGGACAATCAGGAATACTCGATACCCAAAGGTATCAGATCACTCGACATCGTGAAGATGTCTACACTCGATACCCGAAGGTATCGGATCACTCGACACCGGGGAGGTGTAGACACCGAGTCCTGAGGCAGTCCAGGTCAGAGTTACCCGATGAAGAGATCAATGTCGATTTTCAGATAAATGGATGGAATTCAGAGGTTTTCGTCTTTCGGTTTCACAAGGATTAAAATCTTTTTCTCTATGGCATGAGGTTTTGAAAGAATTTGGAAAATTTAGCTTAAAATTGTGATTTTGCTGTTCAGACGGGATGACCGTCGGAGTAGGGACGCCCGTCCCTAGTTGGTGTGCCCCGTCTCTAGCATATAGGGACAGGCCGTCGTTTGGACAGATAGGCCGTCTCTAGCATATAGGGACGGGCCGTCGTTTGGACAGACATGCCGTCTCTATGCATTGTAGGGATGGCCCCGTCTGTAGCGGCGGACACGTATCGGCACATAGACGTTCATCCCTAGTCGCATGCCTTGGCCCGTCTGTGTCCCGATTTCCACGCGGCATAAAGCCCGTCGGTATTTAAAGGAATGGCCGTCGGTAGTGGAACTGATCAGATATGCGCCGGATTTGATAAAATTTGATCGGATAAGCTTTTATCTTCAAAAAAATTGGATGAGATATTTGGTTAAAAATTTAATTTTAAACTCCTTTTAAAATTCAAACTTTAAACTGATGCTTATCTTATTTTTCTCCAAAAATTCTATAAATTGTGGAGAAAATTTCATTAAGGGGGGTTGGAAAAATTAACAATTTTTTTGGAAGGAAAATTAGCAATTTTGGAGAGAGTGGAAATTTTTAAAGAAAAATCTTTGTGAGCAATTTACAAAAATCTAAAAAAAATCTCTACTATTTTTAGAATTTTATTCGATAAAAATTATTTCAGTTAATTGATTTTTTCTCAAATTCTTCTTGTGAATTAAGCCAATTTGAGGCAACGAAATTCATTCGTTTCCATCAATCCAGCTAATTCAGATACTTGATCGCTGTCAAATTTTCAAAGAAAGAAAAACATAAATTTTCTTTCTTTGATCCATTTTTACTTAATCCTTGTGAAGTGTGCGGGGATCGAAATCATTCGACATTCACCCAAAAAGGTAAAATCCGAGGGTAAACATTCTGGATCATTATTCGTTTAATTTAACTTGACTCATATTAATTGTTTTTTTTTTGGAAATAATATTTTTTTTACAAAGAATTGGAATTTTGAAAGGCTTTTTAATTTATTTTCTACCCCTTTTATCTTTTAACCCATTTCTTTTAAAGTTTCTTGTTATGTTATTTTTTTTATTTTATTCATGATTTTGACACTAACATGTTTATTTCTATGAGTTATTTTTTTGACCATGTTGGAATTGGAGTGGTTAATGAGGGTGGTTGCGCCAACCTGAGGCTTCCCATCCGGGTTCTTTCTTTGCCCTTGACTTTACTCATTTTATTGTGAAGATTATTGTAATATCGCTAGGAAAAAGTCACTAAACCATTTTTATTAATTAATTTGAAATTTTTCCTAAATAAAAATGGGACCAATGTCTCAATTTTCTCCATCCAAAATAAAACCATCACATCAAAAATTGTTTTATAATAAATACGCATGGCAGGACCAATGTCCTCACTTTAAATGAATATCCCGATTTTTGTATGATTTATATATTATTTTTTAATGGGGGTTGTATTCCGCCCCTAGTTTTATTGTAATTTATTTTGAGAATGTTTATTTTAAATGCTTTACTTATTGCTTTTGACGTGAATGATTGCGCCTTAATTAAATGCATCGTGTGGAAAGTTGATGAAACAATAAATTCAAAACTTAATTATAATATTAATCAAGGTACAAATAAATGAGAAATCTCGAACTCACTCTGGTCTTGGGCTCAATGAGGTTAGAGGTCTAGGATCTCCAAAATATCTCTTGTTCCCCTTCAAAAGGCTTAATTTACATAATCTTAGGCTCCAGGGGGTAGAGGCTGAGACCTCCAAAATCTCTCTAGTTTGCCCAAGATGGATATGTATGCGTCGTCTTAGGCTCGCTGAGGCTAGATGACCCTTCCCAATGTTCTATTGGGTGGCGACTCCAAGAAACCTCTTTGTTGCCCAAAATAGATGCACTTGTAAATACCTTACAAGTTTTAATGAATCCCATCCCGATTGCCCTAAAGTGGGCTTTTGGGAGGCCACGAGGTTCGGCGCGCATCACAGTGGCGACTCCGCTGGGGACATACTCGAGACTTCGATTCGAAAGTACCTTGATTAAAAATTATAGTTGAGTTTTAGTTTAAAAATTTCACCTTCTTTCAAAACTGCATTGCATCGCATTAGAGCCTTAGATCTATGCTAGTTTGGTCCCTTTTTCAGCCCCGGTGCGTTCCCGAAGCGCGACCCTACGTTCACTCAATGTATGGAAGTGTTAAGGATAATCACTAACCCAAGCCTCGTACCATCATAGTATATTAAATGATGACCCAATTGGTCATTATGCTCGTGATGAGCTAGACCTGTTGGTAGGGACCATGCTTGGGTAGCCCTAAAGCAACACCACCTTTGACCAGAGCTCATGTAATGGCAATAGATACTCTCCCTAGGTGGTATGAATCGTAATACCTTGCTTGCTGTATAGATCATTATGTATTGGACAAACCCAGATAACCTGACTGGTCACCTAATCAAAGGATTTCATGCCCCGATAGGCCCATGTCAACTTATTCGGGCTGCCTAAATACATAACGATCATAATCCATGCGTTTGTGCATTAGTTAGGAGAGGTTATGTTACCGGTTTTTCACCGTGCACCATACGTGTCCATCGAGTCCCCGGATGATCCATGGGCCAATCCCACCTAGGAAAGAGACTATGACCTCGTGTGCGGGAGTAACAAGGTTGGAAGGACTTATATGCTTGCATGTGGTTTGTAAATGTTGCATAGCATGATCATGCATCTTAGCACGTTCATGCATCATCCTGACCCTTTATATTTTAAAAGCCATCATAGATTCGCCTAGGTGGACAAGAGGGTCTCAGGGCGGTTACGCAGAAATCCATTCTTCGAGTTACCAGAAAGGGTGGAGTATCCGGACACTTCTTCTGAAACCAGCTATGCTACTTCAGCACGGTTTTCTTTACCCGAAGAAATGGCAAACTCACCAAGAGGGGCAGATGCCACCAGGGCAATGATAGCAGAGGAAGTGGGCCGAAGGCTTGAAGAGTTTGAGAACCGTATGATGGCAATGATGGCCATAATGGGTCAGCAATCGGCCCCGCAGAACCCACCACCTCCTCCTATGAGAAATAATGAAAAGAGGGAGGTCAGAGAAGACCCCCAAGAGGAAATTCGCATGCCACCTGTAAACCTAAGAGCTACTACCTCAGGGGCACAAAGGGGAAGACCAGCCCCAAGGCTAGATGGTGATTGGGAAGATGAAGAATATGAGGAGCGTATGTCTGAGAAAGGGAAAGCCCCTCAAACTGAAGGAGCCATCTGGAAGAAGATGGAGGAGAAATTTGAAGCAATGACAAGAATGCTAACAAAGGGCCGAGGAATAAACCCGGAAGACAAGGAGTTAGAAGGGGAGGATTTAGTCCCAATGAACTTTAAAATGCCGGATGTTTTAAAGTTTGACGGCACTTCTGACCCCATGGCACACATAAAGCAGTACTCGCTGGTGATGAAGGGCACCACTTTGATAAAAAAGCAGAAGATTGAGTACTTTTGCTTGAGTTTGACTGGCCCAGCAGTAGATTGGTACCATGGGCTCGATCGCCGAACCAAGGAGGACTGGGATTTATTGACGGAGGAGTTTTTGAGGCAATACGACTGCAGTACAAGGATGAAAGTGACCCTGAAGGACCTAGAGCTGTTACAGCAGAAGGGAGGTGAGTCCTTCCATGAGTATCTAACCCGGTGGAGGAATCGGGTGATGGAAATGAAGAGGAAACCGGATACTCAGGATCAAATACGGCTATTCATTAAAAATACGAGCCCGTATTTGAGAGAAGGATTAAGGATGAAAGGACTGAAGGACTGGGAGTCTCTGAAGGACATCGCTATTGAGACTGAGGGAGAGTACCTTGTTAAGAGAGCAGCTAATTAGAACTATCCCAAAAGGGGTAGCAGTAGCCAGGGGACAAGTAGACCAACAGGTTTCGCTAGTGGCGCGAGGAAAACTGCTGAGGTATCAACTGCTAATGCTACCCCGAGGCATTTTTCCAATCTTGGAAGGTCTTTATCATGGGTGCTGAGAAGACTGATGAAAGAGGGTAAGCTGCAGCCTTTGCCACCCAAACCTGCTAGAACTCAAGGCACGCCAGGACATAAGGATGATGAGTATTATGCATATCATCCGCACACTGGGCATATAACTGATAACTGCAAGACGTTGAGGCACGCAATTCAAGATCTAAGTGACTCAAAGCAGATCACAGACCCAGAGAAGAGAGGGAGTCAAAAGAAAGCTGGGTACAACAGTATGCCCCCGCCAGTGAATATGATCGGGTCCAGTTTACCCGAAAAGTTTATGTTGAAGGAATTGTACGGCAACGATGTCCACACTGCTGTCATGAACCTCCATGAGGGGAGTGAAGAAGGGCTTCCCGCTACAGTGATCGATTGCTGGTCCACTGATGATAGTGGAACTGAAAACAATGATTCTGAAATATTTTTTGACCCGTGGGATTCGGAGGAGGATGAAGAAGCAAAGAAGAATAAAGTAGGAGCTGTGACCCGGAGTGGAAGGGTAGCTCCAGAAGTTAAGAAGCCCCAAGGGCCGGTTGAGGGCGAAAAAGGAAAAGAGCTGGAAGAAGATCTGATCGTCAAACAGCTGAAAAGATGTCGGCTCAGATTTCAATATGGGATCTCTTGAGACAGTCGCCGTCACATAGACAAAAGGTAGTAGAGGCTTTGTGCGAGGCGACTGTGGCCACAACCATTTTGCCTACGGAACTTCTGGATGTAGTGAAAGGAGGATCGGGAGAAAATGTTATTTTCACCAGCGCTGATCTGCCGGCAGAAGGCCGTAACCATAATCGCCCTTTATACATAAGGGCATAGATTAACTAAAACCACACAGCCTGTGTAATGGTAGATGATGGCTCTTCGATAAATGTGTGCCCACAGGTGGCAATGGCAGCTTTTGGGGTGACAGAGAATATGTTAGCCAAATCTGATCTCACCATCACAGCATATGACAACTCGCGTAGACATGCTTCGGCGAGGAGTCCCCTCTACGCTTCACCAGATGGTAAAAATACCTCATGAAGGCCAGATCGTGACTATAAGGGTTGCACGGGAGAATCAGGTTTCAATACTGGAGATCGCTAGGCAGCCATTTAGTGGATTTCATGTTGCCATAATAGGTGAGGAAGAGCAAAAGGAAGAAAGCCCCCAGGTGCTAAATATGATGAAGAGGATGTCATTCCTCCCTGGCGCAGGACTGGGTAAGAATTCTCAGGGGATGCCAACAGCTATTGCTACTAAGGGCCAAAAAGACAGAAGGGGTCTAGGATACACAGGTGTGGTAGGAAGGGGTGAGAAGCCAGAAATGGAAATTCCTTATATCCGGAAGACTTTTATGCCAGCAACCGCAGCGTGTGCCTATGCAGGGGAAGTTGAACCGCAATGGCTGGATGGAAGAATTGTGCCAGCGTTCGAGGTTTTCAATGATGTCTATGACTGGGACATTGGATTGATCAAGCCAGTAAAGGGCTTTTGGGATGAGGAAATCATGACCAGTAGGATAATTTGGGACCGTGAGATGCCTGAAGAAGTGATCACTGAGAAGATGGTAGTCACCCAGCTGAAGGGAAAGACAAAGGTAGAGGAAGCCGTACAGGAGTTGACTGAGGAGTTTCCAAAGAACCGAAGTGACGCAGGACCATCAACCGTGGCAGATGTGCCAGCAGAAGAGGAAGAGGAAAATAGTTTAGATTTTCTTTTTGCTCCAGAACTTTTCAATGATGTTAATGACAATTCCAATCTTATTAATAAATTGAATGATTTTGCTTACTTGTGTGATGTTTCTGATGATTTCACTATGCATGATCATGATCATCATCCATCCATATTTGATATTAATTCAACTGATGCTACTCCATTTAATCTTGGAACCATAGAAAACCCAAAAGAAATTTTGATAGCATCAAATATAACTCCTGAAGAGCGAGAAAAATTTGAGAGAATCTTAAAAAAATATGAAAAAGTCTTTGCCTGGACCTACGAAGATATGCCAGGAATCGATCGGGAAGTCGCGAAGCACGCTATTCCTACATATCCAGACCATAAACCCATTAAACAGAAGCTGAGAAGGCTTAGGCCAGAATGGGCAGATAAAGTGAAGGAGGAGATTCACCAGCAAATCAAAGCCAAATTTCTAGTTAAGGTGCAGTATCCAACTTGGTTGGCCAATGTTGTCCCCGTAGCCAAAAAGAATGGCAAGGTAAGGGTATGCGTAGATTATCGGGACTTGAATAAGGCCTGTCCAAAAGATAACTTTCCATTACCCCATATAGATGTGCTGATAGATAGTGCCGCTGCTTGCGAGATGTATAGCTTTGGAGATGGTTATGCGGGCTACAATCATATTCTCAATAAAATAATTGACCGAATTAAGACGGCATTCATTACGGAATGGGGGACCTATGCTTATCGAGTAATGCCTTTTGGCCTGAAAAATGCAGGAGCCACTTATCAGAGGATGGCAACAAAAATCTTGAATGACTTGATCTATAAAAAAGTGGAGGTATATGTGGATGAATTGATGATCAAGTCAGCCACTAGAGAAGGTCATTTTGAAGCCCTGGAAAAGTTCTTCCTAAGGATAAATAAGCATGATCTGCGGTTAAATCCTAAGAAATGTATCTTTGGTGTTACCTCAGGGAAGCTCCTAGGACACGTGGTTAGCCGAGGGGTATTGAGATTGACCCGGATAAGGTTAAGGCCATCAGAGAAATGCCAATACCGTCGAAAGAAAAGGATGTGAGAAGCTTTCTGGGTAGGTTGCAATACATCAGTAGGTTTATTGCTAAGCTTACTTCAATCTGCGAACCGATCTTCAAACTACTCAGAAAAGACCAACCAGTAGTATGGAATGAAAGTTGTCAGAAGGCTTTTTATACTGTCAGAGAGTATCTGCTGAATCCACCGGTGTTGAGGCTGTCGCAGCCAGTCAGGCCATTGATTTTGTATTTGGCTATAGAAGACAGTGCTGTAGGCGCCATGATGGCCCAGGAGGATGAATTTGGAGTGGAATTTGTTGTTTACTACCTTAGCAAGAAGTTCCTGGCCTATGAGGTTAAGTATACAGAAGTAGAAAAGATTTACCTTGCCATAATTTGGGCTTCTAAGAAGTTGCGGCATTTACAGGGTACAGGCAGTAGCTAAGCAGAATCCTTCAAGGTACTTATAGGAAGCCCCCTCTTTACTCGGGAAAATCGGTAGGTGGTTGTTATTGCTACAAGAATTCGATGTAGAGTATATTACTCGGAAAACTATCAAAGGGCATGCAGTGGCTGAATTCCTGGCAGAACACCCAATTCAAGGAGACTCGTACGAGTTTAACTTTTCAGATGAGGATGTGACAGCTATCGGAGTTCAAGGTTGGCAGTTGCACTTTGACAGAGCCGTGAACAACAAGGGGGCAGGCGTAGGGATCATTTTAACAACCCCGGATGATGAAAAGCTCCCTTTGGCCAAGAAATTGAGGTTCAAGGCTACCAATAATGAAGCTGAGTATGAAGCGTGTGCCTTTGGGTTGGAGGCGTTGATAGCCTTAGGAGCAAAAAACGCGAAAGTGTTTGGTGATTCCTCCCTGGTAATCAATCAAATCTGAGGTGAATGGGCCGTTAAAGAAGAGAGGCTAATGCCATACATCAAGCACTTGAGAGACCTGAGCAGTCAATTTGAAGTGTGTACATTCCGTTTTGTTCCAAGGGACGAAAACCAATTAGCCGATGCACTTGCCACTTTAGTCTCAATATGGGACAACCCCGAAGGGGTGGTTATGAGGCCAGTTTTGATTTTTAGATGTGAGAGACCTAGCTTCGAATCTAAATCAATCATGGAGATAGAAGTAGCAGATGGGAAGCCGTGGTATTATGATATTAAGAACTATGTAGAGAATGCGACGTTTCCAGAGGAAGCTACTGAGAAAGATCAGAGAATGATTCGCAAGCTATCTACTCAGTTCATCTGCATAAATGGAGCGTTGTACAAATAACAGGCTGATGGTATCCAGTTGAGGTGTTTGGATGAGAAAGAGGCTAAGAGGGTGATGGAAGAAACACACGCCAGAGTATGTGGGGCCCATGTGAACGGGCTGACATTGGCCAAAAAGATTATCAGACAAGGATTCTTCTGGCTCACCATGGATAACGATTGCTCGAAGTATGTAAAGCAGTGTCAGTTATGCCAGCAGTATGCAGATTTAAGGCATCTGCCCGTTTCGGAATTACATAATCTGACATCACCTTGGCCATTCGCAGCTTGGGGGATTGATATTATTGGGGAAATACGCCCCACGGCCTCCAATGGGCATAGATACACCATTGTCGCCATCGACTACTTTACCAAATGGGTAGAAGCTGAGTCCTTTAGGAAAATTGATGCTCGGGATATGGCGAAATTCATCGAGAAGAACTTGATATATAGGTATGGCCTTCCACACCATGTGGTATCTGACAACGGGGTCCAGTTCATGGCCGAAAAGAAGAAGTTACTCCAGAAGTATGGTATCGAGCACCATAAGTCTTCTCCGTATCGTCCTCAAGCCAACGGGGCAGTTGAAGCCGCCAACAAGAATGTCAAGAGGATCCTGGCTAAGATGGTCCAGAATTATAAAGATTGGGCGGAAAAGTTGCCTTTTGCATTGTGGGGTTACAGAACAACCATCAGAACTTCAACAGGAGCCACTCCATATTCTTTGGTATATGGGACGGAGGCAGTATTGCCGATCGAGGTCGAACTTAAGTCACTGAGGATGATAATGGAAGCAGAGATTCCGGAGGCCGAATGGGTGCGGCAGCGGCTGCAATGCTTGAACATGTTGGATAAGAACAGGTTAAAAGCCTACTATCACAACCAGATCTACCAAAAGAGGCTCGCTAGGTCTTTTGGAAAGAAAGTCAAGAAACATCCATTGAAGGAGGGGGATCTGGTATTTAAACAGATGAGACCAGGTGCACCGGATATTAGAGGAAAATTCAGACCAATGTGGGAAGGACAGTTCATCCTCAAGAAGCTCTTGTCAAAAGGGGCTGCGATTCTGTCGGATAGCGATGGCAATGAATTCAAAGAACTGATCAATATTGATAGACTCAAAAGGTTCCATGGCTAAAGACAATAAAATCAAAAGAAGAGAATAAAAGCCCTGCGGGTCGAAAACCGAAAAAAGGCGGCCTTGCTAAAATTGGGCGCCTCGTCAGGGTGAAAACCGAAAAAAGGCATCCTGAGCTAAAATTAGAGGCTTGAGAGAAAATATCCAATCGTGAAAACCCGAGAGGGCTGATTAGTAATGGGAGCTGATGCTATCAAGATTTGGTTCCATGAATGAATGTAGTCTTGCATAATTGAATTAGTGTCAAAAATGATCATGTATGCTGAGATCGTACTGAAATATACACAATGCTGTGAAATAAAATAAGACTTGACTTATTCATTTACATCGTTGTCCAATTCTGCCTTAAAAAGAAACATATTGTTCAAAATGCATGCAAAGCTAAACTATGCCCTACTACTACTCTCGCTAGCCAAATGCCTCAGTCGCTGTGTTCGGTTATCAGATGACGGGCTAAGTATCCACCTCTTATACGCGTTGGTAGAGGTGACAGAGTGGTTCCCGAAGGGAGGTATGATAGTCTTCAATGGAAGTTGGCTCCAGAGCTCATGATAGCGAGAGGCAAAAGCCGCAGAAAGGACTCCACCTCGAAAGGATAGAGGGGTCTCACCACATCCTGAGTCATTCCAAGTTGACGAGAGCAGCGGGCCGTGATGTAGAAGGTTGCCTCACGAAGCCCGCATAGGGGAACGCATCCTGAAATCCCATCAATAACTGCACTGGATAAGGGAAGCCAAGCGTGCATGAAGCTAATATCCTCATCTGATATCTCACTGAATCTGGTAATGCCTTCGTCAGGGGTCCCAGGTAGGTACAGATGTCGGCGAGGAAGAAAATGCTTCGCAGAGTACTGACTAATGACCCTAGGAGGTGGCTCTGACAACAGCTTCAATTTCTCTTGCAACCAAATCTGAAAGAAGAAACAAGGAAAAATAAAAGCCAAAGAAAATAGGATAAAAGGCAAAGAAAAGCCGCTGGAGTAAGTTGGATTTACTTCAGGCAAAAATTAGGCATAAGGTTGTGTGAAAATCCGAAAGGACGCACTTCCCGCTAAGAAAAGCTAGTGTGAAAATCCACAAGGGACGCACTACCTTTTAAAACAATGACGTACCTGGAGTAATAAGGGGCTCCCAGAGAATGAAGTGGTAGGCCCGGCACGGACAGAGTCTAAACCCAAGATAGTCTTAGCCAGAATAAGTGGGAAAGGGGTCAGCCCATGGTGAAAATCATCCAAAATTCCAAACAGACGAGGGTCTCCAAGCAGCTCCTCTGAAGTCACCATCAGATACTTCATCAGACAGAAAAGAAAGATGACACTTATGCTGTATGAAGGAAGGTTAGAGAATTCATCCAGTGCTTCAATCAGAGTTTCTAAGGCAAATACAGGGCCCTGAGGAACTAGACAAGCAGCATCAGAAGGAGCTATACTTAAGGACAGGGCAATATCCCGAGGTTGAACCAAACCACAGCGAGGAATGCAGGGTAAAGCACTAGGAGGATACCAGCTCCCGACAATAGCAGCAAGTTCTTCAGGCAGGGGACATATTTCCCGGTAGGTGAACCTGAAACATGAAAACGAGGGTCCCAGAAGTTGGTCGCAGCTAAAAGAAGGTTGTGGTCTATCTGGACTCTTCGTAAAAATCTCAGCCCAGAAAGGGGGGCAAGGATGCTATTTTCCCAAGTTTGAGCATCGTCTAAGATACGATGCATTTTGGGAAGAAGAGGAGAATTCATTCCTCAGTGGTTAAAATTGAAGTCACTAAAGGAAATAAAGAAGGAAAAGAGGAAAAACTGGAGAAAATAGCCTATTATGAAGCTAAATGAGAGAAAAGGCACGGAATCCAAGAAAATGGACTTTATAGGATTGATTTACAGACGGCTAGCCCGTCTCTCTCTCAGACGGTTATCCCATCTGTAATTGTCCACCTGGTAGATCTTTGCATCATCACTCGTATTAATTAGGTAATTAATGAGGGGTAAAAAGCGGAATCCAAAAAGACAGACGGCATGCCCGTCTGTCGCTGTAGAGACATAAAGCTCGTCAGTACTTAAAATCTATATAAAGACGCTAGTACCGACGGACTGTCACTTTCTTTTCTCTTTTCTTCACACCGACGTTCTTCCCTTCCTTTTCAATTGCATTTTTTTCGTTTTTGCCTTTTCGGTTGGTTTTCTTTGCACCAGTGTCTTGTCCTTTCTTCTTCATTGAGTCTCAATTTCCAGGTTAGTAAAATTCTTCTATTTTTCTTATTATTTATTTATTTATTTATTTTATCTTATTATGGGTAATGTAATTTTCATTTTTTGGATTAGTGTAATTAGGAGCCTTGTTAATTGATTTTAGTTGTTGCTGCTTAAGTTGGAATGTCATTGTTTAGTTAATGTTATGTTTTTTTAAGTGCTTTAAGCGCATGAATTAACACATAGAATAAATAATATGTTGTTCTTCAGTTGAGATAAAATGCATGAATATATACTATTTTGAGAACAATTAATGATTAATGCATATTTATTTTTTTAGACCTGGCCTTAGGAATGCATGCACATTGGAACTAGTACTAAGAACTAGAAAATGAAGCAAATCTGAAAATGTTGCACTGTTGCTTGGGGCCTGAGGCTTGTCCCTTTTTCTTTTTCTGTTTTCTCATGCAGGAGGTTGGGCACACCCTTGCTGGGGTGCTGCCCAAATTTTTTAATCCTTTCGGTTTAGACTCATCCCTGTCGGAATGCTGCCTAATTTTTTCCGTTTATGATTACGATGTCAAACTAACTGTTTACTTTATTTTCAGGATGCCGCCGTGACGATATGCTCCGCATGATCAGCTTGAGCCTTAGGCCCCAGATTGGATGAGTGCTGACGCCAGACAAAGGTATACAGCGTTGGCTGAGGTGCAGTTCTGAGCTAGCCGCTTTATCTCTAGGCCATTCCTCGAGGCTCTAGGGATGGCAGACGAGGTTGATGCTCTGATGGCGGGTGCGAGATGGACTGAGTTTCTGACGCCTGCTTTTCAGACTCATCCAGAGATAGTTCGACAGTTCCTTGCTACATTACAGTACGGGGGGTACCAGAGGTTCGACACAGAGGAGGGTGTCATACAGTTTTGGATAGAGGGTCACCAGTATAGCATTACCCGTCTGCGATTTGCACAGGCTATGGGGCTTCCACTTGGGCAGGATGTTATAGTGCCCTAGAGAGCAGTTAGACGCCACCACTAGGCGGTCATTGCCTTACTAGGACCATGATATGGCAAAGAGCACGGTACTCTCATCACACGTCCTTCGCTATGTTCACAGGGGTTTTATCCAGCTCTTATCTGGGACGAGCTGGTAACCCGGGGTCTCTCAATGCCGCAGAAATTTGGAGTTTATGGGCCATGGTGGTAGGCCAGTGGCTCAACATCAGCCATGAGATTTTGGTTAACCTGGTGAGAGTATCTAGGGGGACAACCCCTGTAGTATATGTTGGTGGGGTTATTACTAGACTGCTTTTGAGTTTGGGTGTCCGTCCAGATATCCTTGGGCTTGCCTTGGAGGAGAGCATTTATGTAGACGCTCCGGCAGCTATTACGATGGCTATGATATTACCGATACCGGGTCAGGCCGAGGCATATAGACTATGCACTATTCATGAGACCAGACGTGCATTTAGCTTGCCCTCACTAGAGCCAGTAGAGGAGCAGCCTCAGATGGAGGAGCAGCCTCTCGAGCCCCCGCAGCCACAGCACGAGGAGGAGCATCCGGGTACACCTTCTGACATGGGGATTGAGTTCACCCTGGATGACTTGTTTGGTACTCCTTCGGTGCAGAGAGTACAGAGTCCTACTCCTCCTCCACCATCGAGAGTACAGCGGACAGTTCATCGGGCACCTGAGAGATTCAGTCCATATGCTAGAGCAGGGGACCCGGGGGCATCTACTTCTATAGCTCCACCTACAGAGCGAGCACCAGAGTCAGTTCCCCCTCCATCCACACCATCGACTCACCCGGCACAGCCAGATTTTACTGCGATTTTGACCTCTATGTTCGCATCCTTTGAGCACAGACAGGAGGAGAGAGACAGGGCCCTTCTCGGGGAGCAAGATAGAGTCATTTTAGAGCGGCTGGATGAGCAGCAGGGTATCATCCAGGAACAGGGGGGCTTATTAACTATTTGAGACGGGAGCAGGAGAGACTCGTAGGTCAGTTGAGGCAGGAGATGAGGGCCTCCCAGGATGAGGCGACCCAGAGGATAGATGCATCTGTACAAATGGTGGATGAGTCAGTTGAGGCTCTTAGATTCAGGATCCAGGTCCTAGAGGGTGCCATACCCCCCATCGCCTAGTCCATGCGAGAGTTTAGAGAGCTGATAGAGGATAGGCTGAGGAGTATGGGGACCACCTCCACAGATCAGACCCTCCGCCTGGGCGACACTTTCAGAGAGTTAGGGGGGTCGTCACTGATACACTACAGTTCATAATGGTATGTGCACAACCTTTTCTTAATGGGTATGCTCAGGTCCAGTTCCAGCAGCAGGACCCAGCGAGAGCGCAGCCGTTATCAGTACCGGTGGCTGTACCTCCCAGATACCAGCGGCAGGCCAGAGCCTTGGCTGCTCAGCAGGCTGGACCATCAGCCCCTCCCAGTCAGCCATCTACTCTAGATGCGAGACCCTCTGCTTCTTTATCACAGGGCCAGCCGGTTCATCTATCAGATGATGATGATGATCCAGAGGAGCCCTCAGATTATTTGCCATTATAGAATGTTTAGGGAGTTCTTAGAGCTTTATATTTATGCTTTTGTTGTAATCACATCTGTGTATTGTACAAAATTTAACCTCTTAGTGGAAAAACATTTATGGTTAACCTATTAAATTTGCATGTTATTTCTTCATGATTTAACTTTCTTAAAAAAGAGGAAAAAAGACAATTGATCATATGGTAAAAAGGATGATAAATAATAAAGGGCAACATAAAAATGTTCATAAATCTACCAATCAAGTTAATTGGCGCGAGAATTAACAAGAATCTCTTACAATATAGGAACATGGTTTTACACCAATTTGAAAATGACTAGCGGTTAAAAGGAAGGATAAGCAGATCAAACATTATGTCCTTCAAGATCACATTCAATATTAGATGAGAATCAACAGATCAGAATCGTACCTTACAGATTGAATGGGGGTTAGCAAGGAAAGTTCGCAAGCTTAAACGGGACTAGCGATATAAATCAGACACCACGTAGGCTGAGATGAGGCCAGTAGGACAGATTAGACACTGTACATGCCGAGAAGAGGACAGCGGGGTACACGCGATAGATTGGATCCGCACCTTGTAAGACTCGGTGCAGCTCAGAAGAGTAATCCTCGCGTTTTGTAAGTCTGGAGCAGACTCGACGCATCGCCATCCGCACTTCGTAAGTATAGAGCAGACTCGGTGCAGCTCAGGAGAGCAACCCTCACGTTTTGTAAGTCTGGAGTAGACTCGCGAATCACCATCCGCACTTTGTAAGTCTGGAGTAGATTCGATGTAGCTTAGAAAAGCAATCCTCGCGTTTTGTAAGTCTGGAGCAGACTCAGCGCATCACCATCCGCACTTTGTAAGTCTGGAGCAGATTCGGTGCAGCTCAAGAGAGCAACCGTCGCGTTTTGTAAGTCTAGAGCAGACTCGACGCATCACCATCCGCACTTCGTAAGTCTGGAGCAGACTCGGTGCAGCTCAGGAGAGCAACCCTCGCGTTTTGTAAGTCTGGAGCAGACTCGACGCATCGCTACTTCCACGGCAAAAAGGTAAGGACTGCCACAGGTATGCGTTTCTTTCCTTTCTTCTCTAAATTTTGGCTCATCTAGACACTAGTGCACTAGTTTCTCCAAAATTGGGGGCAACTGTAGACACCGGGTCCTGAGGCAGTTCAGGTCAGAGTTACCCGATGAAGAGATCAATGTTGGTTTTCGGATAAATGGATGGAATTCGGAGGTTTTAGTCTTTCGGTTTCACAAGGATTAAAATCTTTTTCTCTATGGCGTGAGGTTTTGAAAGAACTTGGGAAATTTAGCTTAAAATTGTGATTTTGCTGTTCAGACGGGATGATCGTCGGAGTAGGGATGCCCGTCCCTAGTTGGTGTGCCCCGTCTCTAGCATATAGGGACGGGCCGTCGTTTGGACAGATAGGTCGTCTCTAGCATATAGGGACGGGCCGTAGTTTGGACAGACATGCCGTCTCTATGCGTTGTAGGGACGGCCCCGTCTGTAGCGGTGGACACGTGTCGGCATAGAGACGTCTGTCCCTAGTCCCGCGCCTTGGCCCGTCTGTGTCCCGATTTCCACGCGGCGTAAAGCCTGTCGGTATTTAAAGGGATGGCCGTCGGTAGTAGAACTGATCAGATATGCGCCGAATTTGATAAAATTTGATCGAATAAGCTTTTATCTTCAAAAAAATTGGATGAGATATTTGGTAAAAAATTGAATTTTAAATTCCTTTTAAAATTCAAACTTTAAACTGATGCTTATCTTATTTTTCTCCAAAAATTCTATAAATTGTGGAGAAATTTTCATTAAGGGGGTTGGAAAAATTAACAATTTTTTTGGAAGGAAAATTAGCAATTTTGGAGAGTGTGGAAATTTTTAAAGAAAAATCTTTGTGATCAATTTACAAAAATCTAAAAAAAATCTCTACTATTTTCAGAATTTTATTCGATAAAAATTCTTTCAGTTAATTGATTTTTTCTCAAATTCTTCTTGTGAATTAAGCCAATTTGAGGCAACAAAATTCATTCGTTTCCATCAATCCAGCTAATTCAGATACTTGATCGCTATCAAATTTTCAAAGAAAGAAAAACATAAATTTTCTTTCTTTGATCCATTTTTACTTGATCCTTATGGAGCGTGCGGGGATCGAAATCATTCGACATTCACCCAAAAAGGTAAAATCCGAGGGTAAACATTCTGGATCGATATTCGTTTAATTTAACTTGACTCATATTAATTATTTTTTTTTTTGAAATAATATTTTTTTTACAAAGAATTGGAATTTTGAAAGACTTTTTAATTTATTTTCTACCCCTTTTATCTTTTAACCCATTTCTTTTAAAGTTTCTTATTATGTTATTTTTCTTTATTTTATTCATGATTTTGACACTAACATGTTTATTTCTATGAGTTATTTTTTTAACCATGTTGGAATTGGAGTGGTTAATGAGGGTGGTTGCGCCAACCTGAGGCTTCCCATCCGGGTTCTTTCTTTACCCTTGACTTTACTCATTTTATTGTGAAGATTATTGTAATATCGCTAGGAAAAAGTCACTAAACCATTTTTATTAATTAATTTGAAATTTTTCCTAAATAAAAATGGGACCAATGTCTCAATTTTCTCCATCCAAAATAAAACCATCACATCAAAAATTGTTTTATAATAAATACGCATGGCAGGACCAATGTCCTCACTCCAAATGAATATCCCGATTTTTATATGATTTATATATTATTTTTTAATGGGGGTTGTATTCCGCCCCTAGTTTTATTGTAATTTATTTTGAGAATGTTTATTTTAAATGCTTTACTTATTGCTTTTGGCGTGAATGATTACGCCTTAATTAAATGCATCGTGTGGAAAGTTGATGAAACAATAAATTCAAAACTTAATTATAATATTAATCAAGGTACAAATAAATGAGAAGTCCCGAACTCACTCTGGTCTTGGGCTCAATGAGGTTAGAGGTCTAGGACCTCCAAAATATCTCTTGTTCCCCTTCGAAAGGCTTAATTTACATAATCCTAGGCTCTAGGGGGTAGAGGCTGAGACCTCCAAAATCTCTCTAGTTTGCCCAAGATGGATATGTATGCGCCGTCTTAGGCTCGCTGAGGCTAGACGACCCTTCCCAATGTTCTTTTGGGTGGCGACTCCAAGAAACCTCTTTGTTGCCCAAAATAGACGCACTTGTAAATACCTTACAAATTTTAATGAATCCCATCCCGATCGCCCTAAAGTGGGCTTTCGGGAGGCCACGGGGTTCGGCGCACGTCACAGGAGGTGTCGTCACTAGATACCCAATGGTATCGAATCTCTCGGCACCATGAAGGTGTCATCACTAAATACCCGAAGGTATCAAAACACTCGACACCATGAACGTGTCGTCACTAGATAGCTGATGGTATGGAATCACTCAGCACCATGAAGGTGTCGTCATTAAATACCTGAAGGTATCGAAACACTCGACACTGTGAAGGTGTCATCACTAGATACCCGAAGGTATCGGATCACTCGGCACCGTGAAGGTGTCGTCACTAGATACCCGAAGGTATCGGATCACTCGGCACCGTGAAGGTGTCGTCACTAGATACCCGAAGGTATCGAATCACTATCCCATATATGTCCATATCTATATCAAATTCTAATTCAAATAAAAGATTTCACTCACTACATCACTACATTACACTAAAAATATATGTATACACTATACACTTCATTCATTAGTTCACTATACATAGCATACACTCATTTATTCATTAAATCAATGCACAGTCAACTATGTTCACATATTAATTACACATGTCTAGAAACATGCATGAAAACATGCTTTATGCATATCACTACTATTTTCATGTACACTATAAGCATTTTATCTGGATTTAATCATATAAGTATATCACTATGTTTTCATAAATCTTTACATATAAGGTTCTAATCTAATAATGTTATAATCACTCTTAATTGTTTCATCTTATTCTTAGTTGTTTATGTCTTGCTTTTGGTGCTCTATAGGTTCTCTCAAGCTTAATTCGTGCTTTAGAAATGCATTTGGGTCTCTAGAGTGAAGAATGAGGCATAAAGAACAAAGGGGAACCAATCTGGGACTGTCACAACTAGTGACAATCGTGTTGACTCGTGATAGAAACTCTGTATCACAAGTCGTCACCCTAGTACCGAGTCAAGTGCCAAGTCAGAACCAACTTCCCATTTGTGCCACGATTTTGAGCTAGAAACTGACATTTTTAGCAAAAAATGGTCTTCTAAACTTTTGTTTCCCTACGTCTTGGATTTCTATTAGTAAACTTTCAGATCATTTGGAGTTAAATCTTAGGAGTTATGGCTTTAGAAGCACACACTGCTCCATTGACCTAGCCAGAATAGGAACACTTCTATATTGGCCATATTTGAGGCACTGTAGACACCGGATCCTGAGTCAGCCTAGATCGAAGTTACCCAATGATGATAATTGCCTTCACAGGCTTAAAAGGTTAAAAGTGATGGTTTTCTCGTCAAATTTGCATTTTAGAGTGAAAAATTAGAAAATAATAAAAAAAATATTTTAAAAATTAGTTTTGAAAAATGGGGGCTTAAAATTATAGTGTTTTTAGTCAATTTAAAATTTAAAAAAAAAAAAAAGTCGGATCGCGAGTGTCGGGCTCGGCGGCGCGCCTGCGGCAGCGCGCTGGCGCCCAGCTCGCAGGCGCCTGGGCGCCCAGCGCGCAGGCGCCCATCACGCTGCGGGCGCAAAGGCGACGCTCAGCGTCGCCGATGTTGCGCGTCGCTAAAGGCGCGCGCAGCATCGCGCACGCTGAGCGCCTCACGGAGCGCTGGTGCGCGAGCGCCAGCGCGCGGAAGCCCGCCTGGTTGCCACTCCGACGCCCGCCCCTGTATAGCGACGGGCGTCCCTCCTTCTGAGCGTCGCTATAGGGTCTGATTACTTCTTTTTTTCGATTTTTGGACCTAAAAATCAGTTTTTTATCCCTTTTTTCAAGGTTTTATGGGATTTTTTCCATTTTTAAAATTTAAAATAGTTAATATCTGATTTGATTAAATTTTATCCCTTTAATTATTTTATTTTTCCTATTTTCTTCCTATAAAAAGAATAAGATGAAAACCTAAAAAGGATTCTTTTGGGGGTATTTTTTAGGGTTTTTTCTCTTCATCTTCTTCTTCTTCTTCCACTAAAATTCCAGATTTATTCCCCAACCAAAAATCAAAAAGAAAAATCAAATGTTTCATTCTTTTTCCAACATAATTTCTTCTAAACATATTTTTTAGAGGAAGTTTTGTTGTTTGATTTAATTTTTGAGACAAATACAATAATTATTTGTTCTCAAAATTGTTTTTAATCTTTTATTTTGTGTTCAATCAAACTTTTTCATTGATTTTTGTTTTGAATCTCCTTTTGATAAAAATTGATTTTGAGACAAATAAAATAATTGTTTGTCATCAAAATCTAATTTTTATTTGATTTTCTAAAATAAAACTTCAATCAATTTTTTTTTGAACAAAGTGATTGATTGTTCTTGAAATCATTTTTCTTTATTTTAATCAATAAAAACTTTTTTTTGATCAAAATCATTTCTTTAGGCAAAGGTATCAATTCTTTGTTTTTAAAGAATTTTTGATCATTTTTTTCATGTTTCTTGGAATAAAATTCCAACATTTTCATCATATTTCACTCTAATATTGTGAATCATCAAACAAAGAAATCGATCATCTTTTACCTTCATCGAATCCGAAACTCTGAGGGTAAATATTCTGGGCTTGTTTTTATTATTTCTTTTGGTTCATATCTAATTTATTTATGTATATTTTATTTTATTGTTTTCATTTATTTTATTTATTTCAGATTTGTTTTATTTAATTTGTTTATATATGATTTTTATTCACATAAATATTGATTGTTTATTAATTTTAACATGTAATTAATTTATTTCACTTTAATTCATCATTATTTTTAACATGTAATTAATAAATTCATTTTAATTGATCTTTTTGCCATGTAAATGGTTTATATCATTTGTGAACATATTTAATTAATCATATTGTTCATTTAATTGTTTTCATCATTCTTTAATTGTTTTCATTTATTATTCTTTTCTTTATCATTTTATATATTCTTTGATTCGTTTATCTTCATCATCATTGTTATCATTTTCATATTTTCATGTACTAATTAATTAACATGTTTTATTTTATTTTCATCACATCATTCAATCATTTGTCATACATAATGCATGTTTCTCATTTATTTTGGTTTGTTAACATTTTGATTCCATTATCATTCTTTTCATATCATCTTATGTTATTTTAATTTGTTATTCATTATTTTGTATGTTTAATTGATTTAATCACTAACATTGTTTTAATTGTATTTTGTTTTTATGTCTAAACTCATTTTTTTCACTTGGGCGTTTTTGCAAGCACATCGGGAGGTCCAAAAAGGCTCATTTGGTTTGTAATATTTTATTTAATTTTGCCATATAATTTTCTTGTAAAATTCTTTATTTAGGCACGCTAAAAAGAAAATCACAAAAATGGTTCTATTAATTAACTTGACATTCTTTTTCTAAATAAAAGGGGAACAATGTCCTAGTTTTTCATACCCAAATAAATCATCACATCAAAACTTTTTTATAATAAATATGCATGCGAAGACCAATGTTCTCACTATTAATGAATAACCCGTTTTATGCATGTATTTCACTTTTATAAATGGGAGTTGTATTCCGCTCCTAGTGTTATTGTAATTTATTTTTGAATGCTTTATTTTGGATTTTGCTTACATTTACCGCTTTTGATATGAATGATTGCGCCTTTAATTTAAATTGCATTGTGTGGAAAGTTGATGAAACAATGAATTCAAAACTTAATTATAATATTAATCAAGGTATAAATAAATGAGAAGTCTCGAACCAGCTCTGGTCTTTGGGCTCAAGAGGCTAGAGGGTTACCCTCTAAGACACCTCTTGTGTCACGAGGCTTTAGCGTTAATTCTAGGCTCCTTAGGGCGAGAGGTTTACCTTTCCCCTTTGGCTGGCCCAAAATGGATACTAAGCACAGTCTTAGGCTCTCCGAGGCGAGAGAAACTTTCCCAATGTTCTATTGGGTGGCGACTCCATGAAACCTCCTTGTTGCTCAACATAGACGCACTTGCGATTTATTGCAAGCTGTCAATGGACCCACAATTGCCCGATCGCCCACGTGCGGGCGGTCGAAGGGGCGGCAGCGAGGATCCGGCGCGCGTCACAGTGGCGACTCCACTGGGGACATACTCGAGACTTCGATTCGAAAGTACCTTGATTAAAAATCATAATTGAGTTTTAATTTAAAAATTTCATCTTCTTTCAAAACTGCATTGCATCTCATTAGAGCCTTAGATCTATGCTAGTTTGGTCCCTCTTTTAGCCCCGGTGCGTTCCCGAAGCACGACCCTATTTTCACTCAATTTAGGGAAGTGTTAAGGATAATCACCAGCCCAAGCCTAGTACCATCATGGTATATTAAATGGTAACCCGATCGGTCGTTACGCTCGTGATGAGCTAGACCCATCGGCAGGGATCATGCTTGGGTAGCCCTAAAGTAACACCACCCTTTGACCAAAGCTCATGTAATGGCAATAGATACTTCCCTTAGGTGATATGAACCGTAATACCTTGCTTGCTATATGGATCATTTTGTATTAGACAAACCCAAATAATCTGATTGGTCACCTAATCAAAGGCTTTCATGCCCCGATAGGCCCAGATGACTTATTTGGATTGCCTAAATACATAATGATCATAACCCATCCGCTTGCGCATTAGATAAGAGATGTTACGATGCCGGTTCTTCACCGAGCACCATACGCATCCATTGGGTTCCCCGCTAACCCATGGATTAAGCCTACCTAGGAAAGAGACCGCATTACCTCGTGTGTGGAAGTAATCAGGTTGGAAGGATTTACTTGCTTGCATGTGATTGTAAGTGTTGCATAACTCACTATCATGCATTGTATATGTCATTCATGCATCATCCTAATAATATAATTTTTTCAGCCATCATAGATTCATCTAAGTGGACTAGAGGTTCCAACGGTCGGCTAGTAAGGACAAATCTGCTCTTTGAGTTGCCGGAACTAGTGTCTGACTGGGATTCTGAGTCATCCTCATCAATTAGTGAAGCCTCTATAGAACCACCAATGGCAGAAGAAACCGGAGCACTGACCACTCAAGACCTAGCTAGGAGGCTAGAGGACTTCGAACGAAGAGTGCTAGACATGATGGGTGCCATGGCTGAAAGGATTACCCATCCACCTACTGCCCCACAGCCGCCTGCTGCTCTACAGCCACAGGCAGCCCCTCCTCGGGGGCAAGCCGAACCACCTGCTGGTGGGGAGGCTCCCTTCGTTGGAGCTGCTGCTCGTCAACCCAACAATGAGCACAGAGCTGCTGCACCCATTGAGCCAAGAGGGGAAAGGATTCATAACCCCAACGATGATTTCCTGATGGAGGAAGAAGAAGAAGAGGTGCCGATAGTCCACCAAGCTGCGAGGCCCAGAGCACCCAAAGTAGAGGATGAAGCTTTAAGAGGTATGAGACAGCAGATCGAAGCTATCACCCGCATGCTATCAGCTGGAAAGGGGGTCAACCCAGAAGACAGAGATCTAGGGGATGAAGAGCTGTTGTCCTAAAGATTCAAGATACCCGAGCTTCCAAAGTTTGATGGCACCTCGGACCCATCCGCCCACATCAAGCAGTACACCCTGGTCATGAAAGGCACAGGGCTGAGCAAGAAGCAGAAGGTGGAATATTTCTGCCTTAGTCTGGTGGGCCCGGCAGTTGACTGGTACCACGGGTTGGATAGGAGGTCCAAAGAGGACTGGGACCTTTTGACCGAAATTCATGAAGCAGTACGACTGCAGCACTAGGATGGAGGTCACCCTAAAAGACCTCGAGCTTCTACAGCAGAAGAATGATGAGTCATTCCATGAGTACCTTACAAGATGGAGAAATAGGGTCATGTAGATGAAGAGGAAGCCTGACACTGCAAACCAGATGAGGCTGTTTATCAGAAACTCATGCCCTTACTTAAGGGACTTGCTCAGTTTTAAGGGGCTCAAGGACTGGGAGTCTCTTAAGGATATCGCTATAGAAGCTGAGGCAGCTTACCTGGCAAAGAAAGCAAGCCAAAATAACTTTGCTGGGAAAGGCTATGGGAACCAGTCGGGATTCAAATCAGGAGGTGCCGGGAGCAGCAACACCAGAAACGGTAGGACGGCAGAGGTCTCAGGTACTGGAGTTGGGCAGGGTCAGAGATACTACTCCAACTTAGGCCGCTCTCTATCCTGGGTGCTGGAGAGGCTAATGAAAGAAGGCAAGTTGCAACCTTTGGCACCCAGACCAGCCTTAAGTCAGGGACAGCCGGGACATAGAGGTGATCAGTACTGCGCTTACCACCAGCACACCGGCCATTTGACTGACCATTGCCGAATTTTGAGAAACAAGATCCAGGATCTCATTGACACCAATCAGATTGCAGATCTTGAGAAGAGAGAGAAAAAGAAGAAAGCAGGTTATAATGCAGTCCCTCCACCGCGAACATGATCGTGTCTTGTGGCCCACTAGTGATATTGCTTTTAGATGCTGAAATCTTTTTATTTCTAGAACATTTTATGTTACAATTTTCAGTTTGTAATGAAGGGAACAATTTTTGCTTATTTGTATAATGTTTCTATTGATTTCATTTCGCATGATCATAACACATTTACTTTGGCATTAATTCAAATAATATGACTGCAGTTAATCTCAGAAACTTTGGGGAGCCTAAAGAAAATTTTGATAGCATCTAACATAGCTCCTGTAGAGAGGGAAATTAAAAATAATAGTTGCAATTAGGGGACTGGATGGAAACTCACTAAGAGCACTAGAACCTTTCTGATTACCCGTCAAAGCGATCCCTGGATAAGACGGAACCTAGAAAATGATTTAGGCAACATTTTCTTTGTATAGCTCTCTAAATGACCATTTCCTACCCTTACTTCACAATCGCTTGCTAGCCCATTGAGCCTTTATGTGGGTATGCTAAATGCGTGCCAATTTTGTTGTTACACATGTTAAAACTATCACCTCGCCTAAAATGATTTTAGCTTCCCCTTAGAAGAGTGGCCTCTCTAGCAGGGATGGATGAACGTTTTAACAATTAACAATTTCTTTGTGGGTTATCAAAATTGCCTTGGTAAGGATGAGTTTACAATTTGGGAAGAGGGTTTCAGTCATGCGCCAAAGACATGAGCTCCTTAAAAAAAAGTAGAGCTCAAAATAATAACCACTTGACGAGTTTTGATGATTACCTTTTTAACTGTCAATCTGATCTTAAATGAGCTAAAATGTTATCAAATCCAAATTCAAGAATACCTTTGTATATACAACTGAGCTGAGAATGGTTCATCCACCAGTCGAGAAAATATTGCGGCCATTTTTCTCTAGCGACCTGATCCTCCTTTGATAGCCATCTACCTAAACCTAACATTACAACCAAAGTAAGACCTTTTGATTCTTGGTTCAGTCTTATCCAATTAGCGAAGATGACCTTCTAATAAGGTTTGGTACGTAAGAAGAGGCATATGGTGTTTCTTGAGCTTAAAGCGAGGAGCCACGAGTGCATTCATGCATTCAAGTTAAGTCTCATCCCCAAAGTTGCATCTAGAATTCACATTCAAAGAAAAAAATTAAGGGATGAGAGAAAATCTTCAATCATAAAACCCGAGAGGGCTGATTGATAACAGGAGTTTGATGCTTTCAAGATCTATCTCGAGATTAGCTAAAGTCTTGTATTTTTTTAAAATCAATGCCAAAATAATGATCATGTTTAATGAAATCAAATTGAAACACATACATTTATGCAATGATGTGATCAGAGTATTGTACCCTGTGTGATCAAAGTCATATATCTGCCTACCCTCTGCTACTCTCAGCACGCAAACGCTTCAGCCGTTTCATCCTGTTATCAGATGTGCAAAATCAAGCTCATGCAACCATGTCCTAAGACTCCCTAAAGATTCTTGCCAACAACTTCAGCAATCTTAAAAAAAAAAAGAGCCGTTAGATTGAAAACCGTAACTGGCGCTCTAAGCAAAAACTAGGCAAAAGGATAGGGTGAAAACCTGAAAACAGGCAGTCTGTCCTTCAAAAAAAGAAGAAAGAGAAAAGCCGCTGGATTGGGTTGGGTCCATTCCAGGCAAAATATAAGGCACAAGGTTATGTGAAAATCCACAAAGGACGCATCTCCCACTAAGAAAAGCTAGTGTGAAAATCCACAAGGGACGCACTACCTTCAAATAATGACTACAGGTACCAGGTGAGAATCTCGCAATCCCGAAGGGCATGAAATTCAAAAGCAGCTTAAAAGGCATCAATTATATCGCAAATTGCAGCTAGCCCGGCTATCATCTTCAAGTTCACATAGATGAATTTTCATCCTGCATTCCTGCATAATTTATGCATTTCACTTGCATGCTCACCATTTTTGCATAGTTTAGTTTCCTTATTTTGCAGAAAGAGAGACTTGAGGCGGATACCGACAAAAGCCGAGTGATGACATCGGTCAAATCATCAATCAAAACCTCAAGTCAATCATCAATCCAGACATCGATCAAATCATCAATCCACATACTAGCTTAATCATCAAATCCAAGCACCATCCAAAGACCTCTCAGGGGGCAATCAACCAAAGTCTTCTCAGGGAGTAGCAAATCGAAGACCTCTCAGGGGGCAATCAACCAAAGACTTCTCAGGGAGCAGTAAATCAAAGACTTCTCAGGGAGCAATAAATCGAAGACCTCTCAGGGGGCAATCAACCAAAGACTTCTCGGGGAGCAGCAAATCCAAGACTTCTCAAGGAGCAGCAAATTGAAGACCTCTCAGGGGGCAAAAGATCAATGAACCGAAGACCTCTTAGGGGGCAAACGATCAATCAACCAAAGACCTCTCAGGGGGCAATGAACCGAAGACATCTCAGGGGGCAAACGAGCAGCAAAATCGAAGACCTCTCAGGGGGCAATCAACCAAAGACTTCTCAGGGAGCAGCAAAATCGAAGACCTCTCAGGGGGCAATGAACTGAAGACCTCTCAGGGGGCAAATGATCAGAAAACTGAAGACCGCTCAGGGGGCAAACAAACGATCGATGAACCGAAGACCTCTCAGGGGGCAATCAACCGAAGGGCTCACAGATAGCACCGCTTCAACAAACAAAAACACACCATGGTAATAACCACCATCTCAGAATTCTCCAGTTCGGAAAGACGGCTGACTCAGGTACGCGTCTCTTTCCTTTTCTTCTTTGAGTTTAGGCTCACCTAGACACTAGTGTACTAGTTTCCCCTAAACTGGGGGCAACTGTAGACACCGGGTCCTGATCAGCCTAGATCGAAGTTACCCAATGATGATAATTGCCTTCACAGGCTTAAAAGGTTAAAAGTGATGGTTTTCTCGTCAAATTTGCATTTTAGAGTGAAAAATTAGAAAATAATAAAAAAAATATTTTAAAAATTAGTTTTGAAAAATGGGGGCTTAAAATTATAGTGTTTTTAGTCAATTTAAAATTTAAAAATAAAAAAAAAAAATAAAAAAAAAAGTCGGATCGCGAGTGTCGGGCGCGGCGGCGCGTGGGCGCCCATCGCACTGTGGGCGCAAAGGCGACGCTCAGCGTCGCCGATCCTGCGCGTCGCTAAAGGCGCGCGCAGCATCGCGCACGCTGAGCACCGCACGGAGCGCTGGTGCGCCAGCGCCAGCGCGCGGAAGCCCGCCTGGTTGCCGCTCCGACGCCCGCCCCTGTATAGTGACGGGCGTCCCTCTTTCTGAGCATCGCTATATGGTCTGATTACTTCTTTTTTCCGATTTTTGGACCTAAAAATCAGTTTTTTATCCCTTTTTTCAAGGTTTTATGGAATTTTTTCCATTTTTAAAATTTAAAATAGTTAATATCTGATTTGATTAAATTTTATTCCTTTAATTATTTTATTTTTCCTATTTTCTTCCTATAAAAAGAATAAGATGAAAACCTAAAAAGGATTCTTTTGGGGGAATTTTTTAGGGTTTTTTCACTTCATCTTCTTCTTCTTCTTCCACTAAAATTCCAGATTTATTCCCCAACCAAAAATCAAAAAGAAAAATCAAATGTTTCATTCTTTTTCCAACATAATTTCTTCTAAACATATTTTTTAGAGGAAGTTTTGTTGTTTGATTTAATTTTTGAGACAAATACAATAATTATTTGTTCTCAAAATTGTTTTTAATCTTTTATTTTGTGTTCAATCAAACTTTTTCATTGATTTTGTTTTGAATCTCCTTTTGATAAAAATTGATTTTGAGATAAATAAAATAATTGTTTGTCATCAAAATCTAATTTTTATTTGATTTTCTAAAATAAAACTTCAATCAATTTTTTTTTTGAACAAAATGATTGATTGTTCTTGAAATCATTTTTCTTTATTTTAATCAATAAAAACTTTTTTTTGATCAAAATCATTTCTTTAGGCAAAGGTATCAATTCTTTGTTCTTAAAGAATTTTTGATCATTTTTTTTCATGTTTCTTGGAATAAAATTCCAACATTTTCATCATATTTCACTCTAATATTGTGAATCATCAAACAAAGAAATCGATCATCTTTTACCTTCATCGAATCCGAAACTCTGAGGGTAAACATTCTGGGCTTGTTTTTATTATTTCTTTTGGTTCATATCTAATTTATTTATGTATATTTTATTTTATTGTTTTCATTTATTTTATTTATTTCAGATTTGTTTTATTTAATTTGTTTATATATGATTTTTATTCACATAAATATTGATTGTTTATTAATTTTAACATGTAATTAATTTATTTCACTTTAATTCATCATTATTTTTAACATGTAATTAATAAATTCATTTTAATTGATCTTTTTGCCATGTAAATGTTTTATATCATTTGTGAACATATTTAATTAATCATATTGTTCATTTAATTGTTTTCATCATTCTTTAATTGTTTTCATTTATTATTCTTTTCTTTATCATTTTATATATTCTTTGATTCGTTTATCTTCATCATCATTGTTATCATGTTCATATTTTCATGTACTAATTAATTAACATGTTTTATTTTATTTTCATCACATCATTCAATCATTTGTCATACATAATGCATGTTTCTCATTTATTTTGGTTTGTTAACATTTTGATTCCATTATCATTCTTTTCATATCATCTTATGTTATTTTAATTTGTTATTCATTATTTTGTATGTTTAATTGATTTAATTGATTTAATCACTAACATTGTTTTAATTGTATTTTGTTTTTATATCTAAACTCATTTTTTTCGCTTGGGCATTTTTGCGAGCACATCGAGAGGTCCAAAAAGGCTCATTTGGTTTGTAATATTTTATTTAATTTTGCCATATAATTTTCTTGTAAAATTCTTTATTTAGGCACGCTAAAAAGAAAATCACAAAAACGTTTCTATTAATTAACTTAACATTCTTTTTCTAAATAAAAGGGGACCAATGTCCTAGTTTTTCATACCCAAATAAATCATCACATCAAAACTTTTTCATAATAAATATGCATGCGAGAACCAATGTTCTCACTATTAATGAATAACCTGTTTTATGCATGTATTTCACTTTTATAAATGGGAGTTGTATTCCGCTCCTAATGTTATTGTAATTTGTTTTTGAATGCTTTATTTTGGATTTTGCTTACATTTACCGCTTTTGATATGAATGATTGCGCCTTTAATTTAAATTGCATTGTGTGGAAAGTTGATGAAACAATGAATTCAAAACTTAATTATAATATTAATCAAGGTATAAATAAATGAGAAGTCCCGAACCAGCTCTGGTCTTTGGGCTCAAGAGGCTAGAGGGTTACCCTCCAAGACACCTCTTGTGTCACGAGGCTTTAGCGTTAATCCTAGGCTCCTTAGGGCGAGAGGTTTACCTTCCCCCTTTGGCTGGCCCAAAATGGATACTAAGCGCAGTCTTAGGCTCTCCGAGGCGAGAGAAACTTTCCCAATGTTCTATTGGGTGGCGACTCCATGAAACCTCCTTGTTGCTCAACATAGACGCACTTGCGATTTATTGCAAGCTGTCAACGGACCCACAATTGCCCGATCGCCCACGTGCGGGCAGTCGAAGGGGCGGCAGCGGGGATCCGGCGCGCATCACAGGCACTTAAAGATAAAATTAGCTCATGGTCATTTCTATGATATTTGTAGATATAGAAGTCACGGTTAAAATAGAACCAGAATCACATCATTTGGGCATCTATAACTCAAATAATAACCAAAATACTATTTTGAGGTCAAGTGACACTTTGGACAGAATTTCCTTTACATAAACTACATGCCACTAATCATCATTCCAATTCATTCAACAACCACAAGACAACTCATATCATCCTCTAAGATCAAAATAGCATCAAATATCATCTCATAACATTAAAATTATACACACAAAATATAAGAAATTCCCAAACCTTTTATTGATGCAACTCCTCTCACTTTGTATTCCACTTACTCTTTTTCTCTCCTCTTCTTTCTTCATTGAGCAGATTTTCCTCATCCAAAACACCAAGATTTTCATTTTAACATTCATGCTGACCCATACTTTGTAACTCTACTAAAATATAGAAGGGGGAGAAGAAGAATTAAAGTTATTTTCTCACCTTTTCTAGCTTAACTTGCACTAAAATTTAAGCTCTTCCTTGGAGAATCCATTTGCATGAGATTTAACAAAATTTTTGGCGTAATTTTGAGGTGAGAATGGCTGCTCCTCCTCCCTTTTCTTGGCCAGCCAAACAATGGCCCTTTTTATATGGCCAACCCAATTCATAGTTATCTATAATTCAACATGTCAATCTCCTATTGGTTTTCCCTTGATTTTTATGTTCAATTCCACTTTACATCCTTTGACTTCCTCTTGTTCTTACATTTGCCTTTAATTTAACTTAAATTCATACATTAACACGCATAATTACTCATTTTATACATTTAAGTCCATAGGTATCAAATGACTAATTTACCCTTGGCTTTTCACTTAATACCGATTATGTTCTTTACTTCATTTTTCCACTTTAACCTTCCAATTACACATTCTCTACCACTATTATGCCCTAGACATGTGCAAATCTGTCTATGGTACATTTTGGGTCATTACAAAGATAGCTTTCATCACTGAGTGGGGTACTGTATATAACACCCCAATGCCCCTTGGGAGGACAAGGGAGCGCCACACACTCACAAATACTCAAACAATACTAATAACTACTAGAGCTGAAGCAATCATACATTCTAATACTATAGCGGAAGCAGAAGATGTCAATAGAAATAACATATTATAAATATATATATACATAAACAAGTTACAAAAATATCAACGTTAATACATTATAGGGCCAAGCTTCTAAAATATAGCTCCATACAAAACATTCTTTACAAAACTATCCTTAGCATTACAAAAAGTACATCTTATACAAAAGCATAACTCCACTTATACTCCTAGTGGCCTGCAGATGAACGACTCCCAAAACCCGACTTGATCCTGCATACCTACACGGGAAAACACCCGTGCTAAGCGATAACGCTTAGTGTGGATATACAAAAACAAAGGACTTCATACAAAGTCACAACAAATAGCACAACTCATATATATATATATATATATATATATATAACATATCATATACAGTCATAAACATTTTAATCATGCTACTACATATATATCATCCAAAACGTGCACGTGTAATATACTAACATGCCTTTATCTTTTATTAAATCTACATGTACATATACTCTACCATAACATTTATGATATCAAGAAAGAAATAACATGTCACTACTACTCACACTTAATCATATACAATCGTAGCCTGAATTCCATTAATAGTGGATACGGGTGCACTAGATACTGACTAGCAGGATCTAATCTCTAGAGACCGAAGCCTCAAATCTCTAGTTGCCCGAAGGTAACAAACTCTAGACCCATACGGGCCAACTCTAGCAGCTGCAAAACTCTAGCCCTTTATAAGTATGCTTCTCTATCCACCACTATGTATCACTCAGGCTTAATATAAATGTACATGAATAAATACTCTACTGATACACATATACTGTACCATCACTCAAGTATTAAACATTAATCATCAACTCGATTCATGTACAAGTTAATTAAACCATCGAACATGTAATTCATAATACCCTTCATAATATCATACATAAGCTTCACAATGAATGATCATACATATACTAATGCAATACTATCTATAATCAAGGTCAAAAGATTCACATACAAAACTCTGGTAATGTCGCGCTCGCGACAGAACGCACAACTCACTACTGTCGCACTCACAGGCAGTGTTGTGCTCGCGACAGAATGCCAAAATAGCTTTTGTCGCTTCCGTCACAGAGCTCGCACTCATGACTAGACTCGACGAAAGTAAAGCTTGGCCAAGCGAAGCTCGCCCAAGGAGTGTTCTGTCGCGCTCGCGACAGAACCGAACTAAGTGTTCCAAAACTCCAAACAACACAAAGACTCATACACAAACTTTACACATATCCCCATATAAGCACATGCATTCATCCTAGTCATGACATACACATCACAAGGCTCTAAAATCAATTATGCACAAGATCAAATACTAAACCCAACCAAAATGATCATCAAGCAATATGGTCAAACAAGTACTTTACATAAGCAACCTATAACATGCTTAACTAAGGAAGCTATATAATCAGTTCAAAGCTCACTTAATTTTATATACCTAATCATGCATTTGTCCACAACTAACACATAATCTTAAACATGCATTTACTAACATATGACAATCACCAATTCAAACAAATTGACATACTTCTAAAACAAAAAACCAACAAACAATCCCAAACCTCTCAAAAGTGCAGCTTGAACCTCTTCACTTCAAAATCAAATCTTCTCCTTGCCCTTCTCTTTCCTCTTATCCGATGCTTCTTGCACAACCAAGGCAAACACACACACTTAATCCACTTATCACAACAATCTCAAAACCCATAACAAAGAAATGAGAAGAAGATGAAGATCCATAAACCATAAACCCATACATACCTTCTCAAACTCTTTCTAAACCTCTTCAAACTATCCAATTTGCAGAAAAATTCACAATGAAGAACAAGAACCGAAAAGGAACAAGAAAGAAAGATGAAAAGGAACCAAAAGAAAAAGAGAAGCATAAACCGGCCACATGCAAGGAAAATGGGATAGAATTTTCCCACTAAACCCCTTTTATTGCATGGACCCAACTAGGTGGCACATTCCTCACTAGCCACATGTCCAACTCATGACATGTGTCCTACTCACACCTAAATTCCCAGTTGGTCCACGGCAAAGCTTCACATAAGTCCCTTAAATTAATTCTTCCTTCAACTAACTTTTAATCTCTTTCAATTATGTCCTCCTTTACTCATAAATTCTCTCTCTTAGTCCAATTAATAATGTGTCCTTACAATACAATCACTATAAATCCTTCTAGAGTACAATTCGGGTTGTTACACTGTAGACATCGGGTTTCAAGGCAGCCCAGAACAGGGTTACCCAATGATAAAATTAGCGCCTGTTCACAGGCAAACAGATTGAAAGTGATGATTTTCTTGTCGAATTTATTTTTTAAAAATAAAAAATATATTAAAAAATAAAAAAATAAAGTTGGAAGTGGTAATATTCTTGTCAAAATTGCTTTAAAAAAAATCGGATGCTTGCGGGCGTAAGCACTACACGCAGTGCGCAAGGGGGGGGGGGATGTGTCCCAAATTGATTTTTTATCCCTTTTTTCGGGATTTTAAGGTTTTTTTCCAAATTTTAAATGTAAATAAGAAATATTTTGATTTAATTAAGCTTTCTTTCCCTAAATTAACTAATTTCTCCTTTTTTAATGATAAATAGGAAAACTTTAGGGAAAATAGGGAGACTTTTTTTTGTGGCAATTTTTCTTTTCTTTTTTTCTTGAAGAGAACTTTAGTTTTCAATTTTTCTTTTCTTTTTCTTTTTAAGAGATTTTTTTAAGGTTTCAAAATTAATTCTTCTTAATAAAAAAACATTCTTGAGACAAAAAAAAAAATTATTCTTTGTTCATGAGATACAAATTTTCATCCATAATTTTTCTTTAAACAATATATATATATATATATATATATATATATATTTTGCAATTATTTCTCTAAAGAAAAAGTTTAGATTTTTCTTATTTTTGATTTAATTCTTGCGGATCTAAACAAGAAAATCAATCATCTTCCTTCCACCCATCAAATCCGAATTCTGAGAGTAAATATTCTGGGTTCGATTTTATATATTTATTTTATTTATTTTTATTTCTTATTTACAATCAATTAATCACCATTTAGATTTTTATATCTATAATATATTTATTTGTTTTATGTGATTCTAATCATAGATTTAACATTATGTAGCATTTTTTTTACTTTGTTTTTTATTCTATTTATTTACTTGATTGTTCATCCTTTATTATTATTATTATTATTATTATTATTATTATTATTATTATTATTATTATTATTATTATTATTATTATTATTATTATTATTATTATTATTATTATTATTATTATTATTATTATTATTATTATTATTATTATGTGTGTGTCAATTTATCAATATGCTAATTTATTTGTTTTCATTATGTCATTTAATTTATTTGTCATTCATAATGCATTTTATTTTATTTTTATTTATTTTAATTCATTTTAATTATTTTATTTGTTTAATTAATTTTTTGATTTAATTACTAACATTAATTTTATTTGTATTTGTTTTGGTTTCAATACTTGTTTTTTCCATATTTGAACACTCTTGCAAGCGAATGAGGGAATCTAGGAGATTTATTTTGATCGATTTATTATTTTCGTTGCTTTTTATCATTTTTCTTTATTTTTCTTTTTAATTAATTTGTCATGTAATTCGTAATAAATTTATTTATTTTATACACATTAAAAAGAAAATCACAAAATTATTTTTATTAATAAATTGAATTTTTCTAATAAAATAGGACCAATGTCTAATTTTTTGCCAATAAAATCTCACTTTAAAAGAAAAGTTAATTTTCTCAAAATGGAATCACTTATCCTGATTTTCTCAATAATACAAAAAATAACTCTTCTATTTTTCTAAGTGTGCATGTAGAAACAAACGTTCCTACTGTAAATAAATGCCCCGATTTATGTATGCTTATTTATTTAATTGATTTTGTCATTTATTTGTTTATTTATTTTATATTTTGGGGAATTGTATTTTTATTCCAGATTTTCATCTTGTAATTTATTTTTGTAGTTTATTTTTATTTTATTTATTTATCGCTTTTTGTCGTTTTCCTCGTTCCTTGATATGCGCTTTAATTAAATTGCATGATGTGTGAGAAGAGAGATTGGAAAATTAATTATTAAAAACTCATTTATAATTAACCAAGGCATTAATAAGAGTGAAATTCCAAATCTTTCTCTAGTTTAGGCCCCGAGATTAGATGAATTTTTTCAATTTTTTGTAAATTAGGTGGCGACTCTAAAATATCTCAAAGGTGCCTAAAGGTTTTATGGGATTAAATGAACTTTCCCAATATTCTATTGGGTAAGGATTCCGTAATATCTCATGTTGCCCAAAATCAAGACGCGAACCCTCTCGGACCCTAAAAGCGGGCCCTCCGAGAAGCATAGCGGGTTTGGCTTACAACACAGGTACATTTGCATACAGAGTTATGCCTTTTAGGTTAAAGAATGCAAGAGCGACCTACCAAATAATGGCCACTAAAATTCTCGATGACTTGATCCACAAGGAGGTGGAAGTGTACGTTGACAACATGATGATCAAGTCAACTACTAAAGAAGGTCACTTTGAGACTTTGGAAAAGTTCTTTCAAAGAATCAATAAGTACAATCTTTGCCTCAATCCCAAGAAATGCATTTTTGGAGTTACCTCGGGTAAGCTGTTAGACACGTAGTACGTCAAAAAGGAATTGAAGTGGATCCTGATAAGGTCAAGGCGATTAAAGAGATGCCGGTGCCTCAAAAAGAGAAAAAAGTTAGAAGTTTCCTAGGAAAGCTTCAATACATCAGCCGGTGTGCCAAACTAGCTTTGGTATGTGAGCCGATCTTCAAGCTTCTCAGGAAAATCAACCGGTTGTGTGGAATAATGATTGTCAAGTGGTCTTTGATACTATTCAGTATATGAGCCAATCTTAAGACCATCGCGGCCTGCTAAACCTTTAATCCTGTATCTAGCAATAGAAGATAGTTCAGTGGGTGCCATGATGGCTCAGGAGGATAAGTTTGGAGTGGAGTTTGCCATTTATTACCTTAGCAAGAAACTATTTTCGTATGAAGCCAAATATGTTGAAGTAGAAAAGATCTACTTAGCAGTAATTTGGGCCTCTAAAAAGTTACAACACTACTTTCATTCCTTCAGCATACAGGCAGTCGCCAAGCATAACCCACTTAGGTACCTTCAGGAAGCACCCTCTCTACTAGGAAAAATGGGTAGGTGGTTGTTACTGTTGCAAGAATTCGATGTAGAATACATTACGAGGAAAACCATTAAGGGAAAGGCTGTAGCTGAGTTCTTAGCTGAACATCCTATTGAAGGAGACAAGTTTGAATACAATTTCCCAGATGAAAATGTCATGGCCATAGCGGTATAAGGGTGGTAGATGTTAACAATAAAGAGGCAGGAGCAGGGATCATTCTTACGACCCCAAATGTTAAGAAGCTATTGTTAGCCAAGACGTTGAGGTACAAAGTTACTGAAAATGAAGCCGAATATGAAGCTTACATTTTTGAGTTAGAAGTACTGTTAGCTTTGGGGGCAAAGACGACGAAAGTCTTCAAAAATTCATCATTGGTAATGTAACAACCCAAAATAGGCCTAGTCGGAATCTGTGTGGTATGTCGGAATATTTAGAGCATATCAGTAATTTTAGCAAAAGAAAATTTGGATAATAAGGACTTTATTGCAAAGAATTAATTTAGTTAAGTTAAATGAAGGAATTATATGGTATACATGTGATGTATGGATGTAGGGTACTTTTGTTGTGGAATAATCTAGTAGTATGTGTGCATGGTAACTTGGATGTAAGAAGTGTTTTATAAGGAAATTATATGGTGTGAGTCTAGTGTGGTGCAATGGATTGTTAGTCAAAGATGAGATCAAGGGCCAATGGTAGAGTGACATATGTGAGAGTTATTGGGAGCATTAATTGTGATTTGAGGGAGTAGAGAGAGGGGAGTAAGGAAGTGAAACTTCCCGTGGAAGCTATTTTTGGAAATGCCCTCTCCCTTCTCACGTCCTCTCTCTCTTCTCCTCATCTCCATTTCCTACTCTCTCAAGTCTTGCATGTGGGTATTCTTCCATTTTTGAGCTAGGGTTTGAGTTTTGAAGGATTCTAAGAGGTAAGTAGCTGTAGTTGCTTTGGGTATTCTTCTTCTTCTCCTTCTACTGGATTAATTGGGTTTTTAAAGGTTATGTTCATGGGTTAATAGAATTATTGTTTTGATTGGTTGCAAGAATCTGAAGAAAAGAGGAAGGATAAAGGGAAAGGAAAGGTTGTGGCTTGAAGGAAGTGAAGTTTGAGCTCCATTCCAGGTTTGGGAGCTTACTTTGTTATATGTTTGGGAATTTATTTGGAGTGTTTTGTCCATCTCATTTTGGATCCTGTTTTTGAGTTGAATGTTAATATTATTTGTGTATTTATGGTATATGAAAATGCATGAGTCAAATAGCTTTGTGTATATGAATATTGATAGATAATATAATTGAGATATTTAATTGACTTGTGTTGAGATTGCTGATTGAATGATTATTGAGCTTATAATTTGAGTATATACCCTAGTTTTGGGAGAATTCTGTTTATGTCTTACCAGACCTCTGTGTATTGTTTTGATCATAGATATAGTTTGAAAACTCCAATATGAGTGTTTGTTGCGCCATTTAAACTATGACTAATGTACCTTTAAAAGTCTAAGAGTGATCATAAATTAATTCTGTCATTAAGAGGCTTAAAAATGGCAAAAACCGGACGTGTCTCTACCCAGGTAGGCTCATTGGAACAGTCCATAGTGTTTGACTCATATCTATTGCTTTAGGAGTCCAAACGACCTGGAACTTATTCCATTAGAAACTTAACATCCTAGGAAACAATTGTTAAGAAGGACACTTTGTCTAAAAATGAGGTTTAGACATCGGTATAGGCTGTACAAAATTGTGGAGTGAAGCAGTCCTGAAGTTTAGCTTCTGTTTTGCTTATTTTGGTATGTCACGGTGGCAACCAAAATGGTTACCACTGTGAACAATGCCGAGAGAAGGCAGAATTGCCTATTTTTGGACCTCACGGTCACAACCAAAAGGTTACCACCGTGAGGTACCTTCAACTTGCATTTTCCTTTATTAAACATCATCAAATGTTACATATGTATGCCAAATGGAATCTAAACTAGTTTAAATACATTATTTGAAAATTCTAATGTGTTTAACATATGAATATGTGTATATATGTGATGTGGAAATGAATAATGCATTGTATATTTGTATGTTGAACTATATGTTTAACATTAAGAAATGAGTGCCCTAAGCGTGAAGAATTATGTATGTGAATGCGTATAAACATGTGGGTGCTAATATGTAATAATATGTACAAGTTAGAATGCAATCATATATATATATATATTGTATGTGAATGAGTTTAGGATGGCATGTATGCATAAGTTATATGATTTCATTGGTAGTATACGCTACTATATGACAATGAGTTGTGTGTATATTGTTGTATTAAATTTTTAAGCCTGATCAGTCATAGTTAGTGGATAAGATAAGCGCTTATCTAGGGTTGAGTAATATGTGTAAGTGTAGCTACCATATGGAGGCCCCGTTTGGGTCTTTGATTTGGCCCCGTTTGCGTCACATAAGATGTTTGAGACCCATGTCTCCATATGCTTGGATACTGTGTCTTTTCAGTATCGAAGTCCCGTATCCACTAGTTAATGAATATCAGGCTTATATGTTAATACGTGTTGTATATGAAATATGATTGGTTATGTTGCAATACTTGAAGTTAAATATGATTCAATTAATTACTTGTTTTATATTATAAGAATACATATGAGGTATGAGTGATAATATTATGCCATGTTTATTAATAGGATTGATGTTTTGTATGATTATAAATGGAATATTGCTTACATGTTTTATTGCCATATGAGTCATGAGTTGTTATAGTAGTTGTTGTATATGCATGTTCTGTTTGTGTTGTTCCTCCCCACTAAGCGTTATCGCTTAGCACGGGCTCTTTTCCCGTGTAGGTGGCAGGTTCTTTTGGAGTCAGACATCTGCAGGTCGGCCACTAGAAGTCTTTAGTTGGAGTTATTTTGTCTTTCACTGTATTTTTTTATATGGGGACTGATTTTGGAAAAATGTAATTTTTGTATAAGAATCATTTTGTATATGTAAATGTTTATCTTTTACAAATCCCGTTTTGTAAAACTATATGGTTATTTATATAAGGATTTGATATCTTTATTATTATATGTAACTGTTTCTAGCATGCTTGAGTATGTAAATGTATTTGTGCGCGTGGCGCTCCGGTATCCTTCCAACGAGGGTATCGGGGTGTTACAGGTAATCCATCAGATTAGGAGGTAATGGTCAGTTAAAGATGAGAGGTTGTTGCCCTATTTAAAGTACTTGAGAATGTTGAGTAGCCAGTTTGAGACTTGCACTTTTCACTTTGTCCCTAGGGATAAGAATCAACTAGCTAATGCTCTCACGACTTTAGTGTTCATATGGGATAATTCAGCAGGAGTCGTTATGAGACCCATTTTAATCTCTAGTTTGGAAAAGCCTTGTTTTGAAACCGAGCAAGTGATGGATATTGAGGTTGCCGATGGAAACTCTTGGTACTACGATATTCAGAATTATTTAGAAAGGTCAATTTTTTCAAAAGAAGCCACCGAGAAGGACCAAAGAATGATCCGAAAGTTTTCAACCCAATTCATCAGTGTAGGTGGCACATTATATAAGAGGCAAGTTGATGGTATCCAATTAAGATGTTTGGCTGAGAATGAGGCTGATAGGGGTTATGGAGGAGGTTCATGCTGGAGTCTACGGGGCTCACATGAATGGCTTAACTTTAGCAAATAAGATCATGCGCCTAGGATTAAATTAGCTCATGGTGGATATAGATTTTTCAAAATACATAAAGCAATGCTAGTTATACTTAATGTCTCCACGGCCATTTATAGCTTGGGGAATAGATATCATAGGCGAGATACATCCTACAGCTTCTAATGTGCATAGGTTCACTATAGTCGCCATCGATTACTTCACTAAATGGGTCAAAGCTGAATCTTTTAAGAAGATCAATGCTAGAGACATAGCTAGGTTCATCGAGCAGAATTTGATATGCAGATACGGCCTCTCGCACCATATTGTATCTGATAATGGGGTACAATTCTTGGCTGAAACTAAATGAGTGCTTTAGAAATATGTGATCCAGCACTACATGCCTTGCCCTTACCAACCTCAGGCTAATGGGGTGGTGGAAGCAGCAAATAAGGATGTCAAAAGAATACTAGCCAAGATGGTACATAACTATAAAGACTGGGCGGAAAAGCTACCTTTTGCACTCTAGGGTTATAGAACCACTATCAGAAGCTCGACAGGAGCAACACCATTTTCTCTTGTATACAGGACTAAAGTAGTCTTGCTAGTTGAAATCGAACTCAGATCTTTGGGAGTAGTCATGGAAGCCAAGATTCCAGAGGCAGAATGGGCACAATAGCAATTACTGCAATTGAATCTATTAGATGAGGATAGATTGCGAGCTTATTATCACAATCAAGTCTATTACAAAAGACTAACTCGATCATTTGGTAAGAAGGTAAGAAAGCATCCGTTGAAAAAAGGGGATCTGGTATTCAAGTAGATGAGGCCAGGGATGCCAGACATCCAAGGAAAATTTAGGCCGACCTGGGAAGGTGCGTATGTGCTGAAAAAGTTACTAACAAAGGGAGTAGTGATCTTGACATACAGTGATGGAAAAGAATTTAAAAAACCATTCAATATTGACAAACTAAAAAGGTTCTATGGCTAAAGACCAAAAAATCAAAAGAAGAGAATAAATGCCCCACGGGTCAAAAACCGAAGAAATGAGACCTTGCTAAAATTAGGTGCCTTGTCAGGGTAAATATCAAAAAAAGGCATTCTGGGCAAAAATTAAGGGCCGAGAGAAAATGTTCAATCATAAAAATCCGAGAGGGTTGATTGATAACAGAAGTTTGATTCTTATAAGATCTATCCCGAGATTAGGTGTAGTCTTATACTTTTGAGTTTTTTATCAATTGAGGATCATGTATGTGTAAGCACCGTGTCCCGGAGCGGTCCGGATCAGAGGTTACCCTATGATGAAATCAGTATCCGAGCCTGTATAAATGGTTTGGATTTGGGGGTTTTAGTCCCGCGTTCCACGAGGAGTGAGTCTTTTTACCTTTCGTAGGCAGAGG
Source organism: Excoecaria cochinchinensis (assembly GCA_947683425.1). Lineage (NCBI taxonomy): Eukaryota > Viridiplantae > Streptophyta > Magnoliopsida > Malpighiales > Euphorbiaceae > Excoecaria > Excoecaria cochinchinensis. The sequence goes on along the minus strand of CANTUQ010000073.1, from coordinate 14,966,129 downwards.
GGGAGAAAACAGGGCATTTTTTCTCCACAGACGGCCAGCCTGTCTGTGAGGCCAGCCCGTCGCTTAGGGTCACAGACGGCCTATGGTATTTTCCGACACCCGTCGGAAAATCACCGCCCCTGTCAGAGCGCCGCCTGGTTTCCCGGAGCACGCAACCGTTCCGACGCCCGTCGGTGGATGTGGCAGGGCCGTCGGACGAATCCTTATGTCAGAAGGATTCTTTCGACGCCCGCCTCCATACACAGACGCCCGTCGGTCGTGCCTGGCTTATAAAAGCTCTGAATTTTCACTAGAAAAGGGTTCCAAAAATTTTCAAGAGGGGAAACTCTGCCAAAATTCAAGCATATTTTCTCTCTTCCAGCAAACACATTTCATAAAGAAATCTCTTTAAAGGAGGATCAAATCAATCAAAAAGAACTAAAAACTAATTAGTTTTCTTTAGATTTTGATTCCAAAATAAGTCTTTTGAGGGGTTAAAGAAGAAATAGTCCATTTTCCTTTCTTTGATCCTTCATATTTGCTTCTCGTGGAACGCGCGGGGCTCTAATCAACACAAGAATCTCACCCAACGCAATTATCTGAGGGTAAATATTCCGGATCCCTTCTCCATATCATTTCATATTTATTCCTTATTTTGTTGATTCTTTCAATTTTGTCATTATTTTTCTTTATTTTGACTCTCTTTATCTCATCTTGTGTTAAAACCCTTTTTTGACCTTCAAAAAGAATCCTTTTTGCTGTTTTTTTTGGAGACAGTGGTGACCGACAGGTCATCTTCTGTACCGACGCCCGTCGGTCACCCCACTCACAGACACTCTTCCACTTGAGTGAGCGACGGACATGTCAATCAATTTGACAGACGCCCGTCGGTCACCTAAGAAAGGCCGTCGCTGGGTTCTGTCTCCATATCTTCAAATCTTTTTTATCTCTTTCAAGTCCTTTTGACTTTATTTATGTTGATTCTTTTTATATTAACATCCTTTAACTTTCTGTGAGCAATGTGTTGATTTCCCGGGACCATCCTGAGCTTGAGGGGTTATCTACCATATTCGGAGGATTTCGTCCGGTTTAGTTTCCTAACCTTCTTTATTATTTCCTTTATTTGTTATTCATTGACTATTTATGTACATGGATATACTCTTTTCATATCTCGCTAAGTGTAAAAATGGATCAATGTTTTATACTCAAGTAAAAACGAGGTTTGTATAAATGCAAGGGTCCAATGCCCTATTTTTATCCAATAAAAATCATCACAAATAAAAACATCCAATTTTTAATAATGATGCATGCGAGGACCAAAGTCCTCAAAATAAGCAATACCCCGATTCGTGTATGTATCGCACATTTACAAAAGGGAATTGTATTCCGCTCCTTGTATTATTGTAATCTATTGCTTTTGATATTTACTTGCCCATTTATGGCTTTCCAAATATGAATGAATGCGCCTTCGATCAATTGCATCGTGTGGAGAGAGAGCGAATTAATGACAATTAAAATTTGATCATAAAATAACCGAGGTAGAAATAGATGAGAAATCCCGGACCCAGCTCCGGTCTTTGGGCTCAAAGAGGCTAGAGGTCTACCCTCCAAGACACCTTTTTGTGCCACGAGACTTTAGCGCTAATCCTAGGCTCCTTAGGGCGAGAGGTTTACCTTCCAAGACCCCTCTGGCTAGCCCAAAATGGATACTAAGTGCAGTCTTAGGCTCTCCGAGGCGAGAGAAACTTTCCCAATGTTCTATTGGGTGGCGACTCCATAAAACCTCCTTGTTGCCCAACATAGACGCACTTGCGATTTATTGCAAGCTGTCAACGGACCCACAAATGCCCCGATCGCCCTCAAGCGGGCGGTCCCATGGGTAGCCGCGAGGATCCGGCGCGCATCACAGTATGATGAAATCATATGGAAATGTACACAATTTTGCAATTAATGAAAGAACTCAATTTGCATTCTCATTAATCTTTAGTTTTATCTTAAAAAGAAATACATCATTTATCTATCTAATGACTATTCTCTAATTGTCTTCGTCAGCCAGATGTCTAAACCAATGAGACCTATTCTCAGTAGTAGGGCTAAGTACCCATCTGTTGTACTTAACTAAGGTGGTGAAGTCACAATCCTCTGTCCTTGGGATGATAGTCTTCAAGGGGAGTTGCACCCAGAGGCCTTGGTAACAGGATGTGAATGCAACAGATAAAGAGCAACCCCGAAAAGATAGTGGACATCTCACGATATCCTATTTTTCTCCGAACTGTTAGGCACATCGAGCTGTGATACAAAGAGTAGCTCCATGGAGCCCACATAATAAAACACACCCCGAAGATCCTTCCCGAGTCAAATAATGCAAGCTCACCCAGGGGCTTCTGAAGCTAATATCGTCGTCCACTACGGTGGCTATCCGTACGAAACCATCATAAGGAGAATTGAAGTCGTACATCTACTGTCTAGGGAGAAAATGCCTCAGCGAATATGTGCTGATCACCCTAGGGGGAGGTTCTGATAACAGCCTCAGCTTTTCCTGCAGCCACACCTAAGAAGGAAAAGAATAAAACAAAGTAAAGGTAGAGTGAAAACCTAGAAACAGGCAATCTATCTTAAAAAAAAGCCGCAGAAATGGGTTGGGTCCGCTCCAGACAAAAATTAGGCATAGGGTTATGCGAAAATTAGAAAATGACATATTTCTCGACAAGAAAAGCTAGTGTAAAGTGCACACTACCTTTAAAATAATGACAAATTTTACCTGGAGCAATAAGGGGCTTCCGGCCATGAAAGCAGCAGAGTCGATGCAGAGAGCATCTAAGCCGAGAATTGTCTCAGCTAAGATCACCGAGAATTGGGTCAATCTACGATAAATACCATCTACGATGCTAAATAAGTGATAGTCTCCAGTCAGTTCATCAGAGGTCACAGTCAGGTATTTGGACAGACAAGCTAGCAGGATTACACTGACATGATAGGTAGGCACATCTATGAAGTTGCCGAGTGCATCAATCAGGGGCTTTGGATGAAAAGAGTCATCTCTAGGCACCAATCGAGAAGCCATTGATGGTGAAATGCCTAAGACATGTGCCACATCCCTAAGATAGCTTGGCACGTAGTTTGGAACACAAGGTAGTATCCTCGGAGAAAACCTACTACCAGTAATAGCGGTGAATTCCTCAGCCAAGGGGCATAGCTCTTGATGAGTAAATCGAAAATTGTGGAATCAAGGATCCCGGAAACGAACGCAGCCAAGAGGAGGTTTTTATCAAGCTTAACCCTTCTTAAAAGTCTCATATTAGAATAAGGGACCAAAACGAAATTTTTCCAATTTTTAGGATCATCCAAGAGCCAGTGCAGTTTGTTAATGGCCGATGCCGACATATTTGGACTGATTGAAAAAGAAAAGAATAAATAAAACTAGAAGATAGAATGGAAATAAACTGAAAGAGAAATGAGAGAAATACCGGACTGAGACCTCTGACCCAGAAGTTTGGAAGAAGAAGGGCATAAAAATCAAGAAGCAATGGCTTCTTTTATGGAAGCCAAGTGAGGGCCGGCTAAGCCGACCCTCAACTCTGAGTTGCTTGGGTGAATCTATCCCTTGCATTTTGCATGGCTCATGCATTCACTTAGATAACTTACCCTTATGCATTTGTTTTTTTAATTTTTGCAAGAAAATTTGGCGTTGACGTCGTCCGAAAGATCAATCTCGAATTTTTAAGGAGTAAAAAAGAAAAAAATATATATATATATATAATTAATTGCCGAGGGGCGGGCTTATGATGTAAGCCCGGGCCTTGCCCACCGAGGCCTTGGCTGGCTACCCCTTAAAGTAGGGTATAAAAATCCCTCCTCTCACCACCCCTTATTTTTTTTCTCTCCTCCAATTTCTTAAATTTTCATATTTGCTTTATTTCCATTCGGTTTTTCAATCATATCTCCTCCATCCGCGCACCGATTTGCGTATCATTTGCACTAAAGCAATCCTTGTTTAGTTGTCTACGTAGTGACAAAATTTTTTTCATGTTTTTCTTCAGTTTTTTTAGTGGCTACTTCGATTACCAGGTTAGTTTTCAGTGTATTTTCTCTCCCTTAGCTACTTTATTTTGTATACTTTTATGTTAGAAACATATTTTAAGTGAATATATGACAAAATATAGGAATTTTGAGGAAAAAAATTGTGTTAATGGAGTTGGCAGCCATTGCCAACGTGAAGAACAATGTGAAAAAAAAAAGTGGAAAAGAGATGTATAAAAAATAAAGTAATGAAGATGAGAATGTTTATTTTTGTAAAATAATGAATAAATGTTAAATTCTAAATTATTTGCGGCATAATTTATACACTGCATGATATACTTTATTGAGTTTATCGTTTGGGCCTGAGGCCTGTTCAAATATGTCTTTTTTACGCAGGAGGTTGGGCACATTTTAGCCCAAATTTTCGAAGATCGTAAAAATAACTACATAGTTGAAACATGTAAATATTGTAAATAGTGTGGCTCCAGCCTATGACTTGTTTGCATAGCTTATCAAATAATAATTAAAGCATTATATATATGTTTCATTAAAATGGTTTGAACGAACTAATTGTTTGATGTTTTTTCAGAATGCCTCTACCACGTAATCCACCTCAAGAACCTGAAGAGATTCACCCCCAGACTGGATGAACGACGCTCATAGACGGAGATTTGAGGTGTTGTGCCACTCACAGTTTTCATCTAGTAAATTCATGTCCCGACTGTTCTTGGAACAAATGGGCATGTGGGAGGAAGTAGGCACCTTGTTAGCATCAATAGGCTGGACCGAGTTCCTTACACCGGCTTACCTCACATATCCAGAGGTTACCAGAGAGTTCCTAGCCACAATCCAGTATACGAGGTATTTGAGGTCAGACACAGAGCCTGAGGTCATAACATTTCAAGTCAGAGGTCGAGAGCATACGATGAGTCGCAGAGGTTTTGCATAGATCTTGGGTCTTCCGACTGGAGACCAGGTGCCGATACCGAATAGGAGTGTCCAAGCACATACATAGGAGTTGATTACGGTACCAGGATCTTGTTATGATCATAATATGGCCAAGAGTACTTTGTTGGCTTCACAGGTCTTCAGGTACATCCAATGAGTTCTGGCTAGCCGTTATTTGGGCCGAGTTGGCAATCCCGGTGCTATAAATGCCAAAGAGATTTGGAGTTTATGGGATATGGTGACAAGAACATAGCTCAATATCGGCCATGAATAGTGTCCGACTTACTCAGACTGGGTCGGGGAACCACATGATAGACATGCATAGGTGGAGTAGTCACCAGATTGCTACTTCACCTAAGGCACGACCCCAGCACATTTGGGCCACCCGTGGACAGTGATATATATGTCGACTGGACGCTTGCTAGTTCTATGGGTATGATTGAGCAAATGCCTGACCACTCAGGGAGGTACAGGTTGTTCACCATTGTAGAGACCAGACGAATTTATCATTTACCTCCACCTTCAGCTGTAGTACTGGGTGGGAATTAGCCTCAGCCAGAGGAAGAACATCCTCATCCACAGCCAGAGGTGGAAGAGCCTCACACACCACATGATGGCATGGATTTAGATATAGATTTGGAAGACCTTTTCTGCACACCATCATCACAGCCACTCCCTCCAGAGGATCGAGTGTGCCCTTCTCCTCATATACACACTCAGGGGTTGGATCCCCATAGATCCAGGAGGTATCATCCGTACAGCTGCCTAGGTTCCCTAGGGGCATTTAGTTTGACATCTCTACCACCGCCAGCTGAGCCTAGGATGGAGCAGAGCCAGACTAGTATGGAGGTCCTCATCCAGGCTATGCAGAGAAAGATGTTGGCAGCATTGGATGCTCAATTCCAACATGATGATGAGAGGCTCATGGCGATAGAGCTGTGTATAACGGGAGATTGTCGTACATGGATCAACTTATGGACAAGGTACTTTAACATTAAGACAAATTTGAGGAATCTATGAGGGCCTCCCATGCAGTGGCGGCACAGTGGGTATATGAATCCGTATAAGTTATGGATGAATCTGTTAGTATGATGAGGCTCCGGTTGGAGGTGGTAGAGGGATTGGCACTTGGTACATCACAGTCAGTGAGGGATCTACAAGAGGGTGTGGATACCAGATTTACAAATGTGAGCGGTCGTATTAGAGACCACACTCAAACCATCGCGATCTTGCAGATGGGTGTTCATGATCTGAAAGAGACCATAGGGACTCTTGCTCACCCTTTTCGAGGTGGACAGATGGAGGTGGAGTTGCGAGCACCACAACCATCAGCTCCTAGATCTCCGCCAGTGGATATTGCTGACCAGCCATCTACCTCTGCGGCACCAGCCACACCGTTAGTACACATATCACACGAGAGCAATCCTAAGGAGCCTACGGACTATGATCCATTATAGCTGATGTTCAGGGAGATTCATTGTCCTTTAGATTTGATTTATGTACAAAACTAAATGGCTTGTATGTAAATGACCTTTATTATACTTCGCATCTTAATGCACCTTAATATGAGGCAGATAAAAGGAATAAGAATAAAAATGATGAATCACAAATAATAAAATGACAGATGATAATAGAGAAACAAATAAAACCTTACAAAAGATAAACTCTCAAATAACTCGTCAAAATAAATTGACACACTAATTAATGGAAATTTCTTTATTCGGGAAACAACTAAGGCTAAACACTGTAACAAATGGTTAGATGCCAAAGCCGATTCAAGAATATCTATACTTTGTAGTCTAGATAACGACTCGGTGTAATCCGAGAGGATCATAATCACTTTGTAGTCTAGATAATGACTCGGTGAAATTCAGGAATATTTGTGCTTTGTAGTCTAGATAACGACTCGGTGAGTTTTAAGAATGTCTGCACTTTGTAGTCTAGATAACGACTCGGTGAGTTTTAAGAATGTCTACACTTTGTAGTCTAGATAACAACTCAGTGCAATCCAAGATGATGATAATCACTTTGTAGTCTAGATAATGACTCGGTGAGTTTTAAGAATTCTGCACTTTATAGTTTAGATAATGACTCAGTGTAATCCAAGAGGATGATAATCACTTTGTAGTCTAGATAATGACTCGGTAAGTTTCAAAAATGTCCGCACTTTGTAGTCTAGATAACAAATTGATGCAATCCAAGAGGATGATATCCGCACTTTTAAAGTCTAGAAAATGACTCGGTGCAATCCAAGAGGATGATATCCGCACTTTGGAAGTCTAGAAAATGACTCGGTGTAATCCAAGAGGATGATATTCGCAATTTAAATCACAAAACTGTTCTCCAAGGAACAACCATCTCTTCAGGGGGCATCTATCCAACATCAAAACAATGGGGATTTGAAACACCAACAAGATAACATCGATCGACCACCAAAAGAGTGGCTCAACACATCAGCAAATGGGCGTTGATCAAAAATCCACCATGACTCCATGTGTAACACCCCTTTTCGATACGTAGCAAACCGTATAATAACATTGCTCGTATGCAACGCCGAGTGAAGGATGCCACCACACGAAATACAATAGGAACAGTATCAAATAATGAATAACTGAATTATAAAATTTCTTTCAATATAAAATACTTTCTCACACATTTCTTGTAAAATACTCTTCACATTAATCATATTCCATACATATCATTTATTACTGAAAAAGATTCCAATTACATTACAAATAACAATTACAAAATCTATCTAAAGTACTCCTATAGACTCATTGGCCTTGACTGATGCGGAATGTCCTTGGCGACACATCCTACCTTCGATACCTGCACGGATAGAACACTCGTGCTAAGCTATAAACAGGATGTGAACGACCTCTCACAGAAGTCGTCAAATGCATGCACACAGAAATGATCATACATGTCTTTGCATAATCAAATATTTATTGTCAAAGAACATGGTTAAATAATTAAGAAGACATAAATAACTAGTCAGAATCATAGAGTATACATACACACATATATATAAATAATTGCATGCTATAAGCATACTTTATATAACTTGCTTTATCATGTAGAGGTATTTACATTTATCCTTAACAATTATGCACAGTAACATTCATAACCAGTATGTTCAATATAACACGTATCCATTTGTCATATACAAAATAGCCTGCAATGCCTAAGGAAGTGGATAACGGGAATACAGAATAGTAAGTACCCGTAGGTACAAATTTATTTTAATTAATTATTTACATTTATGTGACAGAAGGTGACCTAAACGGGACCGACAGAAGACCCAAATGTGGCCGAAATAATGACCCAAATGGGGCCAACAGAACATAACAGTAGGCTGCAACATTTAAGGTCCCTATAGACATGCCTATTTATCCACAACCCGGACACAAGCAGGCGACTAATTTAATTTTTTATAAATTCACTTTAATCATAATTAAATTCAAATGGGTACCATTCATTTCAATTTCCATGTCATGAACAAATTAATCAAATTATTTTATCATGCAAATTCCATAAATAATATCATTAAATAAAATAGCACTTGGTTCCGTATATTCCATCTAAATACATATTTCCATATATATATATATATATATATATATATATATATATATATATGCATATGTTATAAATAAGATTATAATATATTATAATACATTTAATCACGTTTCCCATTCCATTCTCACGTTTCAAGGAGTCCCATTCATTATATTATAATATATTAAGGTTACAATTGCAAATCTTAACTTGAGAATTGGATATATGGAACAAATAAATCTAAAGAAAACAAAAGGAAGGAAAGAAGGCTGTCACGAATCGTGCCCCATGTCACGACTCATGATAAGGGCCTGTTGTCACAAGTCATGACAATTGTCGTGACTCGTGACAGAGCCCAATCGTGCCAAGTCATGACGATAGTCATGACTCTTGACAAGACCTGCATCAAGGTAGATCCTGACCCTCTCCTTGTGCATTAAAAATGAGATAGAAAGTGGAATTTTAAATCAAAGTGGTCTTCTTAAACAATATTCCCCAAGATGTTAAATTTCTAATGGCTATAATTTCGGGTCATTTGGATCACTATAACTCTAGATATGATCTAAACAATTCGAACTGCTCCCATTGAGGCGGTAAAATCCCTTTGTCAACTTTGAGCTCCATTTTGAGCATCCTAAAGTCAGAATAAGGTCATGGTTATTTCTATCAAAGATGTATATATATGTCTTATATTTCCAACCCAACTAAAATCATGCAATTTGGAATTGTATAATTCAACTTATGCCCAAAACAATGCCTAAAGGTTTGACTAAATATTGGCAGAGTTTCTCCTTAAAATTCAACTTTTCCAATTCAATCAATTTCACAACAATCATCAACACAATTCAACTCAATTTCACATGAAATATCCATATATATATCAAGATAACATTTTAATGATTAAAGGTACGTAAAACACATAAATCCCAAACCTGTTTTTGCTCCAATTCTTTTCCAAACTCCTTTTTGTATCCCACCTTCTATACTATCCTCTTCTTGTTAGAAATCCTCAATAAAAGTCACCAAAATTCCATGTCAAATATCTCCATATCACTTCCTAACGTATAGCTCTAGTAAGTAGAAAAAAATTTAATTATAAACATAATAATCCTCACCTTGCTAGCTCACTTGCCTTTGAGATCATTGAACTTATCTTAGAATTCCTTTGAACATATAATAGAGTAGATTTTAGGTTTGCTTTTGTAGTGGAATTTGCTGGATTTTCCCACCCTCTTTTTGATGTCCTAAATGGCCAATTTATAGGCTAATAAATTCTCTTCACATTACTTCATCTTTCTTCATTTTTCTAGACTCTAAGTGTGTGTCAATTTGTGATTGGTGCACACTTTTGCTTTTGCTTTTTGGTCTAGGACTTCCATCAATTCACATATTTGTCTTGTAATTTATTATTATTCATATATTAACATACAATAATTATGATTCTATGCAATTTAATCCATAGATGTAAAATGACCAATTTTTCCTTAGCCTTTTTACTTAATACCAATTATGTCCTATTATTCACTTTACCACTTTACCCTTCCAGTTACGCCTTTTCGGCCACCATTGTGCCCTAGACACATCCAATCCATCTAGGGTATATTTTGGGTCATTAAACCATGAACACAGCAAGAAGGTGGTGCAGACACCGGGTCCTGAGGCAGTCCAAATCAGAGTTACCCGATGAAGATATCAATGCCCATTTCCGGGCAAATGGACGAAGGTTATGGACTTTCACCCTTTGAATTCACAAGGATTAAAGATTTTCGATAATAGGAAGCTTCTGGGTGTTAGGAGGAGCTTGCTAGGGGGAAAATATGGATTTTGGTTGACCGACAGGTAGAGGGTAGCCATCACTCGCTCTGAGAGACGACCTCTCCTCACGCGAGTGGAGCCCCATCACTCGTGTGGTACGGGCCCGTCTCTCACAGGAGCGATGCCCGTCTCTCGCATGAGAGGGCTTGCCTCTCGTAGGGAGTGATGCCCGTCGCTCATGCAAGAGATGCCTATCCCTCGCAAGCGACGGCTGTCTCTCGTTGCCCATGTTTTGTTGAGTGGCCTGCCGCTCGGCGTGCCTTCGCGACCAACACCCATCGGACTCGGTCGGGGATCTGCTCGTGATCCCACCGGATTTTCTAAGATTTGCCCAAGATTTTAAGATATCCTTCCAAGATTTTTTAGGGATTTCCAAATCTTTTCAAATATTTTCAAATTTCGGATTTGATTTTGGAAATATTCTGCAAATCAATCGGTTTTGATTCTGATTTCATAAATTTTTTTCAAATTCAAATTTAAAATTTAAAAGAATTTGAATTATTTTCCTTAACCTCTAAATATGGGGCTAAGGTTCATTTTTAAGGGTTAGCAATTTTCATCAGATATTGAAGGCTTCTTACTAAAATTCCGAAAGAGTTTCTTTATTTTATTTTTATCAAGAATTTTCTTCAAATCTCTTTTAAACAAAGGCGAATCCGAGAAAACGAAATCAATTCATTCTTGCTCGATTTAGATTTTTTTTTAGCATTTATAATTGCAACAAAATATTCGAGAAGGAAAAATGTAATTTTCTTTTCTTGATCTAATTTCAAAAATACAATTTTGCGGTGAAAACCCCCCGAAATTACACATTGTTGATTATTCCTTGTAAAATTCAATGGCAGAAATCACGCGACATTCGCCTTCAGAAGGTAATATTCCGAGGGTAATTATTATGGATCAACCTCTAATTCACTTTATAGTTTCATATTAATTTATTTGTGATTGACTTGTTTGAAAAAGGTAATTTTTAATGTGAAAATCAAAATTTTAATTAGAATTTTCTGTATTTTCCCGGATCAGAGATGACCACGGGCTCAAGGATGACCACGACCGTCGCTCACCCGAGAGACGGGCCGTCGCGGAACTCAGCCTCCGCCCATCGGTCGGCCCAAGGACGGCCGTCGCTCACATGATGTGGGCCGTCCCTGGGCCTTTCTTCCTCATTTTCCTTATTTTCTTTCTTCTGTCTTTTTTACTCTATTTATCCTTATTTTCCATGATGATTTTTTATAGATTCTCCATCTTTATTTATTTTATCATGCTTATTGTTGTTTGATTATTTTGCTAACGCATTCTCTGCTTTTTGTGAGCCTGATTGTTTTTTTTTTTGAGTTTGGGGTATTGAGAAATGGAGATCTCACCGGAACGATTCGGGAACTTCGATTGGGTTCATTTCTTTATCTTATTTCCTTTTATTGTAAGTTTCAATTTTTATTTCATTGAATATTATTTCGAGCTCATTAATGTATAAATGGCTAAATATTTCTAGAAATAAATGGGATTTTCCTAAATAAAATAGGACCAATGTCCTGATTTTTTCCTGTCAAAACAAAATAGACATTTTAACCTTATTTCTCTCTAAACATGCATGCGTAGACCAACATCTTCATCTTTTAACGAATACCCTATTTTATGTATGATTTACATTTTATTTACATTGGGGGTTGTATTTCGCCCTTAGTTTTGTTGTAATTTATTGCATTTTTTATTTTCCTTATTTTAATCTTGTTTTATTTATCACTTTCATTATGTGATCGACATGCGCTTTAATTATTGCATTGAACTGAATGAGAAAATGAGATGAAAGATTAAATTCTAAAACTCAATCATAATTTAATTAAGGTATGAATAAATGGGAAGTCCCAAACCATCTCTGGTCTTAGGCTCAACGAGGTTAGATAAACCTTTCCAATGTTCTATTAGAGAGGAAATTCCAAAATATCTATTGTTGCCCAAAATAGGTCTAAGTTGCATTGTCTTAGACTCCATGAGGTTAGATGAACCTTTCCAATGTTCCATTGGAAAAGGGATTCCAAAATATCTCTGGCTAGCCCAAAATAGACATATATGCATCGTCTTAGGTTTCATGAGATTAGATGAATCTTTCCAATATTTTGTTGGAATGAGGATTCCAAAATATTTCTGATTGTCCAAAATAGACACACATGCGCTTTCTTAGGCTCAGTGAGGCTAGATGACCTTTCCCAATGTCTTATTGGGTGGTGACTCCAAAACACCTCCTTATTGCCCAAAATAGATACCCTTATAATCTCTTGCAAGTTTCATGAACCTCTCTGGAATACCGTAAAAGCGGGTTTTTGGGGCTCCCAAGATTTGGCGCGAGTCACAGGTGGCAGCCTCAAGTACGCGCTCTTTTCTTTTTCTCTAACTTTTGGCTCACCTAGGCACCCATTCACTAGCTTCCCCAAAATTGGGGGCAACTGTAGATACCGGGTCTTGAGACAGCCCAAATCAGGGTTACCCAGTGATGAAATTAATGCCTATTCACAAGCAAGAAGGTTAAAAGTGATATTTTCTTGTCAAATTCCTTTAAAAAGAATAAAATTTGTGCAGGCCGCCCCTCGTGCTCGCCCCTTCAGGGGCGAACTGATGGGGTCCACCCCTCGAGCGATGCTCGGCCACCACAGGGGCGAGCTGCGCACAAGGGCGCCCCTTGCGCGTGCGCCTGCCCCACGTAGGGACAGGCCACGCGAGGGAGTGCCCCTTGCACATATGCCTGCCCCTTGTGAGGGGCGGGCCATGCGAGGAGGCTGCCCCTCGTCACCTGCTAGCTCAAGTTACGCATTTTGCCCCCAAAAATCAAGGAATTTGATTTTGAATTTGATTCTAACACTGATTTTCGAGATTTTTAAGGAATAATTTCGGGTTTTTATTTTAAAATAGGAAGTTTAGATTAAATCAACATGATTTTTTCCTAAAATCTCTAGGTTTAATTCAAGAATAATATAAATAGAATTTTTAGAGAGGGAAAGAAAAGATTTTCTATGTGTAGACACCGAGTCCCAAGTCAGCTTAGATCAGGGTTACCCAATGATGAAATTAATGCCTGTTCATAGGCGAAAATGTGGAAATTGATATTTTCTTATCCCCGAGTCAGCCAATATTAGAGTTACCCAGTGATTAAATTAATGCCTGTTCACAGGCGAAAAAGTGAAAAGTGATATTTTTTTATCAAGTTCCTAAAAAATATATATATATATATTTTTGGGGCGACCTACCCCTGTCCACCCCTCAGGGGGCGGCCTGCCCCCTGCTTGCCCCTCAAAGGGCGAGAAGTGGCTTGCCCGCCCCTCGTCACTTCTTCCCCTCTGTGGCATTTTTGTTCCCCAAAAATAATGGAATTTAATTTTGAATTTAATTTCAACGTTTTCCTAAAATCTTATTTTTTGGGAGAGAGGGACAAAATAGATTATTTATTTTAGAGCGAGAAAGAAAAAAAGGAACTTCGGATTTGATTTTTCGGAATTTTTGAGAGAGATTAAAATGATTTTCTTCTTGATTTTTCTTCTAGAAATCTTTTGTTTTTAATCAAAAAACAATACTTGAGATAGAGAAATCAATTCTCTTTTCTTAAAGTTGTAAAATTTTCTTCCTTTTGTTCAAATAATTTCTTAAGTTTTTAGAGAGAAAAACTTATGTTCTTTTTCTTTTTTTTAGTTTGAATCTTGTAGATTTTGATAAGAAAAATAATTCACAATTCAATTCATCCAGATCGACAATTCTAGGGTAAATTTCTGGGTCCAATTGCATTTTTTTATTATTTTTTCTTTATTTTTTCACCATCGTTGCATGTTATTTAAACTGAAAATTTTATGTGATCAATCGATTGATTTGTTTTTTTTTGTTCTTGATTTGAGTTGTTTTAAAAGTTTTTTGCATTAATATGCCATGAAATCATGTAAAACCACATTAAATTACATGAAATAATGTTGTTTTTGGCGGATATTTGACAAAACAAAAGAAAACACGTTCTTGCTTCCTTCCTTGCCCACAAGGGGTGGGAAGGAGGTGAGGGGCGGCCTGCCCACCCCTCATGGCCAGCCACCCCTCAACACCCCTATTTCGTCTTTTAGTGTATTTTGCTCCGTTTTGCCCCGTTTTCAATCCTTTTTGATCCGTTTTCGCGTGGCATGCGTTCTTTTGCATGATTTTAATATTATTTTGCAAATATTTATTTATTTTTATTATTTTATGAGATAATTTTTTATTATTTTATTTGATTTAATTGATTTTTAGATTTATTTGCTAACATTAATTTTATTTTGTTTTTATTTTGTCTACAATTTCCCTTTTTTTTTAGCATTTCTACGAGCAAATGAGGGGATCCAGAGAACAAAGTCACCTTTTTTGGTTTGATTTATCCTTTTTATTATTTTTCTTTATTTTTGCTTTTTGTCTATAATTTTAGTTTAACTTGTAATAAAATTATTTATTTTACGCACGTTAAAAAGAAATTCACACAAAAATATTTTTATTAATAAATTAAAATTTTTTCTAATAAAATGGGACCAATGTTCTAATTTTAACCAAGAAAATTCACTTATAAAAGAAGAGTTAATTTCCTCAAAATGCAATCACTCATCCCTGTTTTCCCAAATTCACCCAAAAATAACTCTTTAATTTTTTAAGTGAACATGAAAAAATCAATGTTCATATTCCAAATAAATATTCCGATTTATGTATGTTTTTATTTGATTTTGTCATTTATTTATTTATTTTAATTTTTTATTTTGGGGAATTGTATTTTTGTAATTTGTTTTTTATTTTATTTAATTTATCATTTTTTACGGCTTTTCTCGTTGCTTGAATTTGCGCTTTGTTTTAAATGCATCATCGTGTGAGATGAGATGAAAATTTAGTAATTAAAAAACTCATTTATAATTAACCAAAACATTAATAAAAGTAAAGTTCCGAACCACTCTCTGGTTTAGATCTCTGAACTTAGACAAACTTTCTCAATTTCTTGTAAATTGGGTGCCAACTCCAAAATATCTCAAAAGTACCTAAAAGTTTTATGGGATCAGATAAATTTTCCCAATATTTTATTGGGTAGAGATTTCAAAATATCTCATGTTACCCAAAATCTAAAGATGCAAACCCTCTCGGGCCCTAAAAGCAGGTTTTCGAGGCCGATCGGGTTGTGCGTGCGTCATACTATGATTTTTAGATTTCTTAAGGAAAAGAGAAAACAATTTTTCTTCTTCTTATTTTCATCAGAATTTCAATCTTTGATCTGAGAATAGTGTTTAAGATAGAGAAATCGATTATCTTTTCTTAAAATTGAAGATTGTTCATTGTTTTTTCAAATAAGTTTTTTGAGTTTTTTTAGGGAGAGAGAGACTCAAATTTCTTCTTATTTTTGACATCAGATTCTTGCGAATCTTGACAAAGAAACGAATTACGATTCATCTTTCTAATTGCTTACTTTTCTGAGAGTAAATTTCTGGGCTCAATTACATTCTTTTATTATTTTTTTCTTTATTTTTTCACCATTGTTGTATGTTCTTAAAGCTTAGTGTTTTATGTGAATAATCTATTTATTTTTTGTTTTTGCATGTGGCTTAAGTTAATTTAGGGGTTTTTTCCATTCATATAGCATGAAATTATGTAAAACCACATAAAATCACATGAAATAATATTATTTTTGATGAAAATTTGAGAAAAAAATAAAACAAAAACGTTCTAGGCTTTTCTCACTTTCCTGCCCACGAGGGGCGAGAAGGAAGTGAGGGCTGGCCTGCCCGCCCGCCCCTCGTGGGGTGGCCGCCCCTCACCCCCTATTTTGTCTTTTTGTGCCTCTTAACCTATTTTATCCCGTTTTCGATGCTTTTCGATCCATATTCGCGTGATATGTATTTTTGCATGATTTTAGTATTATTTTGCCATGTAATATTTATTTTTATTATTTTATGTGATTTGATTTATTTTTCAAATTTATTTGCAAACATTAATTTTATTTTGTTTTATTTTGTCTATAATTCTTTTTTTTTCCTTGTTTAAGCGTTCTTACGAGCAAATGAGTATATCTAAGAGATCGGAGGCTTCTTTTTTTTGTTTGGTTTATGTTTTTATTATTTTAGTTATTTTTTTTTATTTTTCCTTTATTTTATTATTTAGTGTAATTTGTAAGATTATCTTATGTTTTGCACATTAGAAAGAAAATCAAAAAAATATTTTTATTAATAAATTTGATTTTTTTCAATAAAACAGGATCAATGTCCTAATTTTTAACCAATAAATTTTACTTTTAAAAGGAGAGTTAATTTTCATAAAATGGGATCACTCATCTCCGGTTTTCTCAATAATACCTAAAAATAGCTCTTCAATTTTTAAGTGTGCATAAATAAACCAATGTTACTGTTCCTAAATAAATACCCCGATTTATATATGTTATTTATTTAGTTGAATTTGTTTATTTAATTTTATATTTTGGGGAATTGTATTTTTGTCCCAATTTTCATCATGTAATTTATTTTGTGTTTTGTTTATTTATTGTTTTATTGCTTTCATCGATACTTGATGTGCGCGTTAATTAAATTGCATGACGTGTGAGAGAGAGATGGAAATTTAATAATAAAAATCCATTTATAATTAACCAAGACATTAAGAAGAGTGAAGTTCCGAATTTTTCTCTTGTTTAAACCCCAGATGTTAGACGAACTTTCCCAATTTTAAATTGGGTGGCGACTCTAAAATATCTCAAAAGTGCCTAAACGTTTCATAGGATTATATGAACTTTGCCAATATTCTATTGGGTAGAGATTTCAAAATATCTCATGTTATCCAAGATCTAAACGCGAACTCTCTCGGACCAAAAGTGGGCTTCTGGGGACACACGCTGATTCAGCACACGTCACAGCATGTATATATTTTTAAAGTTGTGAACTTAGAGAAATATTGTGTATAACTTTAAAAGAATTACAAAGGTTAATTATGTTTATATATTTAATGTTGTTATTTTCGGAAATGTGGTTGTAGGATGAAATTGTATAAGTTGAGATGATGGTTGGTACTATTGGAGGTTGAGAATGATATGCATGTATTAGGAGTGTTTGAGTTTGATTTTGCAAGAGGTATAAGAGTATTTACGGCCGTTATAATGCAAAAAAATTTACTAAATAAATAGTAACTACGCAATAAGAATGATAACAACTCAGGGGAAAAAATATGCATTGACTACCAAATAGGAAAGAATAGTATTAATACCATTGAGATTAATTAAATAAACCAATTATATAATACTTAATACTCGATTCTTTATAGTCGAGTTTAGGGTGTCACAATATGTGTAAAATTACATATAAACCGGTTAATTGTTAACTAGCTGGTTAACCATAAACTTAAATCTAAGTCTAAATACATTAACCATAATTTTAAAAATTAAAGTTCACGTCCAATTGAACTAATTAACCATTAAAGTCGGTTTGAACTTGATTTTTTAAATCATTTTAGAAGTTTTTCGATTTTTTTTCGGCCCTAAATTTAATATTATATAATCTTTGTGTGATATTGATCAAATATATATTATCATTGTTGCCTATACATACTCAAAGAAAAGTTTCACATTTTAAATTTTTTAATTGATAAATCACTTATTCGCATTCGATTAAATAATTAAATTGGAAAAAAATATATATTATGATGCAAATTTGTTTTATAACATTTAAGTTTTCTTACAGTTGTGTTCAATAGTCATTTAAATTTTAAGTTTATTATTGCTATAATTCAATTTTGTATTTTATTTTCAAAAAGTATAAATAAAAGTAAAATCAAAATAAAAATAGAGAGAAATGAGAAATATATATTCTCTGATAATTTTATTGTGTTTCTTTAATAGCTCACAACTAGCATATTTATAGGTACAAAAACCTAGTATTAGAATTTGATTAGGAATATAATACTAGTAGACTTAGTGTCTAATTATAACTAAAGGTAATCATCCAATAGGAATATTCTAATATTCCACAACACTTACCCTTGGATGACTATATACTATGAAAATGACTCGTTAAAATATTGCTAAAAAAACCCAGTGGGATAAAAACTTAGCGAAGGAAAAAGAGTACAATATTCATAGTTACTTCCCCTCAAAAATGAATAAATCATACTAAATCTTTCAATTGGCGCATTGCAATATTGTACATATCCTTCTTGAAAATTGAACTTGGTAGGGCTTTTGTGAACAAATCTACTAGATTGTCACTTGAGCGAATTTTCCAAATATCAATTTGTCCTTCCTTCATAAGTTCATGAATTTAGAAAAACTTTGGTGAAATATGTTTGGTTTTATCTTATTTTATATAGCCACCTTTGAGTTGTGAGATACATGCTTAATTACCCTCATATAATTTTGTTTGCTTGTTCTCCACCACTAACCCATTTTCTTCTTTAATGTATTGGGTTATGGATCTCAACCACACACATTCACAACTTGCTTCATGAATGGCCAATATTTTTGAATGATTTGAGAAAGTAATAGTGATTATTTGCTTCACATATCACTAAGAAATAGCAGTGTCACAGTTCACATAACTTATTTGTGATCGAGTTTTATGAGGATCTGATAGATACCCGGCATCAGTATAGCCTGCTAATTCTGACTTTGCTCTTTTGAAAAAAATAAACACATGTTAGAAGTGCCACAAAGATAACGTAAAATATGTTTTACACCATTCCGTGTCTTCAAGTTGGTGCATAACTAAATCTTGCTAGCAAATTAATTGCAAAAATTATATTTGGTCTAATGTTATTTGCAAGATATAAAAGTGCACCTATTGTAGTGAGATATGGTATTTCAGGACCAAGAACCTCTTCGTTATCTTCTTGTGGACGAAAATGATCTTTCTTGACATAATGAGAATGAACAACCATTGGAATACTTAATGGATAGGATTTATCCATATAAAATTGTTTCAAGATTTTTTCAATATAAGTTGCTTGATGCATAAGAATTCCTTTTTGGCAAATATTCAACTTGAATTCAAGATAAAATTTTATTTTTCCAAGATCTTTCATTAAAACTCCTTTGTCAAATATTCTGCAGTTATAGAGATCTCTTCTGGAGTCCCTACTATATTTAAGTCATCAACATAAACTATAACTATAGCAAATCCAGATTTATCTTCTTGATAAAAACGTATAGACAAATAGAATTATTATCGTATCCGTTTTTCACTAAAATATATGTCATGCTTCTGGCGAATTTTAGATTCATTAACAATATTGTAAAATGTCGTGCATGGACAATGATTGTTTACCTTTTCTTTTTGATAATCCATGCTATCAATCTTAAGGGGTTATGGAAATTCATAATCATGGAATTCGTAGTGCATACTTCCCCTTGAATGTCTATTAATATGTACTATGTCTTATTAAAAACTTTAACAGGAAAACCCAATGGGAGAAAACCTTAGTTAAGGGAAAAAGAGTACAATATATAGCTTTCTTTCCATTATAACAATATCAATACACAACTTTAAACTTGTGCATAAAAAGTTCTGATATGTCATATTATAAGTTTCTTTGTCTAAAAATAAGTCACCTATCTTCTGGATATGCTAGACATATATCTTCTAGATATATTATGCATGAACTAAAAAATAACAACTAATTAAAACTTATTTTTCAAAATTACATGTTGTATCTTCACAAGCATGTACAAGTTCATCTCCACATCTTTCATTTCCTTAAAATGGAGAATTTATAAAATTTAATAATATGATAATACGTACAATAGGTACGTGATAAATATACTTTCTATCATATAATGGATAAGTTATCCATTCTCAAATGGTTTTCTTAACCATTCTTATTTTTCTCTTTTAATTATCAGCCACTTTTGGTGGTGAAAATTAATAATATAATAATAGTAATTGTCATTTCTTGAAAATACCATTTTTATGACTGTAATTTTATATTGCTTCATTCACTTCAGTGAATGAAATAAATGAAATAAAATAATTTGCATGACACGTATACAACATAATCATATAATAGCTATTATAAAAGAATGCATTGAGTAATTTGATTCAAATATTTCTCAAACAATACTTAAAAATAAATTAAAATGAATTTCTCAAATAAAAATATATGATTATATAGAAAACAATATGTAATTTTAAGTAACAAATTGACAATTATCTTATAATGCATGATTACATAATATATCAATAGCAATAATAGCAATAATATATGATCAAGAAATATGTTGTCTCTAGTGACTTTACAACCATTGGAGTATTCAATGGAAAATAATTTATAAACATGTAATTACTTTATCAATAATTATATTTTCAATCAAATAGTATTCGATCTTCAGGTCGATACAAAATTTTAATTTCAATAATTATTAAAATATTTTAAACTCTTCAAGAGTTTCAATAATAATCAAAATCATAAATAAATCAAGATAATATGAAACATTATAATACTTCAAAACCATATACATAAAATTTAATACATATTTGTATTAAACAAAATTTCTCAAAAATATCTATATATGTTTCAGGCATGATAAATCTTTCATGGATTTTTATGTAATAATTTCATTATCAAATAGGCAAATAGCATCAATTATTTACATATTAACATATTACCAGATTGATAAATACTTTTAAATTATTGCATCCGTATCTATTATAAGAAAAATATATCTCTTCATAATAAATGCCAATTCATGGAAATAAATGTCATAAAATAAGTCCTATTTTATGACTTTATTATACATTGCATGAATATCATGTGTACTCATTGGCATCATATTTTTCAATATTTGAACTACATGTCCAAAAATTCATATTATAGAATTAAATGCAATTAGCATTTGTATTTTTTAACAAATTTAATTTCAAAATCCTCACTATGTTGAAAATATCAACATCGAAAATATTGTCGACAACTTTATCTTTTTCGGTTGCTTTCAATGACATAAAATATTGAGATCTCTTATTTAATTTCAAGTACTTGAATCACTTCCGAAGTTTTGAAATTAGTTATGTCATATATCTCTTAAGGAGTACATGCCTCCATAAAATGACCATATTGATTTATTTGCTCCTTATTATTCAAAAATTTTATTTTTATTTGGAACTAAATAATTTACCCTACAAGGCAAATTGTCCTACTGGGACATTACTTTGAATTGAAGCATTTGCAGCCGATACACATGAGATTTAATAAATCTTTATACACTAACAAATACATTAGCATCATAATTTGAACTTTAGGTTCATGATATGAGAATCTAAATTACATGTAATATATTTATTATTCTATTTTTTAGCTGCTTACTTCCCCTGATATTAGAAAAACTATTTAATCAAAATGCAAATTTTAACTAAAAATTGCAATAGAGGAGTTTAATGATCTTTATTGGCATAATACATGTAAGTATTGCTTCAAGCAATAACATTCCTATATAAAAATAGGAGTACTGTTGTTCTCTTAAAAATATCTAGCAATTAATTAGAGACATAAATATTTTGCTAGACCTTTGAGACGGGGCTTATAACAATCATTTACCCACGACATACGATCACCAGCATTATCAAGAAAAATGTCTTGATTGCATAATCTGAAAATTGTGCACTTAATTTAAATACTCTCACAAACTACAGGTTGTGAGTTGATAATAAATACACATGTTACTATTTTATCGATGCATCTCTCAAAAATCATAAAACATTTGAGTGGTTAACATGGTGGATAGTGGGCCCATATAAATTATATTTATTTATTCCATAATGAAGGGAATTCAGTCTCTTTATTAGCTAGCGATACTTTAATAATATTTTTTGAGAACAAGCTTATGAGAATTTCTTAAATTGAACTAAAGAAACTTCTGGTTCTCTAATATATATGAATTCTCAATAATTTATGCATTATAATTGATCCGGGATGGTCAAGCCGGTCATGCCAAGTAATTAACTATCATTCAATTAGTAAACTTCAGGTTCACTATTTTTATTATATCAAATATTTATATCAATTGATAAACATCAAGTTTCTTAATATTAATATCAATTAGTCGGTAAATTTCGAGTTTACTAATATTTGTATTTATCAATAAACTCCGAGTTTACTGATATTAGTATCAATTAATTAGTAAACTTCATGTTACTAATATTTGTATAAAAGTTAGTAAACTTCAGGTTATTAATATTTCTTTTTTTTTTGAGGGAGTTATTAATATTTCTATTTGTTAGTAAAATCAAATAATTTTCAAGAGAATTTTTTCGATACAAATATTGTCATATATATACATATATATTTCAATATTCTAATCTCAATCTCAAAGTGATATCCATTTCAGCGAATATGTTTTAGAAATCAATAAATTTATTTTAGAAATATTGAAAAATAATATATTTCATAACAAATTGTATGTGAGTAATGGCATTACAGCTATTCATGCGCCTTCAAATAATTGTATTACTGATAACAAAAAATTATTCAATTTATTATATCATAGCTCAATCTATAATCAATTTAATTGATTTATGAAAATTAGAATAATTTAAAATTTACGGATTAAATTTACTTACCGTCTAATTCTTGAAAATTAAAATCTCGATCCTTCGAGCCGGGTTGTAGTAAACCACCAGCTTCCAATTATCAAAATTTATGGTACAAACCTGATCGTACTGATAACGTGTTATAAATAAAAGTAAAATCAAAGTAGAAATAAAAAGGAATGAGAAATATATATTTTCTAATAATTTTATTGTGTTTCTTTAATAGCTCACAACTAATATATTTATAGGTACAAAAACCTAGTAATAGAATTTGATTATGAATATAATACTAGTAGATTTAGAGTCTAATTATAACTAAACGTAGTCATCCAATAGGAATATTCCAATATTCCACAACACAAAAATAATATTTCGTATTTTTCTTATATTACCCTATATTATAACTAATGAATATTTGAGAGCATATAAATTTTAAAATTAATATAACCAGTTTTTTGTATTTAATAAAAATAATAAATCACGTGCATGCATGACTAGTGATTAAATAAATGTCATCATTTTTTTTTTAATAATGATATGTTTTGGATTCAAACCTCCATTCTCCTTTTTATTTAACTCTATCTTAATTGATGCACTTGTTTATAGAGGTGGCAAATGGGTGGGCTGGGCGGGTTTGGGTTGGGTTGGGTCATAAATGGGTTGGGTCATAAATGGGTCAAAAATATATGGGTCATAAATGGGTCAATACCCAAATAGGTTGGGTGGATTTGGGTCGACCCATTTGATATTTTTTTAATGAAAAATAATTATCGATATAATAACGGAATACTAAGAAAATTATTATAAAAATGTTGGTCCAAATGGGTCGGTTGAGATCCAAACGGATCGGGATATCGGTTGACTTATAACTGTCAAATTTACTATTCATTTGGTAAAAATTTTGGCTGTATAACGGCTATATATATAACATACCCTTCCTGCAATTCAAACAATCCATAGTCACACACATAGGTACAACAACATAATAATTCATAAACCAAGTGGACATTTTTCCATTTTTAAGTCAATTATGTAATCCTAAATTATTTCACTCACTTTCTAAGCTCAATTTCTCCAAAAATTAATTTTATAATTCTTAAAATATATAAATTAGTCTCCCTGCAAAATTTCAGCTCAAATAGAGTCCGTTTCTCGATCTGGTACATTTAAATCAGTCAGTTTAGACAATTTTTCAGTGTTACCAAAAAATTAATTTTTCACTGTTAAAAATTTTTAAATATTAATCTAAGTCTATATATATCATTAAAATAATTTTTAGATGTCATTTGCTATTTTTAGAGGTCCAGTCAAATGTTGGTCAAACCGGATAACCTTTAAAATGAGCCGGGCTTTTTTTTTTTTGACTTTTAGAGATATATTTGAGTTTATTTTTTCTCCACATTCTACCCTCGGACTCCTTGTGACTAGTATTTTTCGATGGTCAAATAAAATATTTTTTACTTCCAGGTGTAATTTTTGTCCCCAGTGCACTATTTTCCATCGAAAAATACTATTCACGACTAACCCGATAACTCAGCCATTACAAATCTAACCAATAAAATATGCATACACATTACACAATAATAATACAGCGGGACAGGTTAAGCAAAAGATCTTGTTCATTAAGGCAAAAGTTTTTAATATTAAAAAAATAATGAAAAAAAAACACCCATTGGGTCGAGGAAGAATGACCCAAATGGGTTGTATTTTATGTGGGTAGATTTTGGGTGGATTTAAATGGGTCAATTTTTTAGTTGGGTTGAGTTTGGGTCAATTTTTTTTGGGTGGGTTTGGGTGAGTTGTTGGGTTTGGGTTAATTTTGACACCTCTACTAACAATAGAATGTTAATTATACATATGTAATGAATAAATAATTGTAATAAAAAAAATAATTTCAATATTTATTTACCTAAAAATATGTATTATAATAAAATTTTAGAAAGTCATATATTATAATATTTATAAATTACAAAAATATGGAAAAATTTAAGTGTAAAAATTAAAATATAGTATATAAAATATATATAGATCGGTTAACCGTCCACTGGTTTTTAAAAGTAAAAATCGTAATTTTAAATTTTCTATTTGATTAACCTAAAATCGATTTGATTTTGGATCGATTTTTTTATTAGCCAAAATTTCAGTTTTTTTTTTCACCCCTGCATATGAGCTATAAAATTGAAAAAAATTCATACGGTTTTAATCTTTTTATATATCTAGCATAGGATGACAAAAAAAAAACATGATTATATTACCTATTTAAAGAAAAAAATAAGAATATATTAGGACTTTGATATAAATATATTACTTAATCTCACACATTGATCATATAAAGATATTTATTTCTTCATCATATTCATATCCATTATATATAATCATTTTCATCATATTCCACATTATACCCTAATGTCACCAAGTTCATAATCATGACAAAGTTTTTGTAACACTCTGTATCCGATCATTGGGTCGAGTACCCACATGTCACACATGCGAGTATTCTTATTTATAATCTTAATTAATTTCTTTATGAATTGGGCCATATTTTTTTTTAATTTCCTTATTGATTCTTTTACTTGCGGCATTTATATACTTAGTCGCAAAGTTCCTATTCATTTAGTAAAAATTTGGCAACAAAACAACTACAATATATCCTAACCCTCCTGCAAATTTTAAATTTAACACTCCCAAATATTCACACCATCTCATCTTCCATCAACAACACAATTACTTCTATATCAATAATCAACATCTATAAAATTACGTCAACCATATAATGCCTTTTGTCTATTTACATGAGATAACTTCCTTATACAAATTAAAACCATAGATAAACAAGAGTTCCTTTTTATATGCATACATGCCATATACATCTCTATTACAAAAATTTTACTTCTAAGCACCAGACTTCAAACTTATGTGCGGTTTTGCCCTCTTGCCTGTCTGTGCCATTGTCCAAAAGACCTACGCGCAACAAACACTGCGCACTAAACATAAATGCCTAGTGATAGATATCTAACTTAAATATTTTAACTACACATACAAGCAAGCATTATTTATTATTTTCTTAATTTCTCTTATTATTACCTTAGTTTCATATTTCCTTCACTTTTTTATTTGAATTCACCAATTGTATAATTATATTTCCAAAATTACCGTTTTACCCTTAGATGTATATTTTTACCACAAAATTACCATTTTGCCCTTTATCTAATTCTCTTTTCTTCATAATTATATTTTTACCCCTAAAGTCCCATATTTTACCAAAGTTACCATTTCACCCCTATAATATCATCTTTTTACCAAAATTACCTTTTTACCCCTACAATTCCATCTTTTGCTCATTTTTACGGTTTTGCCACTAATTCTATATTTTTATTACAATTTAGTCCCTAAAAATTAATTTTATTCCAAAATTACCGTTTTGTCCCCACTTGATCTTTTTAGTACATAATTACGATTTTACCTTTAATGAACCGCTTTTATTCATTATTTACAATTTAGCCTTTTCAACCTCAATTTATTATAATATTACTATTTTGCCCATGGTAAGTCTAGTGAAAACCACACAGACGAATCGGATATGTAGGACTTGGATCCTAAAGGTCCATATCTGTGCAATTCTTTTCTATTTTTTTCACTTTCTTTTTCAACCTTATTTTTCATATTTTTATCAGTGTGGATCCGCTATTGGTTCACTATTGTTAGTCGTCATGACTCGTTACCATAGTATGTGTTCCTATGGCTAGTCAACTACATCACATGCTTCTGGTTTCACTATTAGTCACTAACGGCAAAATAAGTTATCATTCCACTTTCTTATTTTATGCCATAATTTTTATTCTTTTTTATATTTTCACATTATGTAATGGTACCTAACATAAGTGCCATATACAATATTTATCAAACATCATTCTTTTATTACAAATTGTCACATTTTATCAAATTATAAACATTTTCCTTTATTCAAACCATTTGGTCTCATGATGTCCATCTCCATACACATTCTTTTCTTTCCAAAACTTGTCTCATTCATGTTTTTAAGGCATCTATAGCATATTTCTATCATTTATTCTTCACAATTTCACTTGTATACATTATTTTCTACACTTACATAATAGGTGCATTTTAAGGTTTTTTATTCTAGTCTCATTTTCATGCATTTAACCTTATATATTCTCTTAACTAACATCCAATTTGACTTATTTAGCATTAATTTCAAACTAACACATCTTTCATGCAAGTTTATGCAATACATAATCAAGAATAAGTTGAAATACACAAGTTTTAGGTATCTACTAACCTTGAACTCCTTTGCTCCTACTAGACTTCCTTCTCTTTTCCTTTATTCTTCTTTTCCTTTCATTCCTCACCAATTTTTTCGCTTGGCCGAATTTAGGGTAGAGAAATTAATTAAAATTCCTTCAAATTTTCTACTAATTTTACATATATACAACTAAATATACTAATTTCCACTTAATTCTAACAAAAAACTAAATAAAATCCTAAAATTACACTTGATTGATTTTCCTTTAGCTTGTTATTCACAAATTCTTCACTTAATCATGCATATGAGATGGTTGGGAGCTTGATTAGGGCTTAAGGATAAATTTTGGGGGTGAAATTTACTTGATTTTTGGTGACTTGATGAAAAAAAATGGGGGGGATTTGTAGGGAGATGACTTTGGCCAAGGAGGAAGGGTGAGAAGTGTGGAGAGTTCATGAAAATTCTGATTTTTTCCCTTTATATACCAACCAATGGATGGCCAATATTCAATCTTACACTATTTAATCCAAAGGCCTGTCACCTCCTAATTAATTCCATACTTTTCTTATTTAATTTTTCATGGAAATATGTCCATAAATATCAAAAATATTTCTTAAAGTGTATAAAAATTTTCGGATCAAAACGGTATCATTTTAGTAATTTTTTTCAGTCCGATGGAAATTTTACTGGTCCGATAACTCACTTTTTTGTCTCAACTTTATTTTAATTTTTCACATTCAAAAATTCCATTATAATATTTATGGTAAGTCTTTAAGGTCAAATAAATTTTCGAAGGTCTTTGAAATTTTTTTTAGCTTTGGTCAAAATTAAGGTCAACACCGACACTATTCATATCGAACCTGTTACTAAATTTTATTTTCAACTTTTGAAGTTTTATTTGACCTCATTTTCACTTCAAATTACATGTCCGGACTCTCCATGAATTGTACTTTCCAATACTTAAGAAAAGTGCTTGGCAGTCCCTGATGGTACTATTCACCTCGGGTAGCACTATTCACAACCTGTAAAGTACTATTTACGTAGTCAAGATTTTGGAGCATTACAATTTTACATTCTTATTTTTCTAGGAATCAAATACTATTATTCAAGTCCACCCACCAATTTGGCTCCACACACATATTGCATCGTTATGCTCATTTTAACTATTTCATGAATTTAGTTCATAATTCTCATCTTAGTTTATACTTTAATCATCAGTTAACAATAAACTATCACTTTACCCATACACGCACAATTCGGCCCAAACATGTATCTCACATTCAAAATATATTCTTCTCTTTCTAAGCATAACATAATGTCTCATGCATGTCTTAAATACATTATACAAACCAAATTTAACATACACACATTAAATTCATCAAAATTTCCATCTTAATCAATTATGTTCATGACATGACTACACATTTCCATTAAAGTTTCTTCATTTAAATAATTTCATATCACATTCTACTAACTTAATTACAAAATTCATGCAACAATTTCATCATTTAAATACAAGCGCACATAATTTACATACTTCCATAGTCAAAGAAAGGCATGAAACTATAAGTTCAAGTATTCACAAACCCATTTCACCCCCAAAATCTTTTTTTTTCTTCTTATTCTCTTCACTCTTTCGCTTTTCCTTTCTCTTTTGTTCTTCCTTCCTCTTGATTTCCATCATGGCAAAATTCAAGGAGAAGAAATTTAGCTTAATTCAACAATAATTCCATCAAATACTACTACTAACCAAACTAATTACACCCAGTCTAACCCTTTATCAACCCAAATCAAATTTATACTTACTTGATGACTTATGTTCTTCACTAATTCCTCAAATTCCCTTGCTAACTTCTTCACTTTTCATGCACATATAGGTGGATGAAAGGTCTAATTCAAGTTTAGGTGTGAAATCAAGTTGGAAACCAATTGGTTTTGTAACAACCTGAAATAATAGTGACTCAAATAGTACTGTTAGAAGACTGAGATCACTAAGTTAAATCCAAAAACTTGGAGACATAATAAATGATATTAATAAATATGTAATATGTTTGAGAGTATATTAAAAATTTAAAAGTTAAACTTGTATTAAGTAAAATAAAAATAATAATTTTGGGAGCAATTAGTATTTTATAGAATATTAGAAAGGGGTATGAAAAGGGTTTAAAATAGGAACCCAAATGTATGAAATTTTAAGAGGATGGATTAAAGTGAACTAAAGGGGTGAGTAAAGTGAAACTTTACAAAAAAAATTGGGAGGGGGGGGGGGGGGGGGGGGGGGGGAGGGGAAGAAGAAAAAAATCAACCTAGTATTCCAAAATGGTGACTCTTTTTTTTGCCTCCCCCATTCTAAAGCCATCCATTTCCCTATTTTTCCTTTAGCCTTTATTTGGATGAGAGTAACTTGAAATGGAAATTGAATTTACTTTAATGAAAGAAATTGGAGTAACGTAAATCTTATTTACTTTTGTTTCCTTTCTATTGTTTAATTAACCTAAAATAAATACAGAGTAAATAATTCATCCTCCTTATAAATTAGGAATATGTGTATGTGTGTATGTGTATACACACACACTCATATATTTTATTTTAACATTTATAGCCTTATGATAAAAATCATAATATACCTTATTTCTCATGGACTGTTGTTCGTGGTTAGAGGAAAGATAGCGGTTCATGGTGGTTGGCGGCGGATGGAAGTGATGAAATAAGAAGGAGAACGTAAGTGTGGAGGGGCTTTAAAACTTGGTGGAATTGAAGAAAGGAGAATAAGAAAAGAGAGGGGAGGGAGACACTAGGGGATGATAACAATGAAAATGTCGAAGAAGAAAGCCTCAAAAGAGGGATAATTTTAACATTTTATACCGCTCCAGCTATTTCCTCTCCCACTTACTCTGCTTTTCCACCAAATTGAGAGGAAATTTTTTGGAGGACTGAGAGTAAATTGGAAAAATCAATATTTGTTCCTTTACTCTAATTTATTCTAGTATTTTGAAAACCAAACAGTGGAAAGTAGGGTGAACTTTACTTACTTTCCCTTTAATTACTCTCAATTCTATTGATATAAATAAAGACTTAGTTCCGGCCTATTCCACTAGCGCCTCCCCTTTTATAACCATCGTCGTCATCCCCTCCATCTGCAACCGACTTTTTCCCTTTCTCTTCTCTATCTGACTTGTGACAGCTAGCAGCCAGCCCTCTTCTATCTTTTTTTTTTTCTTTTCCAACATTCTTATTTCAGATACAACCCTAAATATATCGTCTCCTCCCATTGCTGACCACCGGAACATCAACGATTTCTTCCTCCATGAACGACGGTTGGAAGGATAAGATTCAATGGGTATAAATCTGAAACTAAGAAGAAAATGAATAGGGGTATAGATTTGGGGGTTAGGGATTTAAAATTTAAAATTTAATTTTTGGGACTAAGAGTTTGGGTAGGCTAAATTCCTCACCTTATGCTATTATATATTAGTTTAAATTTGCATTATTCTTTTGTTTTATTGAATTATTGGTGAAATGGGTTCTTGAAATTGTAGAAGAAGAAGATAACTTGAAGAAAAGGGGGAAGAGAAAGGAAGTAGGATATTGACTTTGAATTTTTGTGAAGTGTTTGGAGGATTTAAAGTGATTTTTGCCATCCATTGAGGTTTGCAACAACTAAACTTATTTTTTGTAATTTTTTTATTGTATGTTTAAATTTAAAACCTATGGCATGATATAATTTTGATAGAATTAATTTAGAATTTGCATAATTAATACATGATTTAGTTTATTGAAGTAAGTGATGAATATTGCATAGTTGTGAGGAAATTATTTTTAGGTAAATATATTTGATGAGTTTGAGTTAGAATTTGTGTGTTATTGACATGTAAATGAACTTATTTGGTCCGCCAATGTGATGTTAATAAACTTATATGTATGAATTCTTGTTTAAATATGGACTTAACTATAATTGGTGGTCCTGTGTTGTTCATGCCCTACTAAGTTAAACTGAAACTATTGAATTTAACACTTGAGATAGCATGTTTGCAAGGTTATTGAAATGAGTTTTGTGTATTGAGTATTGAGTTGAATACTTTATACTAAATAGTACTGAATTTAATTTATTGTCTATATGTATATGAGGTGGATATGTTAAATATGTTTTTGAGGAATTAAGAATGTAGAAAATAAGTAAGAAAGTAATTGATTTTAAGTATGCCCTTTATTTGTATTAAAATAAAGATATGATGATGAATCGACTTCGAAATGGTAAAAAAAGGCAAATTTTATGTCGAAAGATAGAAAACAATCCTATGGATTGGAATTTAGTTATGAAAGAATATATATATGAGGGTGTACGAAATTATAAATATCATAATAAGATCAAAAATAACATTAATGCCCTTAGTAAACGATAGGAATCCTGGGTAGGATACAATTGCCCAGCCATAGGGATGAAATTTCAGTTGAGTATCTAGAAATGGTAATCTTTATTGTAGGTTAATGAGAACCTACATAAAGAAGTGGGTGTAATGCCTTGTATTGGCCATTCACTATCTGGTGTAAAAAGAGCAATATTAGGTTTCAACCTCTTTTTACACAGGGTTAGAGTGCAGTGTCAGGTTTTGACCACTCCTAAACAAGCCTATAAGACCTTAGTCTCACATATCCCCTTAATGAATTCCATCAGGTTACTTTGGGCAATTTCTTCTTAATTTAAAATGATTTAAATGATAAATAATGACAAGGGTTAAATATGTTTAATGAATATTGAGAAAAATGTATGTATTTATATGTATGTGTTAGGAGAATGCCCCAGAGCCCATGTAAAATAGGAAATTATGTCATGTATATAGACTCATTTTAATTTATGAGAAGGTTATATTCATTTTTTAATGTTATGTTATGACTACCTATGGCTTGATACTATGTTTTAAATTAATAAATGCTATCTGTAGTATTATAAACACAATACAAAGGCAATCATTATGTATAGAAATATGCGTAAATCCATTGTTTTGAAAATCGGACCGGACCGGCCGGTTGAACCGCGAATCGGGCAGAGAGCCGGTTCGATTCAATATAAAAATCAGAACATATAAAAAATCGAAATGCACAGTGAAAAAATTGGGTTGAACAGGAAAAATCAGGTTGAACCGGGGAAAATCGGGTTGAACCGAAAAAAATAAAATATATTCTAAATTATATTTTTATAATCTGGATTAATAGTTGTTGAATATTGTTCGATTAAAAATTTATATTTGATGATAAAATTAATTTATATTAGTATTAAACTTGATAAGATTGAACATTATGTGAAATTGTTTTCACTATATTTTTATTTTATATTTTTTTAGATATTTAATAACTAAATAATTTAAATATAACCGATAAAGCCTAAGAAATCTTTATCTGAAGAAGAGAGGGCGAGCCGATCGGATGAGAAAACCCTGCAATAAGAAGTGCCCGGTCGGACCAGGTGTAAGCACTCCGAAGCTTAAGTTAGTAGCTTAGAGAGAGAAAGTGATTTTAGAGATAGAATGTTGGGGATTCAATACCTGGTGCCATCGTTGGCTGGGCTATTTATATGAGATGATTGAGGGGCACTTGAGTGCCTGGGGAGTGATTACTGGCTGTCAGAGTAGGTATTCGGCGACATGAAAGGGAGCAGGTGGTAGGCATGGGCGCTGCCTTGTGTCAGGCGGCTGATGGGACTAGCGGTCACATCAGCCGATCGGGCGTGTGCGCTGCCTAGGAGCTCGTGTCTGCTACTCTTGGTTGTTAGGCCTTGGGCCTTGCCAGTTGAGTGGGCCGGTTGAATGGGCCTTAGAGCAAATAATATTTGCTGTGTTACACTTGTCCCCCCTCAATAGGTCCGATCGGGCATGAATTTACCTTTTGTAGGTCCGTTCGGATGGAATTAGTTCTGAATTTTCCCGATCCGAAGACGCGCATTGGCGGGATTTTTGAAACTAGGAGGCACTTTTTCTGAAGAGACGCGCCTGCTTGGACAGCTGTTTCCATTTAATGTCGCGCGTGCTCCAAGGGTGACGCTTCATTCTGCGCACAGCCATAATGCCTTTTGACACGTGGCGCTCTTCTAGTGGCGTGACGGTTGGCGTGCTCCGGAAGCTCTGGCTTATAAATAGGGGATTTCAAAAGAATTTCTT
Source organism: Excoecaria cochinchinensis (assembly GCA_947683425.1). Classification (NCBI taxonomy): domain Eukaryota; kingdom Viridiplantae; phylum Streptophyta; class Magnoliopsida; order Malpighiales; family Euphorbiaceae; genus Excoecaria; species Excoecaria cochinchinensis. The sequence goes on along the minus strand of CANTUQ010000073.1, from coordinate 14,932,854 downwards.
TTTTACTTTTGCAATCCCTAGCGAAGCTCTGCCAAAAATCCTTCTCAACTCCCAGATTTCTGCAATCATCCCTTGCCTCTTCTTCAAATTTCTTAAGTCCCTTTTATCAAGTAAGTAATTTTTCCTCTTTGCTTTCTGCTTCATTTCGCCTTTCACTTTCTTTCTGCATCCACTCCATTTAGAAGTTAGATAATTGCACCTTTCCTCCATTCTCGCTTGTTGAAGATGGCTTCCAGCAGTGGTGAGGTGCTAGACAAGAGTTTTTTGGATAGGTATGAAAAAAACCAGCCTTCGAGCTACACTCTCGATTGACCGCTGGGAAGGTGGCTAAAATCCCCTCCAAATACGGCTTTTCCGATGACGTATCCGTGGCGGCCTGCCCAGAATCGATGGCGGTGACAGATGGACCTTTTGGCAAATATAACAACGAGTGGTTCATTTGCCACCTCTGGAGCTTAGATGCAGGCCTAAGGTTCCCGCTAGGCTCCTTCGAGATGGCGATATTGGAGGGGTATGGGATCGCCCCTAATCAGTTGCATCCGAACGGGTTTAAGGTCTGTGGCGTGCTTTAAAATCCTCTGCAAAATAGAGGGGGTGGCGCCAACTCTGGACCTTTTCACCCATTTCTTCTACATATCGGGTCGAAGCGATGGGACAAAATACTTCTTCACCAGCCTCCCAAAGAAGAAACTAATGTTCATCCCCACCTCGATGAAGGGGTACAAGGAGAGATACTTTCTGGTCGGGAGCCAAAATCTTGAAGGACCTAGCAGTCGGTCAGCCCATGTATGAGGGCGATATTAAGAAGCTGATGGACGCCGTGAGCAGGCATGGAGAGCCCTATCAGTCCAGCTTTCTCCTGACCACGCTGTTTGGCTCTTCTAGCTCTGAAGACGCTGAGAATGCAGAACGTGAGCATTAGGATCGGGGAGAAAACATTGTCACCATGCATCAGTCATGCATTGCATTTGATTTACGTCAGACGTGAATTTTCGATCTGAGAAACTTATCTTGTTTATTGTCTGTTTGTAGCTAAAATGGCTGGTAGAAATGACATGTCCCAGCGTATCCTTGGCCGGGCTGTTGCTAAAAGGGAGGCCGAGCGGAAAGCCAAAGAGGAGAGGAAAAGGCGGAAGCTCTTGCCTGCCTCTAAGATGCAGAAACTGCGGCAGAGTGCTTTATCTGGTGTCCCGATCGTCGCTGTCCCAATCTCTGTTGCTCCTCCCTCAACAGCCACTGTGACATCAACCCGCCAAGCTCCAGTCGAAACAGCTCCTTCGTCCGTGCGTCCTAAAGTGGTAGACCAGCCCCCCCGCCGACGGAGAGTTATACTCGAAAACGAGCCGGAGGAGGAGGAGGAAGGGTCTGGGGACGTCCCTCTTCCTGACCTGCAAGTTTTGAGGAAGACAACCCAGGAGGGGCAAACCCGATTGTCCGAGGCCGAGAGGAGGCAGGCTGAAGAGGCCTCAAAGAGACAAGCTGCTTTAACTAGCAAAGGCAAGGCTGTCGTGCCGAGCGATCCACCTCGACGAACGGATAGGCGACTTGTGCCATTGCAGGACTTCTTGAAGGAGAACTTTGGCAATGACTGGTCAACGAGCAACAAAACAGTTGGCAGTTATCTCTGCCGGGGTATTCTCCAAGAGGACGACTACAAGGCCATGGGAGACCCTGGTTCGCTTGCTCGAGAGTGGAGTATGTTCAATCACCAAGTTTTAGAGGTAAGATTTGGCCAGCCTGGTTGTTGTTGCCTCTTATGGCAAATTCTTCTCTTACTTGAGATTGTTCTTTCCCTTTTGCAGCTCATTAGAAGGGGCCAGCGCCTACATGGCATTGGTGGCCTTGCTGAGGCCAGGGCGAGGGAGGCTGGGAAGGCGAGGGGAGAGGCGGCTGCTCAACAGGACTCCGCTCATCGAGAAAACTCCACACTTCGCCTGGAGGTGTCAGGTCTTCAAAAGGAGGTCTCCAGCCTTCGGAAGGAGGTGGTGGTCGCGAGGAGAAAGGCCAGTCGCCATATTGAGGAGCTGAAGTCGAGGCTCGCTGAGTCCGATCGTCTGAAGGGTGAAGTGGCACGCCTAATAGCCGATAGTGCTCAGTGTCAAAAATTTGAGGAAGAGGCGACCAGGTTGGGCGGCGAGTGTAAAACTCTAAGCGCTGAAAAGGCTAAGGCTCTGGAGGAGAGGGATCAAGCTGTCGCAGAGTGCGATCGTCTTCGCGCCACTCTGGCGAACAAGGAGGCCACCTGGGGGAGGAAGTTTGAAGAGGGACTCGCCTCCCGAGAGGAGCAGCTGCTTGATCAAATGGGCGAGGCTCAGGCGAAGTTGCTGTCGCGGCTGATCCATGAAGTTGGGAAACGCTTCCCCGATGCCGACCTCAACTGGATGGAGGACCCTACAGCCTTGCTCGATCCGCCATCCAGTGACGATGAAGGAGATGCTCCTAGAGAGGGAGCTTCCGAGCAGGTCTCTTCGCCACAGGCTCAGAGAGACGCGCCACCCGAGGCTGAAGTCAACGTGCCTTCGCCCGCCGAGGCTGTCTTCGAAGGGGTAGCTAAGCCTTCTCAGCCTGCTGCCGACCTTTCCCAAGCTTTACCCGATCAAAATGTAGAGACACCTTCCGAGCCCCCTGAGGCAATAGAGATTGTAGATATAGAGACTTAGATTAGAAGTTGTATATGTGTACAAGTTGTATGATGTTTTTCTTTTTCTTTTTCAATGAATAATATATTTTTTGCTATTTATCTTTGTTTTGTGTAAGTTGCAATTTTGATCGTGCATTCGCAAATCTCTGAAAAAATTGCATGAATTTTGCAAAGTTCACTAAAGTGCATATAACTTACTATTGTGAAATAATTCAATAAAGCTGGGTACTTCCTGAATTGGAGTGACCTTCAAGTCCAGTGGCCGCTTGGCTCAATCTGGATTGGGAGCATCGTCGACCCTATCGGATTGGGATGGTCCGCGCAATTTCGGATCGGGGCGTCCGACTTAGCGGATAAGCTAACCGACCTTTGCATTTTGGTTCGGAGCGGGTGTCGAACCTGGTGCATGAGCCCTTCGGGTTGTATAAAAATTGCATAATCGGGCTGAGTGATACTTGTAGAATTACATGAAAATTGCATAATCGAGTTAGACAATACTCGTAAAGTTGCATAAAGGTTGCATAATCGAGCTAGGGAGGTGAGATCCTCCATAATACAAACACTTGGGGAGGTAAGATCCTCCATAATACAAACACTTGGGGAGGTAAGATCCTCCATCATGACAGATTTAGGGAGGTGAGATCATCCTAGTCGATCCTAACAGAGATCTTCATCTTGCGAACGGACGAACAGCAACTTTCGCTTTTTCAGCTTGGGATAGACGTCAAGCCTAGCGTATAAGTTGTATATCATACATAATTTGAACAGGGGTGAAAGAAAGAACCTCTTTATTAATCAGGCAATTGCCAAGTTCTAATACATTATTAGAGATAGTACTTTTTAAGTACTTCAACATTCCAGCTTCTAGGGACATCTTGCCCTTCTATAGTTCGGAGCCTATAAGTGCTCGGGTTTAAGACTTTGGAGATCTCGTAGGGTCCCTCCCAATTTGGCATTAGCTTGCCCACCTTGGCATTTCCCGAGCCTAAGTCTGCCTTTCTGAGCACCAGATCACCGACGTTGAAAGTTCTTGACCTCACTTTAGCATTGTGGTACCTAGCAACTCTTTGCTTGTAGGCAGCGATCTTGGTGTAGGCATCCTCCCTCTTTCCTTCTATCAGATCTAAGTCTTGGCGTCTTTCTTGAGCATTCTTCTGTTCGGAGTAGAGCGCCGATCGGTAAGAGGGAAGGCCGACCTCTACAGGTATCATTGCTTCGGAGCCGTAGACGAGGGAGAATGGCATTTGATGAGTGCCTGTCCTGGGCGAAGTTCTATACGTCCACAGGACACTCTGCAGTTCTTCAGTCCAGTTGCCTTTTGCTTCACCCAGTCGCTTTTTTAACCCTTCCAAGATGGTTCGATTGGAGACCTCAGTCATTCCGTTGCTTTGGGGATGAGCGACTGACGTGAACTTTAATTTGATGTTTAGGCCTTGGTAAAAGTTTCTAAAAGTGGAGCTGTCGAACTGCTTACTATTATTTGCAACAAAAACATTGGGTAAGCCATACCTGCAGATGATATTTTTTCAAGTGAAGCTCTTGACCCTCTCGACTGTGATAGTGGCTACAGGTTCAGCCTCAATCCATTTGGAGAAGTGGTCTACAGCTACTATGAGGAACTTCATCTGCTTTTTGCCTTAGGGAAAAGGTCTTGGGATATCCAGCCCCCATTGATCGAACGGCCAAGCAATCCCGATCGGTTGTTGGTCTGCCCCGTGTTACCTTATGATCCTCCCATGTACCTGGCATTGTGGGCACCTTCTCACTTTTTCTTGGGCATCTTTGAGCATGCTGGGCCAGTAGTATCCCGTCTGGAGGGCTTTTCTTGCCATAGCTCTGCTTACCTCGTGTGCTCCGCATATACCTTTGTGGAGTTCTCTGAGGATGTAATCTCCCTCTTCCTCTGTCACGCATTTGAGCCAAGGGTGGCTGAAAGCTTTCTTGTACAAATCACCATTAATGATGGAGTAATTAAGGGATTTTCGTGATACCTTTCGAGCTTCATCTCTGTCCTCGGACAGCCGACCTGTTTGGAGGTACCGCTTGATTGGGCTCATCCAGGTTTCATCCTCTTGGTCGATCTCCATCATCTCCGGCTCGTCTAGGGAGGAGGAAGTCTGGTCCCGACTTGAACATTTTTCCCTTTATTTAGCGCCCTCGTTTTTGTCTCCTCGGCAGGGTCCATCCTGGGCCTTGTTGCCTGCTCTGGCTGCTCGAGGCCGGGCTCTACGACCATTGCTTCTCGCTGTTGCTTTATCATGGTGATATAAGCCTCTCGGGATGCCTTTGGTCGCCTCTCAAGATGGCGATGCCTCCTGTGGTTGGGATCTTCATTACCATGTAGCGGATGGAGGTAACGACTCCGGTCTAGAAGAGCAATGGCCTGCCAAAGATGGCATTATAGGCAAACGTCATGTCAATAACCATAAAAATTACCTTACATGCGTGAGCGATTGCCTCTTGGCCTAGCTCGACAAGAGCTCTACCGATCCCACTACCGGGATAGTGGCGTTGCCTAGCCCAGTCAGTGGCGTGGCATTCGGCTTCAGCTCCCCGATTGGGAGTCCCATCGCTCGGTAAGCCTGGAGAGTTAGGACATTAACAGCGCTGCCATTGTCCACCAGAATTCTTTTGACTTTGAAGTTTTTAATCCGAGCTCTTACAACGAGAGCATTCTCATGGGGAAACATGACGTCTCGTGCGTCTTCGCTGGATATGGTGACTGAGGCAGGCTGCTCGGCTTGGTGGGAGAGGTAGACACCTTTCCCCTTTCTTTTTCTGGAGAGATCCTTTCCGTAAGATAACCCTCCGGTGATCACATTTATTACCCCGGCATATGGCCTGCTCGGGTCGGCATTTCTTGGGTTCCTGCGCTCATCGTCATCTGAGTTAGGATCGTCCCTGCGAGGCTTCGGCTGTCTACAGGGATCATCCCCTCTGGCCGGGCCTATAAACTTTTTGAGGGCTCCGTGGTGTATTAGCCTTTCAATCTCCTTTTTTAGTGAAGTGCACTCGTCGGTTAAATAACCGACGTCTCGGTGGAATTCGCAGTACTTATTTTGATCCCTCGCAGCCCTGTTTCTTTCGGACAGGTCCCTGGGCTAGTTGACTTGGCGGTGCTTCTTCTTTATCCACATTAGCACCGTGGTCGGGGTAGCATTGAGGGTGGTGTATGTTCTTTTGGGCCAATCATCTGAACGCGTAGACCGGTCTCGTCCCGACCCTTTCCTCTGGCCTGGATTTCTGGAACTGGCAGCTCTGTCTGGGCCTTTAGCTGTCCGATCGGGGGCGAAAGCTCTGTGGAAAGAGCGACCGTCCGGATGTTGCAGCCGGTCCAATATGCTGGTCCTTCTTCCCCAGTTGGACCTAAGGGCATCATCCAATTGGATGTGTCGTCTAGCCCTCTCCATGAGTTCGGCGAAGCTGGATGGGGGTCTTATTGTGAGTGATTCGAACAGTGGATGGTCAGTGATGCCCCCTGTTAAGGCGTTAGTCGCCATCTCTACACTGACGTTTCTCACCTCGGACATGGTAGCCTGAAACCTGTCGATGTAGTCTCGTAGACTTTCATCGGTTCTTTGGTAAAGGTTACACAAGTCGTTCACTGTCTTTGGTGCGCGCGTTTGTACGATGAACCTCGTGGTGAATAGCTCTTTTAGCTGTCTGAACAACGTAATGGATCCCAGAGGCAGCTCGTGGAACCATGTTAATGCATCTCCTCCCAAAGTGGTGGGAAAAACCCTGCAGGCTATCCTTTCATCATAGGTGTAGACCTGAACCTTGGTCAAATACTCAGCCAAGTGAGTGGTAGGATCGGTCTTACCCGTGTACCTTTCCATGACCACATCTATCCACCTGGGAGGGAGCTCAGCATCAGTGATTTCTCTGCAAAATGGGGAGGCAGTATTTCCGCATGTGTTCCCTTCGAAGGCACCTTTCTTAGGCGCGAGAAAGCCAAGCTGCTTGAGTTTCTGCTTGAGCCATTGGTCCTCTTTACTCAGGGTCGTAGCGGTGGACTCGTCTTTGTGCTTTCTCATGTGGCTGCGGCTTGGAGTACACATGTAGGACAAGTCATCCCTTATGGAGGGAGTGACGGACCTGCTGGTGTAAGGGGAGCCCCTGTTTGTGGACATCATCTGCTTCCCCTTGTCATACCTTCCCGGGGTTCTGACCGCGCCCCTTCGAGCTCCCTGAACTCGAGGCTCATTAATGATGATTCCCTTGTTTCTATTCCTTCTGAAGTCTTCGCCCACGAGGTATTCCTCCTGGGCTCTTTCAGAAGTGGCTGGCATCTTACCCTTCTTGAGCGTTTGGACGATACTCTTGGTGAAATCGCTGAGGATAGCGCGCATGTCTCTCACAGTGACAGGGGTATCCTCAGGTTGCCTCATGGTGGCATCATTGAATTCGGGAAGGAGGTTGGTCCTCGTAGGGGACCTGATGGGCCCTTCCCTCCTTCTCGAGGTGCCTGATCTGGCACGAACATTATCGTCATGATCAAGGTCCATGGGGGTCGTGTTCTCGTTGGATCGTGAGTTCGCCATGCTCTCAACGAAAGCACCAAATGATAAAGCCTAAGAAATCTTTATCTGAAAAAGAGAGGGCGAACCGATCGGATAAGAAAACCCCGCAATAAGAAGTGCCCGGTCGGACCAGGCATAAGCACTCCGAAGCTTAAGTTAGTAAATTAGAGAGAGAAAGTGTTTTTAGAGATAGAATGTTGTGGATTCAATATCTGGTGCCATCGTTAGCTGGGCTATTTATATGAGATGATTGAGGGACACTTGAGTGTCTGGGGAGTGATTACTGGCTGTCAGAGTAGGTATTTGGCGACATGAAAGGGAGCAGGTGGTAGGCATGCGCGTTGCCTATGTCACGCGGCTAATGGGACTGGCGGTCACATCAGCCGATCGGGCGTGTGCGCTGCCTAAAAGCTCGTGTCTGCTACTCTTGATTATTAGGTCTTGGGCCTTGCCAGTTGAGTGGGCCGACTGAATGGGCATTAGATCCAATGATATTTACTATATTATCAATAACAGAATATTGAAAAATGAATAAATATAAATATGCATAAAAATAAATTTTAGAATTAAAATTAAAATTAAAAAATTTATAAATTTAAAATTATATTTTTCTTATAAATTTAAATATTTAATAAAAATATTCAATTGTTGTGGTTAATTTTTTAGTATTATTACTAAAAAAGTAGTAAAATAAATAAAAAATGATTAATATATTAATATTTAATAATTAATATTTTGTTTAAATATATTTTTTATATATTATATTTTTAATTTTTTTATTAATAATTATATTTAAAAAAATAAAAATTTCGATCGAATCAGTTGACTCTTTATTCAGTTGACAGGACGAATGGATGTAAGGTCATATTTTACAACATTTGGTAAATCTCAGTCACAGTCCAGCGGTGCAAAAGCGTAAATCTCTGCTTAGTCTTTTCTCTGTCTCTCTCTCACTCACTAAGTTCCCACAGTGCCGCAATTATGCGTAAGAAAACAAATTATTAAATTACTCAAAAGAAAGCAAAGAGAGCAAAGAGACAAAGCAGAAAGTAGAAAAGCGAAGCTTCATTCTTAGATTCAGCAGAATTCCATTTCTGTTCTCTCGCCAAACGGTACTTCCTCTCTTTTTCTCCATCCGTGTCTAACTTGGAGTTCACTTTGAGCTTTGAGTTTTGGGTGTGGAAAATCAGCTAAAACGTTATCTGTTTCGGTTCTGATTTGGACTCTGCGATGTTTGATTTTCCTTGTGGAAATATGAATTCATATTTTTATTAGCAAGATCGACGTCATTTTCTGTTTAGAACAACATTGTATCACATGCTCTGTTTTTTGAGCTTAGTAAGAATTTGACTTGTACATAAATGTTTGCATGTATATAAAATTGTGTCTAGGTATTTCTATGTGCATTAGCCTATTTTTTCAACAAACACCTCTTTTGCTTGAGTGATTGAATATGCGAAATGATTTTAATTCTCTCAATTCTACTCAAATAAAAAGAATTCATGTGTTTGAGTTCACGCAAAACTGTGAAATATGGTATGAATCAAAAGACGAAAATCGAAAACTGGTCTTGAAGTTTGGATGATGCTCTGAAAGAATTGGATAGGAGTTGAGCAAAATGTTTGAAAAAGGTTGATTATTGAAGTTAATTATATTATGACATCGTGAAATATCATAAATTGTAGAGTTGAGTGACCAATGATGTTCAAATTACCATATGGAACGTGCATTGCCTGGCGAATATAGTTTTCAGGAGCGAGAATATATATATTGACTGCACACATGATATTGAATTTGACCAAGAATTGTTAAATGGACATTCGCATATGATTATGTTAGACAAGAGCTGTACTTGATACATTGAATGTGCAAGATGAAGATGTATAATTCTGAACAAGAGTATATTAAATAAGGATGTAGAAAAAGGCAATTTAGTGAGCGGGAAACTAATGTAAAATATCTGATAAAATATAAAAATTTGATCTTGTACTAATTGTAAGGGAGAATATAAATAATTCAAGTTTATTTCTTGGCATGACAAATGATTAGAATTGTTAAATCTTTACGTGCGGGAAATTATGTGGTCGAGATGTCTCTTGGACTTTGGTGGAATTTTCTTGCCATGTACTGTATGCAGGAGGGGTTATGAAAATGATAAGGAAGAATAAGAAAACAATGATATGGTAACTTGCTTATGATATTATACTGTTTTCTAATTGCTGGCAATGGCCATTGCTTGTTTTGAAAGCTTCTTATTTTCATATTTCTATAGTATTTCATTAGCTTTAGTGAGCTTCTGACTGAAGAGTTAATTTTTGTTTGTACTATCATGAACATTTAATTGAAGTCGTTATAATTTCATGCTGTAGTGTGCTAAGCTTGAAGGTACATTCTCTAGGAGATAAATGTTTCTCCATTTCTACATGTTCAAATCTAGCTATGAGCTGATGGCTTTATTGGCAGGTTAAAATTTACCAGGACTAGGCTGTAGGCATGGCTGCTAGAAAAAATTCATAAATCTGGGCTGCCAAGGCATTCATGACTGTACTAGCCATGTGTATGACCTTACCTAGTCAATTGGGGCTTTGGAACCTGAAATTTCTGTTGAGGAGATAGAAGTCCCTGTACTTGGTTATTTGAGGTGGTAATGCATCCTTTTTTATTGAAAGGATACCTTTGCTGGATCATTCTCTTGGGGCATGTATGTATATCCACTCTTTCTCTAAGTTCAGAGCAGTATAGAAGTGAAAGCATTTGGTATAGAAATTGGCTGCAAAACTCTAGATCACTGTTGCATAATGATTCTATAAATGACATTTTCTACCATGTCAAATCCATGGAACTTTCGTTCCCATTAAGGACCTCTATATCTTGCGAGGACCTAGAAGGAGTTGGATCGTTTAACACCACCTGCTTACTAAAATCAAACTTGTATTTGGATTCTGATCTTTACATTTATGGCTTGGGAAATTTGGAGATACTCTCCCATGTTTCAATTGTGTGCCCCATGGAAGGCTGTATGATTACTTTTAATATGACTGGCAATGTTAACATTGGTCAATATGCTACTGTTGTTGCTGGTTCAGTTGTTATTGCTGCTACCAACTTGACCATGGAACATGGCTCTTCTATTAATACAACTGACTTAGGTGGATCACCGCCTCCTCAAACTAGTGGTACTCCAGTTGGGTATGACGGAGCTGGGGGAGGTCATGGCGGCCGAGGTGCTTCTTGTCTGACAAAGAATAAGACAAATAATTGGGGTGGTGATGTTTATGCTTGGTCAACTTTGGCTGAGCCATGGAGCTATGGGAGCAAGGGTAGTGGGACATCTCCAAAGAACAAGTTTGGAGGGAATGGTGGAGGACGTGTTAAGCTTCAAGTGAAAGAAATTCTGTACTTGAATGGATCTGTCATTGCTGAAGGTGGTGATGGTGGTCCAAATGCCGGAGGTGGTTCTGGTGGAAGTATCTTTATACATGCTGTAAAGCTGTGAGTACACCCTTCCTGAATGGACAAAATATAAATTCTATACTTTTTTTTTTGGTAGTTGTAATAGCTGTTTGGATTTTTGCTCATGCTTATGCAACAACTCTGCAGGGAATAATACCCACTAACTTGCATAATTCCCCATTTAATTTTTCCAAAATATATTGTATTTTTTGGAGTCATCACATTGAAGCACCCAACAACAACATGATTCTTTTAATATCAGCTGCTGATGTAGGTCTCATGAATTTCATTGATGTCCATCGAACCTGTTCCTCAGCTGACTTCATATAATTGCCTTGACAAGAATCTTGCAGGTTTAATCATACCATTAATTTTATCTCCAAATTGACTACAGGAAAAGCCTTTAATGTCATAAAGCTGGCTTATCTTTCAAAAGTCTTCATACTTGTTGACAAGCATCTTATTAACACATATGACATTAGACAATGTTTATATCAAGGTTATGTTTTTGAAGCTATAGAGCTGTGTTTTGAATATGTGTTTTTGTTCAGTGCCATTTGGTCTGTCTGTGTGTTTTTTGAATTTTTATTTTTTCTGGTAAAACCCTTTTGGATAGTCTTCATTGCGGGAAAACTCCTTATTGTAGAAAACCATAGCAGAGTGCCAAATTTTATGATTAATGATTTACTCTTATAAGACATTGAAAGCTTAACGAGGTTTGAGTTTGTTGATTTGACTCTTTATTTTGAAAGCATATTTTCCCATGTTTTTTCCCCTTTTGTTCTGTTTCTTTTCAACTTTGGGTATAAGCTCATTACATATACACCACATGCATCCCTAAACCAATTTTTGAATGTTAACCTCTGATTTGAGCCTCATGATTTGTTGCCTTTTGACTGCCTGGTCCTAGTACTTTTAGGCGATGAATGCCACAAAAATGTCTATAAGTGGGGCTGGACGGGCTTTCATTACTTGATGGCCTTTTGTTGGTCCCTTGTGGAGGTGCTTAGGTAAGGGCTTATGATGCAGGACTTTTAAGTATGTGAATTTAGGGTTTTAAGGATGTTAGGAAATTAGGAGTTATGGTTGGAACTGTTTAGCTCTAAGAGTCACACTTAGAACTTCTTAGGTATAACACCTAAGGATCCAAAGGAGTCTCACCAATGGACGGAATTGAATCACTCAATTGAATGGTAAACTTGCTGTAAAAATTCTTATTAGTTAACTGAATGCAGAACTTTTGATAGTTATAGGACTAACCTAGTCCTAGTCCTAATCCTATAAGGAAAACTAATTCCTGTTTTTGAATTTTAAGGAACCACCTTTGGTATTTACCAGGAGATATTGGGCAAATCCAGATTCTTTAAACCTTATTCTTGTTTGAAATGGATAGAATACAGTGGTTGAGAAGATGCTGGATTCTTTGAAAATTTGCTCTTTTCTTTTTCTCCCCCTCCGGTATTTTGGAGTATTTGCCTTAGACGAGCACATTTTCACAAACCAGATCTTGCCTTCAATCCTTTTTTGGATAAACTAGTGCACCTGGCTTCTCCATTGGTTTGCTTCAAGGGTTTTACAAGGAATTTCTTAGTTGTTGTCCTGCTTGATTTGCAGTTATTGCTTCTTTTGGTGATGCTTACTACTTAATTTTGAGTAGTATATGGGGTATCTTGGATAAATTAGCGCACCAGGCTTCTCCATTGGATTTTGCTTCATGGGTTATCCAAGGCATTTCCTTAGTCGTTGTCCTGCTTGATTTGCAGTTATTGCATCTTTGGTGATGCTTACTACTTAATTTTGAGCAGTATATGGGGTATCTTGGTTTTAAATTTATGACCTCAGTTTTCATTAACAAAAGTTATTTTCTTGTAAATAACTAGGATTATTTTTATGCAGTCTAAAGGCTCCTATATTCAAGTTTGTAAGTTGCTCTAATTCCTTCACTTTCAAAAACTTGTAAAATAGTTTTGTTTAGCTGTATTTTTCCAAACATCTGCCAAAACTGTGACCCTATCCATTTGTAGTAAGTGGAAATTAGTTTCATCCTATTTCATATTAGTAGGATTTGGCATATAAGTAGGATTATGCATAAGAGTTACTTATCCTGCTTAACAGTTTTTACAATGCTGAATTGCATAGGAAGGGTTACGGCATTATCAGCGGAGCAGGTGGGAGGGGAAGAGGTGGAGGTGGCGGTGGAAGAATTTCTCTTGATTGTTACAGCATACAGGAAAATGTTAAAGTGACTGTTCACGGTTTGTGTTGATTATGCATTTATATTTGGTGGTTGAAACGGTGATTAGTTGGTGTTAAATATTTCATTCTTGTATAAGAGTCTTCAACATGATTTATAAATCTTAAAAGTGCATGCCAAAGTGTTTTTAAAGGGAATAGTTCATTTACTAAATTGCTGTTCCCTTATTTACTGACAAAAAAAGGGGGTTAATTACTGAAGTCCTGAAATTAAGTACTGGGGCTGCAGTTGTCCATTATCGTTGAATATCCTGGACTAGGTTGCTCTGGAATATAGCTTATTGTTTTCTTTTGATTGTAACTTACAGACAATAGGTTCTATACCTTTTATTGGTGCATATGGACTTCATATTTTTATGTATCAGTTTAGCTGTGGTACCTTTTTAATGTGAGAGCAAAGCCTATTGTGTAACCATAGAGAGGTGGTACCCCAGAATGCTTTGAATGGAGCTGAATATTACTAGTTTTTCTCCTCGCATTGGTTTCTAGTCTGTATGCAGTCAGCATGTTATTGCTGTTGGTACTTTTTCTTTTCTTCTAGGAATCCTTAGAAAGCATGGTTTGCCAATGCAGTGACAACAATTTTATCATTTGCTCAATTACCTCATTTTCTGGACATTTCTAGCAAGAACTTGCCTTTTTATGGTTTTTTTTTATGGCTAAACTTTATGCTTTTGTGGGGCAGGTGGCCCAAGTATTGGTTGTACTACAAATGCTGGCGCAGCTGGTACATTCTTTAATGCAGATTTACTGAGTTTAAGAGTTGGCAATGACAATGTGACAACTGAAACAGAGACCCCTTTGCTTGATTTCCCTACTACACCTTTGTGGTCAAATGTTTTTGTGGAGAATAATGCAAAAGTTTTGGTTCCACTTCTTTGGACCAGAGTGCAGGTTTGCTGATCTTTTCCTTACTTGAATACATTGCTTTTGCATGAATTGATCCCTTTTCATGAACATATCTATGCTGTATAGGGTGTTAGTATTATGATTTATTAGTATAAAATTCTGAACTTCTTGTTCACTATGATTTTCTAGCATAATGACCAAAAAAGTTCTAAACTCCGCACACCCCTACCCCCCTTCCCCTTTTTTTCTTTTTTTTTTTCATCATTCTTTTACCCAATCTTGTACTCCCTCCGTTCCTTAATATCTGTCACTTTTGACAAAAATCCAAATTCCATTTATCTGTCACTTTTAGATTTTCAATGCAATTTAATTTCTTTTTTTCAATTTAATTTTCTTTTCCAATACAAATTAACTAATTAGATTTAAGTTTTTATATTAAAACACTCAATATACATTGAATCACTCAATTTTTTCCTAAATTCAAGTATAATTAATATTCCTTAATTCTAGTGAAAATAACAAAAGTGATACCTATTTAGGAACGGAGGGAGTAATATTTATTCATAAATTTAGCAAATTTACACTAAAACTTATAATATAATCTTAATAAGCAATATTTACTTTTATTTTTTAAATAAATTATATTGTTATTGATCAATTTTTTGAAAAGATCACTACAAATATTTTTGGAATTAAAAGTTACAGCTAAAATATTTTATGCTCGTTAGTATTATAAGTATATATTTGCTTCACTGTGTCATCTGTCTATCTAAAAAGCTTTCCTTCATTAAGTTGGACGAAATTGTTATTGAAATTGATATATATCATGCTGAAAAGTGACAAAATTAAAAAGTAAGGCATAGAGGTTTGCTAGTTATTAGGTCTTGTAGTAACTAAAATTGGAAGAAATTGTTTACAGAAACTTTAAAAGAAAAAAAAACAGCAATATGTAAAAAAAACAACAAAATAAACACACAGCAAAATCCTTGCCCATTTGAGTCTGTAAAAGCTCTTCAAGAAAGTCTAACAAGAAAAAGATTAGAATACATTAGTAATTAGCAAAATAACTATACATAATCAGCTAAAAAAACAAATACAAACAACAAGATGAAGAGAGAAATAGTCTTGAGGTGCAGAAATTTCACCAATCAATAAAAAAAAAAACGATAAAAAAAAACGTTATATACAAAAGTTTCTTCATGACACAATCTTGAAAAAACATAATCAACAATATCGTTTTCGACGAGAGGGTGAGCTCCGACGAGATCGCTTTTGACGACGTGAAGGCCGAAGCAAGGGGAGTCGTTTTGGATGCCAACGATTTCCAGATCTGAAATTGGAGAAAGAGTAACCATGATGATGTTGCTGTGGTGGGAAAGAAGATGAGAAGAATGCGGCTGAAGAGAAGGGGATGGGCTCCGACGAGATTTAGGATGGTAATAAGAAGCTCTGGTGTTGTTTCTTGGTCGGCAAGGCAGAGTCTCCGATCGGTTTCAATCCAGTGCGGCTGGGCTATAAATGAGAGAGAAGGTACTGTGTTGTTTCTTGGTCGGTGATGTAGTGGCTCTGATTGGTTTAGATCCAGGGCGGCTAGGCTATAAACTACAGAGAGAAGAGAGTAGAGAGAGGGAACGAGAACACATAGAGAGGGGATAGAGATGGAAGAGAGAGTTCCTTACCTGTTTTCATCCATGTGTCGCGTAATTATTGGTTAAAAATTTATTTTAATATTTATAGTCAACTTTAAGTGTCTAATTGGTAAACTCTTAAGTTTAGGACGCGGCATGGCAAAAGTGTGCAAGTATAAGGGGCAAATTCTATATTAAGCCTAAATAGATTGTACATTCTTAGAATTTTTAAGATAGAGAATTAATAAAATTTTTATTCGAAAAAATCTTCAAATGTTTGGAGACCATGTTCTGTGGTGGCTAAATTCGGATTCAAGTATTTTGTGACATTCGTGGATGATTACTCTTGCATGACTCGGGTATTCTTTATGAAAAGTTCTGAATTATTTGCTCATTTTTGTGTCTTTTGTGCTGAGATCAAAACTCAATTTAGTATTTCTATTTGCACATTGATAAGTGATAATGCCAAAGAGTATTTTTCATATTTCTTCTAGACATGCATGACTCAAAATAGCATACTTCTTCAATTTTCATGTCCAGATGCACCATCTCAAAATGGAGTAGCTGAGAAGAAAAACATATATATGCTTGAGACAGCATGAGCTCTTTTATTTCAAATGAAGGTTCCTAAACAATTTTGGGCCAATGCTATGTCCACTACTTGCTTCCTGATTAACTGCATGCATTCTTCAGTACTTACTGGTGAGACTCACTACAGTGTTCTTTTTCCAACCAAGTTGTTTCCTTTGGAATCAAGAATATTTGGGAGCACTTGTTTTATTTGAGATGTTCGACCTCATATTACTAAATTGGATCTAAAGTCATTGAAGTGTATCTCTTTGGGATATTCTCGTCTTCAGAAGGGGTACATAGGCTATTGTCCAAAACTTAACAGATATCTTGTGTCTGCTGATATTACTTTTTGGGAAAATAAACCTTTCCATCCATCTTCTGATTCTACAATTCGGGGGGAGGAAGATAATTGGTTGATATACATTGTTGCTCCACCTACAAGGCCACCAAATGATCTTGTTCCTAGTGGTGATTCAGTTCCTGTTGCTCCAAGTGATCATGTTGCTAATACTAGTGATTTGGTTTGCCAGCTCCTGCTCCACCAAAACCTCCAATTGTACAGGTCTGTACTAGGAGAGATGGAACCCTCATTACATTTCTTGGATCAGACTCATCATTGGATCCAGTCCCAGGTGATCTTGATCTTCCAATTGCCCTATGAAAAGGCAAATGCCACTGTACCTATCCTATTGGTAATTTTGTCTCTTATGATCATTTATGTCATTCTACATGCTCTCTTATTGCTTCTCTCAACTCTATCTCTGTTCTTCAAACTGTTAAAGAAGTTTTGTCTCATCCTGGTTGGCTTGATGCAAAGATTGAGGAGATAAATGTTTCGGATGAAAATCACACTTGGGATTTGGTTGATTATCTAAAGGGAAAAAGCAGTGGGATGCAAATGAGTTTTTGCAGTTAAAGTCAATCCAGATGGTTTTGTGGTTAGACTTAAAGCCATGTTTGTTGAAAAAGGATATGTCTAGAAATATAGGGTGGATTATTCAGATAACTTTTCTCCATTGGCTAAACTCACTCCCGTCCGATTGTTTATTTCCATAGTTGCTTCACAATACTTGCCGTTACACCAATTAGACATCAAGAATGCCTTTCTTCATTGAGACCTTCAAGAAGTGTACATGGAGCAACCACTTGGGTTTGTTGCTCAGGGGGAGAATGGGAAATTGTGTCATTTGAAGAAATCTTTTCATAGTTTGAAGCAGAGTCCCTATGCTTGATTTGGCAAGTTTAGCGAGTTGGTTTAGGAATTCGGACTGAAGAAAAGCAAGTGTGGTCACTCGGCCTTTTATAGACAATTTGCAGTTGGTATTCTTCTTCTTTATGTTTATGTTGATGATATTGTCATTACTGGAGATGATTGTGTAGGAATTTCGTCCCTTAAAGTCATTTCTACATACTAAGTTTCACACAAAAGACTTGGGGTCAATTGAAATATTTCTTGGGGAGGTAACAAGAAGCAAGAAAGGGATTTTCTTATCTCAAAGAAAGTATGTACTTGATCTACTTGTGAAAATTGGAAAGATGGGAGCCAAGCCTTGTAGCATGCCGATGGATCCTATTGCACAGTTTACAAAAGATGATGGTGATTTTTTTGATGATCTGGAGAGATTGAGGAAGTTAGTTGGAAAACTAAACTACCTCACAGTGACTCGTCCAGATATTGCTTATGCAATTATTGTTGTTAGTCAATTTATGTTTGCGTCCGCAGTCAAATATTGGGTAGCTTTGGAACATATTCTATGCTACTTGAAAGGAGCTTTTGGGCTTGGCATACTAGCGATCATGGGCATATTCACATTGAATGTTGTGGATGCTCATTGGGCTAGATCCAAGATTGATTGAAGGTCTATTACAGGTTATTGTGTCTTTGTTGGTGAAAACTTGGTGTCATGAAAAAGCAAGAAGCAGGGTGTTGTATCTCAATTTAGTGCAAAATCCGAGTATAGAGCTATGATACAATCCACGTGTGAAATTTTGTGGATCCATCATTTGTTAATTGAAGTTGTTCGAAGCTAGCAAAATTCTATTGTGATAATCAAATTGCTATTCATATCTCCTTGAATCCAGTGTATCATGAAAGAACCAAACACATCGAGATTAATTGTCACTTCATTCGTTGAAAGATTCAATAATATTTACTTTCCATTGACTATGTGAAGATGAGAGCAACTAGGAGATATTTTCACGAAAGCATTAAATGGGACGCGGGTTAACTATTTTTGTAACAAGCTGAATGTGATTAAAATCTATGCTTTAGCTTGGGAGGAGTTTTATAGAATATATTATTGATTGTATATGAGCTGTAGATAAAATAGGCAGCTAGTTGGTAGGCTAATTTGTATCTAGTTTCCTTAGTTAGCTTCTCCTATACTTTTATGAATACCATTGATTCCTTTGAATAATATGTGAGAAAATATACTCTCCATTCTCTGTTGTTTTACAGATGTCACTGTCATCAACTTGAATGCTGGATCTGATGTGCTGTTTGATTCTTGAACATTACTTCTCCCATCCTTTGTGGAGTATATTCTTGTTTATAGCCATTTTACATTTTTGACTTGTTATTTATCAGTTTCTTTTGGGAATCTATTATGCATCTTTCCTATGGTTTTTCTGTTCTTTGCTGCTTAATGAATTTCACAGCCTGAATCATTGTACATAATTTTTGTTTTCTTTCCATGTGAAGGTTAGAGGTCAAATTGGATTATATTGTGGAGGCAGCATTGTTTTCGGATTATCTGCATATCCAGTATCAGAATTTGAGCTTGTGGCAGAAGAACTTCTGATGAGTAATTCTGTAATAAAGGTATTTTTTTCTGGAGAGCTGTGATGTTCCTATTAAGTACAATGACTGCATTGCTTTCTTTTAATTTTTATTACCTGTTCTAGTTAGAGCAGAATGTATAATTGATAGCTTAGGATTCATTTAACTGATTTGAAATATAGTTTTATAAAAAGGAAAACAAATAAATACAATTTTTAAGACAAAGCAAATTGATGTTACTCTCACCACCATATACACAGATTCGCATGTAAATAGAGGCATTGTTATTGCCTAAAATACTGTTTTGTTGCAAAATATACGTAAATATTTCTCTGTTTTTGGTTGTAATTGGTTTTTTGCTGTCATTGATAGTGTACCAAGAGTTTGTATTTATCTGTTCCTATATTTATATAGGAAAAAAGGTACTATAATGCGCTTGAAATTTGTCTCACACTATTTTGCCCGTCAAAGTTATCTTTTGAGCTAAAATCCTCCTATATGTGCTGGAATATTGTTCACTTTGGTTTGGTCCTCTAGCTCGTAGCAATCCGTTAGGAGAGCTGGTCAACCTAAAACAAATAGGCATAGTGGAGGAGTACTAGCGACAATTTCAGGAGCGCTTGGCACGCGCTAGTAAATTCGTGGTAGTGGACCAACATGTTAGCTTATTCACCGCAGGGTTGTCTAACGCCATCCGGCTGGATGTGGAATTCCATGCACGACCAGATTTAGCTAATGCCATAAATTTAGCTAGAGCTTTTGAGGCAAAACATAGAGTATTGCGCGAACTGACACCAAAAAGAGGAACAGCATGGCAGGACAGCCTAGGCTTCACTTCATCTCTTGCGCCGCACTTCACAACACCAGTTAAAATTAATAGCAATAATGGCATATGAACTGACAACAAAACTTTAAGTACTCCTCTACCCTACTTTAGAAACCTGACGAGAGATGAGATAGCAGATAGAACGGTCCAAGGGCTGTGTTATAATTGCGACGAGTTGTATGCCGCGAATCATCAGTGTAAAAAGCTCTTTTGGTTGGATTTGGATGAGTCGAATGAGGAAGAGCCGGTGCATGGGGTTGCGGTAGAATCGGAAATTTCCCTCAATGCTATTACGAGGAATATGGGAGCTGTCGTTCCATTAGACAGGTGCAACTATTGGTGACCTATCCTACTTTTGAGCTTGAGGACAAGCTCTTTCTTGAGGGGGAGGGTGATGTTACAGACTCCTTTGTCGGGAACTCTTTGTTGGGAGTGTGTGTGCTAGACGTGCCAAGTAGTAGGATCTGTGTGGGATTTGTTTAAATTATTAGTTATCTGCTTATTTTATTTATTTCTATTTAGTTCCTAATTTATAGGTTTCCTATTCGTATTAAACTTCCTATTTGTATTTGTGAAAATCCACTGGTAATATTGTTCATTAGTTTGTATTAATAATCAACATATATTTATACAACATTCAATGAAACCTAATTCAAAGAAAATGAAGGCTAAGTCAAAAGGAGCTCCCTAATTTGCTCCTGAATTTATTCCTAAGATTATGGTATTTAACACTCCCCTTCAAGCTGGAGCATAGATGTCAATCATGCCCAGCTTGTTACATAAATATTTTACCCGAGATCCAGTTAAAGTTTTTGTAAAAAGATCACCCAATTGTTCTCCTGTTTTCACATGTCCTGTTGATATGACATTTTCTTGAATCTTTTCACGAATAAAGTGACAGTCAACTTCAATATGTTTAGTTCGCTCATGATACACTGGATTGGAAGCAATGTGAAGAGCAGCCTGATTATCACACCAAAGTTTTGCTGGACACGAGAAATTTATACCAATTTCAGCAAGTAAATGACGAATCCATAATATTTCACATATAGATTGTGACATAGCCCTGTATTCAGATTCTGCACTTGATCTGGATACTACAGTTTGCTTCTTGCTCCTCCAAGATATTAAATTTCCTCCAACAAAAACACAGTAGCCTGTAGTTGAGCTCCTATCAATTTTGGATCCTGCCCAATCTGCATCCGTAAAACATTCAATGCAAGTATGTCCATGGTCACTGTACAATATTCCTAATCCAGGAGCACCTTTTAAATAACATAAGATTTGCTCTAGAGCTTCCCAATGTTTGACTGTAGGAGTAGCCATAAATTGACTAACAATACTTACTGGAAATGCGATATCTGGACGAGGTACTGTAAGATAATTCAATTTTCCAACTAATCTCCGATATCTCTCTGGATCATCAAAGATATCACCATCATCCTTTGTAAGTTGTACATTAGAAACCATAGGAGTACTGTATGGTTTAGCTCCTAGTTTTCCAGTTTCCGCAAGTAAGTCAAGAACATATTTTCTTTGGGATAGGAAAATTCCCTTCTTACTTCTCGACACTTCTATGCCCAAGAAATATTTCAATTGACCCAAATCTTTAGTGTGAAATTGCCCTTGCATGAAAGACTTAAGGCAAGAAATTCCTGCCAAATCACTTCCTGTAATCACAATATCATCAACATAAACAACAAGAAGAATAATTCCAGCTTTCGATTGTCTGTAGAAAATTGAATGGTCACACTGACTTTTCTTTAACCCAAACTGCTGGACAACCTTACTGAATTTTCCAAACCAAGCACGAGGACTCTGCTTCAATCCATACAAGGATTTCTTCAGCTTACAAACTTTCCCATACTCCCCCTGAGCAACAAAACCAGGTGGTTGCTCCAAATAGACTTCTTCCTGTAGATCGCCATGAAGGAAAGCATTTTTGATATCCAACTGATGTAAAGACCAGTGTTGGGATGCTGCCAAAGATATGAATAAACGAACATAACTCAATTTGGCGACCGGAGAGAAAGTATCAGAATAATCCACACCATAAGTCTGGACATACCCTTTTGCGACAAGGCGAGCTTTAAGTCGAGCTACAGAACCATCCGAATTAGCTTTGACTGTAAAGACCCATCTGCAACCTACAGCCTTTTTCCCTTCTGGTAAATTCACCAATTCCCAAGTGTTATTTGTCTCTATTGCATTTATCTCTTCTATCATTGCATTCCTCCAACCGGAATGAGATAAAGCTTCTTTAACAGTTCGTGGAACTGAAACCGAGTCAAGAGAAGCAATAAGAGAACATGTAGCTGGAAGCAAATGATCATAAGAGACAAAATTACTAATAGGATAGGTACATTGGCGTTTGCCTTTCCGTAGGGCAATCGGAAGATCAAGATCATCTGAGACTTGACTGGATGATGAATGTGGTTCAGACATTGTATTGCGAGTGTCATGTCTCCTGGAATAAACTTGTAATATAGGTGGTTTTGCTGGAACAAATGCAGTTGAATCATCTACAATAGTAGGAATAGGATTACTTGATTCCGGAAGATCCAAATTACTTGGAAGAGAAGGGATGGGAACCACTGTTGACCTCGTAATAACATTATATTCTAACCAGTTATCCTCCTGCCCCTGACCTGTTGAATCAGAAACTGGGAAGAATGGTTTATGTTCCCAGAAAGTAACATCAATGGATACAAAATACCTGTTAAGTTCTGGACAATAGCATCTGTACCCCTTTTGCAAACGAGAATACCCCAAGAAGACACACTTCAGTGATTTTGGATCCAATTTAGTGAGCTGAGGCCGAACATCACGAACAAAACAAGTGCTTCCAAATATTCTTGGTTCCATAGGAAACAATGGCTTAGATGGAAAAAGAACAGAGTAGGGACTCTCACCAGCGAGCACCGAAGAGGGCATGCGATTAATCAGGAAACAAGCAGTAGATACCGCATCAGCCCAAAATTGTTTAGGAACTTTCGCCTGAAATAAAAGAGCTCGTGTTGTCTCAAGCAAATGTCTGTTTTTCCTCTCAGCAACTCCATTTTGGGATGGTGTATCCGGACATGAAGATTGATGAAGTATACCATTCTTAGCTATGTATGTTTGAAAAATATCTGAAAAGTATTCTTTTGCATTATCACTCCTCAAAATGCGAACAGAAACATTAAATTGAGTTTTTACCTCAGCATAAAAAGCACAAAAATGAGCGAATAATTCAGACCGACTTTTCATAAAGAATGTCCGCGTCAGACGGGAGTAATCATCCACAAATGTTACAAAATACCTGAACCCAGGTTTGGCTGTCACAGAACACGGTCCCCAAACATCTGAATGGACCAACTCAAATGCAGAATCAGCTCGTTTATTAATCCGAGGGCTTAACGAGCTACGGTGGTGCTTGGCAAACTGACATGACTCACAATCAAGAGAAGGAACACTGGAAAATTGAGGACAAAGCTTCTTTAAA
This sequence comes from Excoecaria cochinchinensis, assembly GCA_947683425.1. Classification (NCBI taxonomy): domain Eukaryota; kingdom Viridiplantae; phylum Streptophyta; class Magnoliopsida; order Malpighiales; family Euphorbiaceae; genus Excoecaria; species Excoecaria cochinchinensis. The sequence continues at coordinate 14,909,845 of CANTUQ010000073.1, read as the reverse complement.
GTCGGTAAAGAAGGATGCCCCAACCGACAGTGTGCATCAAAAGGAGATAAAATACTAGAACAAGCAACAGGCCTCGGTATCTTCCTATCAAGAATATAAAGGCCTCCTGAGATATATCCTTTACTAATAACCTGTTTCGTTACAAGATCTTGAAGAACACAATGATCAGGGAAGAAGGAAATACAGTAATTAAGATCACTTGTGAGTTTACTTACAGAAACCAAGTTAAAAGCAAGATTTCGTATATGTAAAACTGAACCCATAGAAATTGAAGGAGTTAAGTTAACTGTGCCAAACCCGTTTACATGAGAAAATGATCCATCTGCCATTGTAACTGGAGAAGAAGAAGTATGAGATTGACAAGTAGAAAATACATTTTGGTTGCCTGTCATATGATCTGTAGCACCAGAATCAATGACCCACTGAGAAGCTGAAGATAAAAGACATGTATTCTGATTCCCTGCCCCAGCAGTAGTTGTGGTGGATGAAGTTTTCAAAGAATTCCGATATTGGATAAATTTTGCATACTCATCGGCAGAAATCATAATATGTTTTCCAGAGGCACTGATCGCAGTAATATTAGGCTTTTGATTATGCAATTTTCTACAAAATCTTTTTGTATGTCCAGATTTATGACAATAATAGCATAACATATTCTTATTCCAATCCATATTGAGTAATACCAAGCCCAAAAGAATATAGCCTCACAAATATTCAAACACTATCGACAAATAAAAACCATGGTTTTGAAAACCGGACCGGACCGGCCGGTTCAACCGGTTCAACCGCGAACCGGATCAAAAACTGATCCGATCCAACATAAAAACCAGAAATGTCAAAAAACCGGATTTTACTGTTCCAGAATCGGGTTGAACCGGCCAGAACCGGGTTGAACCGGTCAACATTAAATATATTATAAATTATATTTTTATATTTTTATAAAATTTATTTTTATAATTAGGGTTAATAGTTGTTCAATATTGTTCTATTAAAAATTTATATTTGATGATAAAATTAATTTATAATAATAATAATAAACTTGACAAAATTGAACATTTTCACTATATTTTTATTTTATATTTTATATTTTTTTAGATATTTAATAACTAAATAATTTAAATATAATGAAATATTAAAAAACAATTTAATATAAACATGATAATTATAAAAATAGTTAATAATGTAACAAAAATAAATTTACAATTGAAAATAAATTAAAAAAAATTATAAATTCAAAATTATATTTTTCTTATAAATTTAAATATTTAACAAAAAAATTCAATTGTTGTGGTTAATTTTTTACTATTATTAATAAAAAAATAGTAAAATAAATAAAAAATAGTTAATATATTGATATTTAATAATTAATATGTTGTTTAATTATATTTTTTATATACTATATTTTTCATTTTTCATTAATAATTATATTTAAAAAAAAAGATAAAAACTCCGAGTCAACCCGATCGAACCAGTTGACTCCTGACCCAGTTGGCAGGCCGAGTCGATGTCCGGTCCGGTTTTAAAAACATTGATAAAAACACAAAATCTCTTAACAGAATGTAATTCAAATCCACAAGTCAAGAAAAAAGGCGCAAGGTAAAGAACCTGAAATCTCCGCAGCTAGTATGATTCACTCTTAGATAGCTGCAGGGAATTGAAGCACCAAATCAATATACAAGGACTAATGGCAATAGCATTTGCCACTCAAATATCCTAATTACACCTTCACAACTGAAGACAGTGTTTAGAACTCAAATAAATCAACAAATCTGAATCAGAACTCCAAAAAAAAGAAAGAGCCAGATGCTCTCAGCAACACCTCAGCCTTGAAAAGGAAGCCAGCATTCCAAAATAACTCCTTACAAATTCAATCGTAACAAAGGCAGAAGAGAACCTGTCGAAACAGAGGCAGGATGACCTGTTGGGAACAAAACACCACAAGGAGAGAGAATCACCTCAAGTAGAAGTCGGGACCTGATCGGAAATGACCAGGCGACGCCGGAGGAAGAATCGGAAAGAAAAACGGCCGTCGCACGCGCTCACACGCGCCGACGCGTGAGGAAGAGGTCGGACTTTGTGGCGGTGCGTGTATCCCACTCGCTGGACGGATGGTCGCCGGAAAACGTGTACCGGCCGAAATGGAGGAGGCGGTTCTTCCGGTGGTGGCGGTGAGAGAAGCCGGTCACCGGATCCGGTGACTTAAAGCTGACAGAAACTTAACCTACAAGTGGAAAACTGGCGACTCTTCAATCGGAGCGTGAGGTCCACTCGCCTGCCGGAAGGTCACCGGATTTTGTGTAACGACCGGAATACCACGTGCACTCCACCTGATGTTGGCGGTGAGACCAAAAAGTCACCGGAGCTGGTAACCCAAAAACGGACAGACCCTTCCACTGCCGAGACCCAAAACAGAAACCAAAACAAAGAGCCTAAGGCTCTGATATCATGTGAAAATCCACTGGTAATATTGTTCATTAGTTTGTATTAATAATCAACATATATTTATACAACATGCAATGAAACCTAAGTCAAAGAAAATGAAGGCTAAGTCAAAAGGAGCTCCCTAATTTGCTCCTGAATTTATTCCTAAGATTATGGTATTTAACAGTATTGAACTTGTCTTATTTAATGGACAACAAATTAATAAAACGTAAGCAGAATTTGTAGTCAATCTAGAGATCGGATTCTCTCTCTTAACGAGGTCTAAGGTTTCAGTCTCTATTTGACGAGCTGAATAATTATTCAAAATAGGTCGAAACAAGAACAATAACAAGGGGAAGAGACAACTAGTGGAGTTAGATTTTTTAGTTAATCGCCCTGTGACAAGATCCTTGGCTAAGGAACACAACATAATCTCCATTGAAGAATTGGAGGAGCAGCTGACAATTCTGAGCTTTAAGTTTGAAGAGCAGGGAGACTACTACTTGCAACAAATAGAGTCCAGATTTGGACTCTTGAATCCAGACTAGAAGGGATGATGCAGGATCAAAATTGCTTGAGGCACAAAATAAATCTCAAGCAACCTATGAAGAGCTCAAGGAGGAGGAGCAAAGATCTCTGGCCTCTTTGGCTAAGTTGATTCAAGGAAACTCCAATGCTACTGGTTCCAACAGTAGCAACCAAAACCCAGCTAGCAATAGAGGTAAGGAAACTCAAACCCCACTATGGAACCCAGATTTGACAGGGGACTTTTACCCACACCTGTCGATAGAGATGCTATAGATACAGTGGGTCAGGGTAAAACTTACTTTAATAGGTTTCTGCTTAAGTTTGATCTTCCTACGTTTGAAGGAGTAGACATCACGTGTAGGAAACATTTCTCCATCTATGAAGTTGTACTTGAGAAATGAGTAGAGTTAGCTAGCCCTTACTTGCTGGGGAAGGCAGAGGCATGGTTTCAAAACTTGAGTAACAGAGGAGTTATAGGTTGGGATGAATTTGTGGAGGCCATTACTAAAAGATTCAAAGAGCTTGGGGAGGAAAATGTGATTGAGGAGCTGCAAAGGCTTAGTTAGCTTATCACTACTGATGATTACTTAGACAAGTTTGAAACCCTTAAGCTAAAAATGGAGAGGAAGTATCCAAATCAGTCTGAGTCTTACTATGCATCCAATTTTATAGGGGGCCTCAAGGATGAAATCAGGTATTTGATTAAAATGATTAAAACCCATACTTGTATGCCACCATAGAAAAGGCTAAACTCCAAGAACTCCATCTGGAGGCTATCAAAAACCCAAGAATGCCTATAAACCAGTCAACAAACCTTGGAGCCTTGCCAACCAAAGACCAAAAACCAACTAATACCCAGGCTCAACCCACTGCTCCAAAACTTAGCTTCCAGCTGCTGGAGGTAGAAGCCTCCTTATTCTTCCAACTTGGAGTTCATAGATCGTAGTTGTTCTTCCATCTCTTCCATAGATGCTGTAGACTATTTAGGGACTCCTCCTTTAGTTTTCTTGGCAGTGGTGTTTTTGCTCATAATTCCCAATGGTTCATTGCTACTTTGATACTAGTTATTAGGACTATTCCTAATTATTAGTTAATGAAGAATTCTGAGTAAAAAACCCAAAATAATGAACAGAAGGATTTAGGAAAGAAAAGAAGAAGAGAGTAGAGAATTTGAATAAGACAGACGAGAGATTTGAGACAGAGAGGGAGAGAGAGAGAGAGGGGAATAATCTAAATTTTATAGCGATGATTGAGTGGTCCCAAAGGACATTACAATGATATAAAGCAAAAAGTAGGACAGTTGTGCTAAAGGACAAGAAAGCATGTAATCCCGCCCTCACAGAATCTATCTCCTACTAAGGCTAACAACTAACTTCTTTTGCTAACATTAACAAAATTAACTAATTGTATTTAATTGACAAATTTACCCCTCCTTTGATACTCAACATATTTATAGAGAAAATAAAGGGAGTCCTAGTCTTATTTTAATATAAAAAGATAAAAACTAGTTAGGAAATATAAAAATATACTATAACTAGGAATATAAAACGGAATCCTAATCTAACTATGAAATATAAATGATTCCAATCCTAATTAGGAAATCCAATAATTTTTTCATTAAAAATATAAAATTATGCATTAGAACCTATAAAACAAATGTTTTTATATTATATAAAAAAAGTTATGAAATTATAAATAATATAAACTGGTCACAAGCGGCGACTTTGCGGCTCAGATGGATCTGGTTAGGCTTGGGTCACATTTTTATTGAGTCGGGTCAAAATTTTCCGCCTCTATATATGTATGTTTGTATATGTATATTTATATTATCAAATATCCACACGTGTATGTATACATACCCCCATACCCTAACAAGAACCAATCAGAAATGCCAAGTTGAAGAAAAAAGTCCAGCCAATGAGGCTTCCCTGCCAGCTCCTAGGAGTCCTTTACAGCCAATATAGATTGACTTATTTCCCCAATATCTACTATAAGAATTATCCTCCAAAGAGGAAGCACTTGCCAGACAACTTGCTGATAAGCCCCTAGAGTTTAGATCCCAAGGGTCTGTAGGCCTTTTTATGTTGTGACCCTAACCATATAGAAATTTAGGGTATACATACATATACATATGTACACAGACGCATATTTGTATGTCTATTTTATATTATACATATGCGTACATATATCTATATATATATATATGCATGCGCTTGCGCGCGCACACATATATATGTATATTTGGTTCTATTCCTAAAAGTTTTTGTTAAGTTACCTACTTTTTACCACTGATGAACTATGTTCTGCCTCCAATATGAAGGTTTTTGGAGCATTTAGAGTTGCTGTTAAGATGTTACTCATGTGGAACTCCAAAATTGAAATTGATGGAGGTGGAAACACTGTTGTCACTGCTTCTATACTTGAAGTCAGAAATCTTATTGTTCTGCGAGTATGATGGTTTTAGCAGTATCCTTGTAGACTTACTTACCCCTTGTGTTAAACACATATTTTGTCTTTGATTGAAAATTTTTGACGCTGCTTTTGATATTATCTTTGCAGGCTAATTCTATCATTAGTTCAAATGCAAACTTGGGGGTGTATGGGCAAGGGCTATTAAGGTTAACAGGTCATGGTGATGCAATCAAGGCCCAACGGCTTTCTCTCTCTCTCTTTTACAATATAACTGTAAGCCATTAGGATATGGAGTTGCTATTCTTCTGTTTTCATATTCTTGTTCACCATTGTACTGGTTTTGTTATGTTTTGTTTTTGTTTTCTTCTCTTCCTTTTCCAAAAACTTTACATTTCCCAAGCTTCTCTTTTGTGTTTAAACACCCGTGCTAGTAGAATGTCAATGGTTTGTTTGTCCTTGATATGTGATGTGCATTGGGCGGCAGAAGTGGAGTTGTAAATATAGTGGGGCTAAAGTCAAATTTTAAACAGAATACGAATAAAATGTTCATAGAAATATGAAGGCCAAAACAAAATATAAAAATGAGGATTAAATATCAATTATACCCCATAAATTTGATGCCAAAATCCAATTTAGGTTAAAATTACCTTGTGTAGATGCTAGTCCTGCAACTTCGAACCTATAACCAAATTAATGCATTATTTTATTAAATAAATAAAATTACCCTTTTCTATAAATTGTGGAATTCCATTTTTTTTTCTTGGGATGTTTGGGAAGTTTGTAATTATGGTGAAATATTTTTCAGTTTCTTCTTTTATGGGATTTAGTTTTTTAAATTTTTCTTTCTTGTAGGATTATTAAAATCATGCTTCAGGTCTTCTCGTATATATATTTTGTCTTGTTTATATTTGTGTGAATAAAATTAAAATCTTCTTGTTCTATCAGACAAATCATTCCAAATCTATTAGTAGAGTGGTAGCTTCCACATCCATGCCAGATTTCCATTTAAATTTTTTTCATAAATTACTAATATAGGTCATAATTAATGTTAAGTATAGGCGCAAGGGTAAAATTGTAAAAGAGTTCGTGGAGAATTATGAATTAGTTTTTTTTTTTATTTATTTTTTATTTTTTTATATAGTTTGAGCCTAAGTTAGTACCAGCTGTTACTTAAAGCTGGCAGAGATTAATCACAGAGCTCACACGCCATTTTGGCTGTTTGCGCAACTCAACAAGTTCCTTTTCTCCATATGTAACGTCTCTCTCTTGGAGGGGACCACTTCTTGATGAATAGAGAATCTCATTCTCATTTTTCTCTCTTCTCTCTCTATCTTTTTTTATTTCATTCATCTCGACAATTTTTGGTAGTTTTTTTTTTCTTTCCACTCAAAGTGACAATTTCAAATTTTAAATTTCAAAATGCATGAATTTTGTATTTTTCTATTTTGTCCTTGTGTATACACGAAAAAGAGATAATTAATAGGGTGAATGTATAATTATAGAGAATTAATAAAAGTTTATTTTAGTAAATTATAACGAATATTTTATAGAATTGATGTTAATCAATGATTTTTTTGGTTTGTATAAAGAGTTGAAAGTTAGCCACGTTGAATGGAATGGAGGAATTATTATGTTCTTTCTATCTTCTTCCTTGTGCTCTCTTCGTCTAATTTATTCTCAAAAACCTAGAACTACCCTAATTAAATATAACTGAGGAATGTTCCTAACAAATTGGTATAAGAGCTATGCCAACTCTTTTGGGTTTCTAATGAGTAAAACAAACATATCCAAGAAACTAGGGTTCTTCCACTGAAGAATTCCCTGTCTCTGTTGAGGAACTAGATGAGCTTCGCTTCCTTAGCTCCAAATTCAAAGAGTGAATATTTTTGAGAATAATTTTTTTTTTATTAATTCTCGTGTTAATATACTAAGAATGTACAAGCTATTAATGGAGAAAAAACAAAGAAAGTCCTAGTCCTATCCTAACAAGGAAAGCTAAATTTTAACTAGAAAAAAGATAGTCCTATCGTAATTAGGAAATGCAACTGTGATCAACACTTCTCTCAAGTTGGTACATAGATATCACACATGCCTAGCTTGCAAACTAAGGTATGATATGTCCTGTGGCTAAGCTCATTAGTAAACGCATCAACTAGCTGTCTAAATGTAACTCCAAGAAATTGTTGTGCATAAGATAATGTTAAGATTAAATCCTAACAGTAGTTTAAATGAAGAATTCTGAGTCTTAAAACCCAGAAAATGATAGGTAGAAGATAGAAGGAAGAAGAGAGAATAGAATAAGACAAAAGAGAGATTTGGGAGAGAGAAAAGGAGAGGAAAAAGAGAATCTGTATTCAATCATTGAGTGGTCCCAAAAGTGGACATTACAGCTATTTAAGGAGCAAAAGAAAGGACAGCTGTGCTAGATGACAATTGCACATGCAATCCTTGCTCAACAACTAACAATTTTGGAATAGTAATTCCCCTAACTACCTACCTTTTCCAGCCATAACAGAATTAACAGATTAATAACCTAATTGACATTTTTACCCTTCCTTTTATACTTAACAATACCCCCTCCTTGAGTAACTTCTTGTCCCCAAGAAGTAAAAAATCCTGGAAATTGCTGCTGGATGTAGTTGGCATCTTCCCAAGTGGAGTCGATGGAGGGTAACCCTTGCCACTTGATGAGAAGTTGGCTGATGTGGGTGTCACCAGCAAGGATGGTTCTTGTATTCAGGACTTTTTCAGGTTGTATGGAGAATTCTCCATCAATGAGGGAGGGCAGGGAGGTTAGTGGAATACTGTGGTCTCCAAGTTTCCGCTTGAGAAGAGAAACATGGAAGACAGGGTGGATCCTGCAGGTGGAGGGTAATTCCAGTTTATAAGCAACTGGGCCAATTCGGGATAAGACCTTGAAGGGCCCGTAGTACTTTGCTGTCAATTTAAGTGACTTCCTAACAGCTAAAGTGAGTTGTCTGTAGGGCTGAAGCTTGAGGTAAACCCAGTCCCCTACTTGGAATTCCCGTTCAGTTCTGCCTTTGTCTGCATACTGTTTCATTTTGTTCTTGGAGGTGGCCAACTGCTCTTTGATGAAGGAGTTCATGGTCTCTCTGGACTGTAGGTACTCTTCTACTGCAGCTACAGATGCTGGAAGGGAAGGGACAGCAGGTAGGGAAGGAGGGTGACCATAAACAGCCTGAAAACGGGCTCATTTTAAGTGCTGAGTGGTAACTGGTACTTGGAATTCCCGTTCAGTTCTGCCTTTGTCTGCATACTGTTTCATTTTGTTCTTGGAGGTGGCCAACTGCTCTTTGATGAAGGAGTTCATGGTCTCTCTGGACTGTAGGTACTCTTCTACTGCAGCTACAGATGCTGGAAGGGAAGGGACAGCAGGTAGGGAAGGAGGGTGACCATAAACAGCCTGAAACGGGCTCATTTTAAGTGCTGAGTGGTAACTGGTATTGTACCAGTATTCAGCTAGACTAAGCCATTTGAACCACCTGCTTGGTTTGTGAAAACTCATACATCTGAGATAGCACTCTAAGCATCTATTCAGCCTCTCGGTTTGTCCATCAGATTGGGGGTGATAAGCTGTTGTGAAGTGTAGCTTGATGCCCAATAGCTTCATTAATTCCTGCCAAAATCCTCCAGTGAACAACCTGTCCCTGTCGGTTACAATGGTGGCTGGCATTCCATGCAGTTTAAAGACTTGATCCAAGAAAACTTGGGCAACAACAGCTGCTGTAAAAGGATGAGCAAGTGGAATGAAATGCCCCATCTTAGAGAACCTGTCCACTACTACCAGAATGGTGTCATAACCTCCTGATTTAGGCAACTTTTCAATAAAATCCATAGAGATATCGACCCAAGCTTGGCTAGGAATAGGCAGAGGCTGAAGTAACCCTGGTGGTGCTACAGATTCTGCCTTGCACCTCTGACAAGTATCGCACTTAGTGACCCACTCAATAACATTTCTCTGCATAGCAGGCCAATAAAAGGTTTGTTGGAGTCTGGTTAAAGTACCTCTAATGCCTGAGTGGCCTCCAAATGGAGAGTCATGGCAGATGTTTAGCAGCTGCTGCCTTAGAGTGGTGTTGGAGCCAATGTAAAGCCTTCCCTTATATCTTACTAACCCTCCATGCAGGGTGTGGTGAGGCAGGCTGGAGGGAGAAATAGCTAATTGCTGGATGATGGATTGGACTTTGTCATCAGCAGTGTAGGACAGGAGTACTTCGTCAATCCAGGTAGGTGTGATGACTGTAATTGCGGAAAGATTTGAGGGTTGTGAGCCTTCAAATTTCCTAGAGAGGGCATCGGCAACCTTGTTGTCACTGCCCTTCTTATAGAGAATTGTGTAGTCGAGTCCCAATAGTTTAGTGATACCCTTCATTTGGATATAGGTGTGCAGCCTTTGCTCCAAGAGATGCTTGATACTCTCATGGTCAGTTTTAATGGTGAAGGGTCCTTGTTCCAAATAATGCCTCCATTTGGTGACTGCATGTGTGATAGCTAGAAGTTCTCTCTCATAGGCTGACAGTTGTTGCGCCCTAGGACCAAGTGATTTAGAGAGATAGGCAATCGGGTGGTTCTGCTGGAGGAGGACAGCACCTATGCCGGTGTTACTGGCATCACACTCTAGGGTGAAGGGTTGCTGGAAATTTGGGTAGGGCTAAAATGGGGGCTTGGGACATTAATTGTTTAAGATGATCAAATGCTGCCTGTGCTGTTGGACTCCAGCAGAAACCGTCCTTCTTCAGCAAATCAGTAAGTGGCTTACTAACAATACCATACCCTTGAACAAATCTCCTATAATAGCCCGTGAGTCCTAAAAATCCCCTGAGGCTTTTTAAGTTTGAGGGAATAGGCCAAGTAACCATGGCCTCAATCTTGCTAGGGTCAGTAGCAACTCCTGCCCCAGAAATCACGTGGCCCAAATATGAGACTTGAGGCTGCCCGATTTCACATTTGGATTCTTTTGCATACAGCTTATGGGTTCTGAGAAGGTCAAGGACAATTTGGAGGTGGGTTAGATGCTGTTTTGCATTAGGACTGTAGATTAGGATGTCATCAAAAAAGACTAGGACAAATTTCCTCAAATAGGGTTTAAAGATGGAGTTCATAATGGCTTGGAACGTGGCTGGTCCATTAGTAAGGCCAAAGGGCATGACAAGGAACTCGTAATGGCCTGAGTGAGTTTTGAAGGCTGTTTTAGATATGTCAGGAGTATGCATTCTGATTTGGTAGTATCCTGCCCTTAAGTCCAATTTGGTGAACATAGTTGCCCCATGTAATTCATCCATCAAATCCTCAACCAGTGGTATAGGGAATTTGTCCTTCACAGTGACCTTGTTGAGCTCCCTATAATCTATACAAAATCTCCATGTACCATCTTTTTTCTTCACCAAAAGAACAGGAGAAGCGAAGGGGCTGCAACTAGGCTGGATTAGAGAATTATCCAGCATCTCCTCAACTAGTCTTTCTATCTCATTTTTTTGGTGATGGGAATATCGATAGGGTCTGATATTGATGGGTTGAGTGTTAGGTTTGAGGGAAATGGAGTGATCATGGGTTCTTTGGGGTGGTAAGGTGGATGGAATGCTGAAGACATCTTGGTAGTGGGTGAGGAGGTGTTGTATGGGTGGAGGAATTGGAGAATCAGGGGGCTTAGGTGTGGGTGGTACAGGTTGTGTGGCTGTAATATAAAATAGCTTGGAGGTAAACCCTTGCCACCCATTCAGCATAAGCTTCCCTACAGATTTGGCCGACAACATCTTCAACGAAGCCTGCTCATTCAGACCTTTCAGAATTAGGGCCTTTCCTTCCTTGATGATGGTGAGTGTAGGTTTATCAAAGTCAAAGGTGACGGGATTGTACCCTTTCATCCAGTCTACCCCTAGTATGATATCATAATCTCCCAATTCAAAAATCCGGAAGCTAAACTGGAATTGGCAGCCCTGCATGTGCCAAGTGCAGTAGTTGCATTTGTCTTGAACTTGAATTTTTCTGCCATCAGCAACAGACACTGTGACAGGAGATACTTTGGTTATTGGTAGCTTCAATTCCTTGACTAACTTGGAGTCCACAAAACTATGGGTACTCCCACTGTCAATAAGCATCATAATGGGTCTTCCTTGCAACTGTCCCTTAATCTTGAGGGTGTTGTCACTCAGCCCTCCGTCCACTGCATGTATGGAGATCTGGACCTGTTCCAAGGTTGCATCTTCTTCATCTGGGGGTGGCTCATCCACTTCCTGCCACTCTTCATCTTCTGGTTCTGCCTCCACAGTGGTGTGCAAGGCCATCAGCCTCTTATCAGTGCACTTATGCCCTGGAAAATATTTATCTCCACATCTGTAACAGCTGCCAGGAATTCTCTTGGTGTTAGGGTTGTGGTTAGGGCTTGGAGTGATTATGTTTGGGGTGGGATTAGTGGTCTTGGGGCTGTATTGATTTGGTTGAGGGCTGTAGTTGTTGAGGGGTCTGTTTGGGTTGAAGGTTCTGGTGAATGTTCTAGGTTTGGTGGCCTCAATGTACTTCTCTTGGAGCTTAGCTTGCGCTATGGCCATATATAAATCTCTTGGGCTAAACATCCTCACCACACATTTGATTTCCTCCTTCAATCCCCCAATGAAGCTACTGACATAATAAGGTTCTGTGTGCTGGGGAAAAATCTTTTCTAGTTTCAACTTAAGCTCCTCAAACCTATCCTGGTAAGCCTCCACTGTTGAAGTTTGTTTCAATTTCTGGAACTCTTCAACTACATCTACTTCCCCACCCTCTCTGAACCTAGAGTGTAAGGCTTCAGCAAACTCTTCCCAAATTATCTCTTCCTTGTTCCTGCCCCAATTCAGGAACCAGGCCTCAGCCTTCCCAACAAGGAATAGGCTGACCAGGTCCACCTGCCTGTCCCCTGGTACTTCATAAATCTGGAAGTACTTTCTGCATTTGCTAATCCAGGATCTAGCATCCCCTCCTTCAAATGTGGGCAGTTCACACTTGGGTAAGAGTTTATTGAGATAGGTTCTTCCATTTCCCCCTACCTCCAATCCGTCCCTCTCTCCTGGTCTAGGCAGTAACCCTCTCCCCATATTAGGTATCTCTTGTGCTTCTTTACCCCTAGCACTACTACTAGCAGGTGAGGCATGATGGGAGGTAAACACAGGGGTGGTCTGGGTTTGAGTTGCTGCATTACCTTGGATAAGTTGGGCTAAGTAGGCAACTGACCTTTGGTTCTCCAGTCTGAGCTCCTCGTATTGGCCCTGGCTTCGCTTCTGGTCAGCCCTCAGATGGATCTGTTCCTGTTGCATCTCTTGGAGTTGGTTCTGCAGGGTCCCAAACTTAGCTTCCAACTGCTGTAAATAGTAGCTTCCTTGCTCCTCCAATTTGGAATCCAGGCTACGCAGGTGTTCTTCAACCTCCTCCATGGCAGCTGCTGGTTCTTCAGTGGTACCTCCTTTTGTCTTTTTGGCAGTGGGGTTTTTACTCATCTTTAAGGAATCGTTGCTGCTCTGATACCAGTTGTTAAGATTAAATCCTAACAGTAGTTTAAATGAAGAATTCTGAGTCTTAAAACCCAGAAAATGATAGGTAGAAGATAGAAGGAAGAAGAGAGAATAGAATAAGACTGTTACAGACTGTCCCGTAATTATAGGAGCAGTCATAGTTGAAGTGTGGTACTTGTGTTCATACACAAGTTTTGTATATAAATACGTAAATGATAAGTAATAATAAGAGAACATTTTTGTTTCCTTACATGGTATCAGAGCCTTAGGCTCCCTTCACTTTTCTGGGTTCTCTGGCTTTTCTGGGTTCTCTGGTTTCATTTCCGGAGGTTTTGTTGAACTGGGTAAATCTGTCCCACTTAAGTCACCAAGCTCCGGTGACCTACTGCCTTCACCGACGGTGTCAGAAGGTGCGCAGGTGAGATTCCGGCCTTCACACAAAGTCCGGTGACCATCAGACCGGCGAGTGGACCTCACGCGCCTCCTCAAGGTTCTGCTTCCGTTTTCACGCGCCGGCGCGTGGCGAAGTTTCCGGCGACCGATTGCTCTCCGACTCCATCTCCGGCGTCGCCTGAGTGTTTCCGGCCCATCCACGGTGTCAGTTGTCTCGATCGGACTCTCCAGAAGCCAGCTCCATCATCTCCCCGATTCTCTGCCTGTGTCGGTCAAGCTGGATTGTTGAGCTGGAGATCAGGTTTCTCTAATTTTAAGTTACGAAGTCTTTAGTTTTCTTTTGGGTGTTTTGGAATATCTGTGGTTTGGAAAATACATTTGCTTTCGGTGACAGTGTTGGTTATTGGATAATTCTTTGAAGGTTTATTATCAGTTAAATGGCAGATACGGGTAAAACTGTTGTTGAAGAAAATAAATCTAATGTTACCGAAATTATGTCAATGTCTACTAAAATTACTGAGCATAAATTAAATGGATCGAATTTTTTAGAATGGAGTAGGAGAATAAGAATTTATTTAAGAAGTGTTGAGAAAGATGATCACTTGATCGAGGGACCCATTACTGATAAAGTTTGGCTTAGAGATGATGCTAGGTTACTTTTACAAATTACTAATTCTATTGAAAGTGATGTGGTAGGATTAGTAGATCACTGTGAGTGTGTTAAAGAGTTGATGGATTATTTAGCTTTTTTGTATTCGGGTAAAGGAAATGTTACTCGTATTTATGATGCCTGTAAAGCTTTTTATCGGGCTGAAAAAGATGAGGCCAAATCTCTCACTGCTCATTTTATGGAGTTCAACAAAATATATGCAGAAATGAATGTTTTATTGCCTCTTAGCACAGACATAAAGAAACTACAAACTCAGCGGGAACAAATGGCTATTATGAGTTTTTTAGCTAGTCTTCCTTCAGAATTCGAGACTGCTAAATCTCAAATTCTATCTAGTCCTGAACTCACCACACTTCAAGAAGTTTTCAGCAGATTGTTGCGAACAGAGAAAAATGCTCAACCATCTCAACAGCCTAATGTACTAGTTGTTAAAAGAGAAGAAGGAAATGATGTTGGAAGAAACCGCAGTAGGGGAGGGAATGCTACCAGAAATAATGACTTCAGTAATGTCACTTGCTATTATTGCAAAGAACCGGGTCATACAAAGCGATATTGTAGAAAACTACAGAATCGCAATCAGAGAGCTCAAAATGCTAACATTGCTGCTTCTAGCTCATCTTCTGAGAAGTCTGTTGTTATTTCAGCTGAAGAATATGCTCGTCTTTTGAAGGACTCCACTCCAATTGATGATTCAGGTAAAACATGCCTTATCTCCTCATCAAATCATTGGGTCATTGACTCAGGTGCTACGGATCATATGACAGGTAATCCTCGAACTTTCTCAACCTTTCAACCTCATAAAGTATCCTTCCCTGTAACAATAGCTGATGGATCAACTTATCATGTTGAGGGTTCTGGAGTTGTTAAGCCTACGTCCTCCATCACTTTATCATCAGTCCTAAGTTTGCCTAATCTTGCTTTCAATTTAATTTCTGTAAGCAAACTTACTAAAGATCTGAAATGTTGTATCTCATTCTTTCCTGACCATTGTTTATTTCAGGATCTTATGACGAAGCAGATATTTGGTAGAGGACATGTATCAGATGGTCTCTATGTTCTGGATTCATGGGTACCTCGTTCTGTGGCTTGCTCTAGTATCACTTCACCTTTTGAAGCTCATTGTAGGCTGGGACATCCCTCATTGCCTATTTTGAAGAAAATAAATCCACAATTTAATAAAGTCTCATCATTAGATTGTGAGTCCTGTCATTATGCAAAACACCATCGAGGTTCATTAGGTCCAAGAATTAATAAACGGGCTGAGTTTGCTTTTGAATTAGTTCACTCCGATGTTTGGGGTCCATGTCCTGTTATATCTAAATTGGGATTTAGATATTTTGTTACTTTTGTTGATGATTTTTCTAGAATGACTTGGATTTATTTTATGAAAAATCGTTCTGAGGTGTTTACTCATTTTTCTTCTTTTTGTGCTGAGATTAAAACTCAATTCAATGTTTCTGTGCACATATTACGGAGTGATAATGCTAAAGAATACTTGTCAGAACAGTTTCAAATCTATATGACTCAACATGGTATTCTCCATCAATCATCATGTGTTGATACACCCTCACAAAATGGAGTGGCTGAACGGAAGAACAGACATCTCCTTGAGACTGCTCGTGCCTTGCTGTTCCAGATGAAAGTTCCTAAGCACTTTTGGGCTGATGCTATATCCACAGCATGTTTTCTGATTAACCGGATGCCATCTACGGTACTCGATGGTGAGAGCCCCTACCATGTCCTTTTTCCCCATAAACCTTTATTTCCAATAGAATTACAAATGTTTGGAAGCACATGTTATGTTCGTGATGTACGGCCCCATGTTACAAAATTAGATCCCAAATCCTTGAAATGTGTATTCATGGGATATCCTCGTCTTCAAAAGGGATATCGGTGTTATTCTCCTGATCTCAACAGATATCTGATCTCTACTGATGTAACATTTTCTGAGCAAATACCATCTTTTTCTACCAAATCTACTTCTATCAGCCAGGGGGAGGACGAAGAATGCCTCATCTATCGATCCATATCAAGTTCTGAACAAGTAGAAGATGATAGTGTTTCTCCTGATGACTCTCCTGATGATCAGACTTCAGTTCTAGAAAAGCCACCTATTGTTCAAGTTTATTCAAGAAGAACAGTGACTACTGATACATGTCCTACACCAGAATCCATTTCGTCATTGGATCCTCCACCAAATGATCTTGATCTTCCCATCAGCCTCCGCAAAGGTAAACGCAGCTGTAAATCTACTTATTCCATTGCTAATGTTGTTTCATATGATCACTTATCCCCATCATCAAGTGCTTTTGTTGCTTCTTTAGACTCTATTTCCATACCTAAAACAGTTAAAGAAGCTTTATCTCATCCTGGATGGCGCACCGCAATGCTTGAAGAAATGGCAGCTCTAGATGATAGCCACACTTGGGAATTAGCAGATTTACCTCAGAACAAAAAGGCTGTTGGATGCAAATGGGTATTTTCAGTTAAAGCCAATCCAGATGGATCCATTGCAAGGCTTAAGGCCCGACTTGTAGCAAAAGGATATGCACAGACATATGGAGTAGATTACTCCGACACTTTTTCTCCTGTAGCTAAATTGGCTTCTGTTCGTCTATTCATCTCTCTTGCTGCCTCTCAACATTGGCCCTTACATCAACTGGATATCAAAAATGCATTCCTCCATGGAGATCTGCAAGAAGAAGTATATATGGAGCAACCACCTGGTTTTGTTGCTCAGGGGGAGTATGGGAAAGTTTGCCGCTTACAGAAATCTCTGTATGGACTAAAACAGAGTCCTCGAGCTTGGTTTGGAAAATTCAGTAAGATTGTTCAAGAATTTGGGTTAAAGAAGAGTCAAACTGATCATTCCGTATTCTACAGACAATCAACAGCTGGTGTTATTCTTCTTGTTGTATATGTCGATGACATTGTAATTACAGGAGGTGATTGTGAAGGAATCTCTGCTTTGAAGTCTTTCTTGCATGCTAAATTTCACACTAAAGATTTGGGTCAATTGAGATATTTTCTAGGGATAGAAGTCCTACGAAGTAAGAAGGGAATTCTTTTATCTCAAAGAAAGTATGTTCTTGATTTACTTGCAGAAACGGGAAAATTGAGAGCTAAATCACGTAGTACCCCTATGGCTCCAAATGTACAACTCATAAAGGATGATGGTGACCCTTTTGATGATCAAGAGAGATATAGGCGGTTAGTTGGAAAATTGAATTATCTTACAGTTACTCGTCCAGATATTGCATTTGCAGTAAGTATTGTTAGTCAGTTTATGATGACTCCAACAGTTAAACATTGGGAAGCTTTAGAGCATATCCTATGTTATTTAAGAAAGGCTCCTGGACTAGGTATACTTTACAATGATCATGGGCATGACCGCATTGAGTGCTTTACGGATGCAGACTGGGCAGGATCTAAGAGTGATAGAAGATCAACTACAGGATATTGTGTTTTTGTTGGAGGAAATTTAGTATCTTGGAAAAGTAAGAAGCAAACTGTAGTGTCTAAATCAAGTGCAGAATCTGAATATAGAGCCATGTCACAGGCAGCATGTGAAATCTTATGGATTCGTCATTTGCTTACTGAAATTGGTATAAATCTCTCTTCTCCAGCAAAACTCTGGTGTGATAATCAGGCTGCTCTTCACATTGCCTCGAACCCGGTGTATCATGAGCGAACCAAACATATTGAAGTGGACTGTCACTTCATTCGCGAAAAGATTCAAGACAATGTGATTTCAACAGGACATGTGAAGACAGCAGAACAATTAGGTGATTTATTTACAAAATCTTTAAATGGGCCACGGGTTGAATATTTATGTAACAAGCTGGGCATGATTAATATCTATGCTCCAGCTTGAGGGGGAGTGTTACAGACTGTCCCGTAATTATAGGAGCAGTCATAGTTGAAGTGTGGTACTTGTGTTCATACACAAGTTTTGTATATAAATACGTAAATGATAAGTAATAATAAGAGAACATTTTTGTTTCCTTACAAAGACAAAAGAGAGATTTGGGAGAGAGAAAAGGAGAGGAAAAAGAGAATCTGTATTCAATCATTGAGTGGTCCCAAAAGTGGACATTACAGCTATTTAAGGAGCAAAAGAAAGGACAGCTGTGCTAGATGACAATTGCACATGCAATCCTTGCTCAACAACTAACAATTTTGGAATAGTAATTCCCCTAACTACCTACCTTTTCCAGCCATAACAGAATTAACAGATTAATAACCTAATTGACATTTTTACCCTTCCTTTTATACTTAACAGATAAAATCTTGGGATTTCTCATGAGGTCCTTGTAGTACAAAACTAAATAGCAGTAGCTATTACTATTGAAGTTTTCTAAAGCTTTTGCCATCGCATGCTGAACATCAGAAAGGTTGTCAAGGCATTGATATTGAGTAGGTTTGAATTGGACAAGTAATTAAGTCTGTAAAGGAGAAGGCTCAAAAAATGAAGAAGTCAACCAAGGATTGGTAACCAGCTTGGTGGTGTTGGAAAAGGCATGCGAAGTGGTTGGGGAAGAACTAGCGATGAATGGCAACCGGGGACCTGCTCTTACATGCGCCAGCGTGTGAGGGCGGAACTGGATCTTTAGGCGTTGTGTGAGCGCACGTCTGGTGGTGGACGGCGGTGAGATTCCGTGGATAAGCCAAACACACGCTATGCTTTCTTCCTACGGAGGCAGTGACGATAAAAAGGGAGGCGAACTTAACCTCTTGAGACTTTTTCAAAAGCTATTTACTGTGGACCAAAAGATCGAACCCAATGTTGGAGAGAGTAAACTCTATCTCTAAAAAAAAGGTATTGTAACCTTTTAAACCCGAAATAGAACCTAGTGCTAGGAGGGAGAAAATTCAATCTCTTTGGAAGGAGAAAAATTGACTTCTGGAAAGAGCATAGGCTTTTAATACCATGGAAATTTTTGAAAATAAAAGTTTTATTAATTCTCTTCTGTTAATATACTAAGAATGTACAAGAGAAAAATCAAAGAAAGTCCTAATCCTATTCTAACATGAAACGATAAATTTTAATTAGTAAAGATAAAAGATACTCCTAACTACAAAATCCAATAGTGATCAATAAAGAGAAAGGAGGTATTTACTGTAGCGACATAAAATCATATTAACGCAGCGGAAATAAACAAAACTCAAATAGGATCCACGCGATTCAATTGATCCAAGAGAGAGATTATAGAACACCAACCTTTCTTGATGCGTAGAAACACGAATTAACTCCTTAATTCGTTCGAACTGAGGTGCTACTCCGAGAACGAACGCCTTCTACTGGTATCCACACACACGAACGATCACGAATAGATACGGGGTGCTAGTTCTTGCTTAAGTGCTACTGGATTTCAATTTTTTTTTCTATGTTTTTCTTTCTCAAAGACAAAGTGGCGGCTATGGTTTTTTCTGTAAAATTTTTGGAGGCAGCCACTCCTAAAACGAATTAGAGTTAAAGGGAAAAATATATATCTATATATATAGCCACTTAAACCCTAATTCATGGAAAATTAATTTCGGGATTTAATTTCTTATTCTAAAATAATATATATGTATACATATATATATATATATTTATTTATTTCTTATTCAAATAATAAGAAATATTATATATATATATATATTTATTTATTTATTTCTTATTCAAATAATAAGAAATATTATATATATATATATATAATATTTCTTATTATTTGAATAAGAAATAAATAAATAAATATATATATATAAATAATTTCGAATTAAATATCTGTCATATCTAAATTCGAAATACCAAATTAATATCTAGTCCGTTCCTTAAGTTCTTAGTGTGTAACCCAATAGGTTCATATTAAGTTGGCAGTGGGTCCAATTCCATTGTAGGCCCACAAGTCATAAGTGGCCTCTAGCAATACAATATGACTACCCAAATAATATGAATATCGTTAGTCCGATTTCAACCTAACCAATAGAACATGTTATAATCCTGTTGTCCCATGATATCCTTGTTTGAACATGAGTCATGGTTTATGTCATACTCACATTGTTCAAACATATAATTACTCGATCTCTAAGTAGACTGATAAATTCAAATGATATTAATCATCCTATCAATTCATTTGAGTACCGCCATGCATTTCATAGTCCTACTTATTGAGAGGCCCAATAGATATCTCTTTCATAAGAGAGACAAATTCCATCTTAATTATTCACTATCATCTGCATAATTCTCATTATGTTCAAGTATAATTTTTATGATTATCCGATTAAAAATAATGTTTGATTATGTCAAAACACAATGTTCCTCGTGTAGGAATCTGTGATAATCTCAAGTCTAAGGATTCAATAATATAACTATTATGAGATCACTTAGGACACTATTCCATGTAGTGATCTCATAGTGGGTCTATCCAGTATCTTGTTTTCTAACAAGTAACTACAGATTTAATTTATATCATCATATATAATCATATTATGACTATCGATCAAATTTATACTAGTCTTAATTTATTTTTATGGCCTTTAGTGATAAATGACTAGGGATGACACGAATAACATGGTTATTTATAAACATTATAATAATGTAACATGTCAATAATATTAATGTGAAGAAAACCATTATATAAATGAAAATATAACCATTACATCAAAGTCTAAATATTTGGTCTAGGGCATAACTACTAACATTTACCTCTAACATATAGAGTCCATATGTGGCTCCATTGAAGTGCTTCTGTAGGAGCTTCAACAAGAGCATGGCAGTAGAGTTGAGACTTTGAAGCAGGAGTAGACCTCGCTGCAAGCCGAGCAACACAAAACCCAGGTGATTTATGAAGAATTGAGGTTGGAAAACTAGTGTTCAGTAGCCTGCATAGCTTAGCTAATCCATAATTCCCCGTCACCCTCTCGACTAACCTATAGTAATCCCAAGCATGAGACTATTATTATAAACTCTAGTTCACCTAGGCTAGAGAAGGGCCTTTTACCCACTCCCCTTGAGAGACTGAATTGATTGGGCAAATGAGACCTTATTTTAATAGATTGCTGCCTAATCGTAATTTACCTGCTTTTGAAGGGGTAGAAACCATATCTTGGATTAGTAAATGCAGGAAATTTTAAGATATATGGGGTATTACCAGAGAGGCAAGTAACCTAACCAGTCTTTTCTTGTTAGGCAAGGTAGAATCATGGTAGTTGAATTGGAGTAGGTGAAGGCAAAGCATAACTTGTGATGAATTCGTGGAGGCTATTTTTAATAGATTTAGAGAGGTGGGGGAACTCGATGTTGTAGAGGAATTCGATAAACTTAGGCAAACATTTGCAATGGAGACCTACCAAGATAGATTTGAGGAATCAAAACTTAAGATGGAAAAACTATCCTCGACATTCTGAATCTTACTACTTTTCGTGTTTTATGGATGAGATTAGAAGCACAATCAAAATGTTTGATCCATTGACTTGTACTTTGCTATAGACCAAGCTAAGTTATAGGAATTGCATATTGAGGCCACCAGAGGTAGACTCTACCCAAACCTCCTAATACAAACAGACAATGGAACACAACCACATGCCAAGCCTCCCAATCCTTCCACAAGGTCTCCCTTAAATCACCAAATTCAAATTCCTACTCAGAAATCATATACACTAGTCCCACCCACTAAAAAATCTTATCCTCAATAAACAACCTCCAAATAGGACCTAAAGAAACTCTAGAGTTTGCTATAAATGTGGGGATAAATACTTCCTTGGACATTAGTGCAATACCAAGAAACTCATGCAACTTTGGGCTCGTGAGGATGAAGAATTGGAGGCTGATTGGCAGAAAGTAGCTGAACGTTTTGACCCAAAACAAGTTGCATAATTGAAGCGCATCTTTCCCTCAATGCTGTTGATTGCGGGGGGGTTAAATGGAAGAGCCATCATGATCCTAATTGATAATGGGAGTACCCACAGTTTTGTGGACTTTAGGCTGGCTAAGGAACTAAAGCTCAATGTTACACAAGTATCTCTTGTGACTATGACTATGTTTGATGGGAGGAGAATCATAGTGTAGGATAAGTACAATAAGTGCACTTGGAATATGTAGGGTTGCAAGTTTGAATTTGATGTAAGGGTTTTTGAGCTTGGTGATTATTGAAGAATTTGAGAATATGAGATTTTCTTATTATCTCCCTTGTGTATAAAATAAATCATACAATAGGTTTATATATAGTGAGCCTACAACTAATTAAGAAGTATACAACTAGTCTATATAATCTATCCTTAATTATAGAAGCAAATAATTAAGGAAACATATCATGATAGTTGATATTCTCCCACAAGTTGGTGCAAAAATATTACATATGCCTAACTTGCAAACTAAGGTGTGAAAGGGTCGACTATTGAGACATTTTTTTTGAAAACATCAGCATGCTGTCTTTCCGATGTCACATGAAATAAGCTCAAGACACCATCACCCCAAATAGTCTAGCAAATCACTCACTTTCTGGTGGCCTAGTAAGATATAAGGGCAAGCTTGACATTGGCTTCTCAAATACAATGTGGAATACATGTTCAATTAAACATTACACAATGAAGTACAAATTTTCAAACAACCCCCAAGTTCACAAGCCATAAAACTCTGAAAGTCAGAAACTAAATGCCCAACAATTTCACGCACAAAGGGAATTAAAAATTGCTTGCAATAACCAATTAACCATAAAATGTAACATAATTCCTAGAATTCTCAAATACATAAACGAATCAATTGAAATCACAAGTTGAGCATGCTTGATAAGATTTAGGAAATAATCAAGACTTAATTGGGGCATTTTGTCGAGCAGGTAAGTTACATTGCAGTAGACTACAATAAATTCTCAGGAACACATTCATGATGGCAAAACAAACCACAATCTTTCCAAAATTAGATCCAAAAATCAGAGATATCATGTCCAAACAAGTAATATTAACTAAAAAAAGAAAACTAAACTAAAATAACTTGAAAAACCTAAGAAGAAAACAAACAAGAAGAAAATGGAAATGAAAATAGAACAAGAACACAGAGATAACGAAAAAAAATAAAAAGAAATAAAATTAGAAAAATTATTTACTTGGATTGAGAGGTCTGAAAGAGACGAGTCACAAGCACAAATGTGCACCAAATCAAACGAAAATGATGTTTTGAAGGAAAAATGCAGATGGAAGATGAAAAGAGTTGCATGCAACTGAAATAAAAGAACCGTTTTTAAAGTGAATTGATGTTTACACGGTGGGGAGATATTTCTGCCTGCCGTGTAAAACGATTCTGCCAGATGTATGGAACATTACACGGCGGGGAGAAGTTTATGCCAGCCGTGTAAAATGGTTCTACCTGATTATCAAAAATATGTCAAAAGTTACACGGCGGGTAGACATTCATGCTCGCTGTGTAAATCGATTCTGTTTACCTTTTATCAATTTACGCACTGTTACACGAGGGGTAGGGTTTTAAGGCCGCCTTGTAAATGAGTCACACGGCGGGCTTAAAACGCTGCCCCCCATGTAATTCGCTTCTGGATTGAAATGTTGCAGTTTACACGGCGGGGAGAAATCTATGCCCACCTTGTAAACCAGAAAATTTCCAGATTTACACAGCAAAATAAACAGCTACTTAATGCAATTCAACTAATATTCATTCATAATTCCCTCTCACAATTTCACTCAATGAAAAACAATTTGGCCACTTATTTTTATCACCAAAAACAAAATCAAAAACATTCAAAATAGAAATTAAAACTTAAAACAAACTAACCAAACAATTCATAAAAGATAGAGATTAAGGAAATAGTTCTGAATTTAACAAGTCCTCAGCTAGATTTTGAGAATTCACTTACATATCATTCAAGGTGACAACCACTGCTGCAAGTTCAGCATGGCAATCAAAGTACGGTTTTAGCCTATGTCCATTTACCTTAAATTCTTTCCCATTAATAGGCTTCTGGATGGTAACCACTCCAAAGTTAGTTACATCAATAACATCAAATGGCCCTGTCCATCTAGACTTCAGTTTTCCAGAGAACAACCGCAACCGGCTATCATACAACAACACTTTCATGCCTGGGATGAATTCCTTCCTTACTAACTTCTTGTCATGCCAATGTTTAGTCTTTTCCTTGTACATTGCAGTATTTTGATATGACCAAAATCGGAGTTCTTCTAATTCAGTCACCTACAATAATCGCTTCTCACCTGCACTTTTCATGTCCAAATTTAAGAACTTAGTGGCCCAATAAGGCTTATGCTCTAGTTCAACAGGTAGATGACAGGCTTTATCATAGAAAAGCCTAAATGGAGACATGCCTATTGGTGTTTTGAATGCGGTTTTATAAGCCCACAACACTTCATCTAACTTACTGCCTTTTCTAGAATGGTTTTCAGTTCCTTGTTAGAGATTTCTACCTGGCCATTTGCTTGAGCATGATATGGGGTGGTGATTTTGTGCCTAACACCAAATTTCTTTGACAAAGCTTTAAATTGATGATTGACAAAATGCTTGTCACTATTACTAATTATAGCCATCGGTGCTCCAAGTCGGGTAAAGATGT
This sequence comes from Excoecaria cochinchinensis, assembly GCA_947683425.1. Taxonomy (NCBI): domain Eukaryota; kingdom Viridiplantae; phylum Streptophyta; class Magnoliopsida; order Malpighiales; family Euphorbiaceae; genus Excoecaria; species Excoecaria cochinchinensis. The sequence goes on along the minus strand of CANTUQ010000073.1, from coordinate 14,885,354 downwards.
TCCTCCTAAGAAATTTTAGCACAATTTTAGAATCACAAGTTCTAGTGGCAATAGCTTCCACCCATTTACTGACGTAATCAACGGCCACTAAAATGTACTTATGACCAAAAGACATGGGAAAAAGTCTCATAAAATCTATTCCCCAAGCATCAAATAATTCTACTTCTAAAACATTGGTCAATGGTATCTCATCTTTTCTAAAAATGTTTCCCACTCTCTGACATCTATCACAAGTTAATATGAATGACTTAACATCATGAACGAGAGTTGGCTAGAAGAAACCTGTTTGGATAATTTTAGCTGCCGTTTTGTTAGGCCCTTGATGACCACCAACTTCCCCTGAATGGCAACTTTGTATGATAGCTTCTTGCTCCTCCTTCGGCACACATCTTCTCAAAATTTGATCAGGATACATCTTGAACAAATATGGATCCTCCCAAATATGATGTCTTGCTTCAGCCATAAAATTCTTTGCTGATAGGTAAACTCTCTTGGCACAAATCCTCCTACAATAAAATTAGCTATATTAGCAAATCAAGGAGTTGCAACCTTCCACATAAAAAGTGCACAGCTATTTTCATCAGGAAATAGGTCAGAAATTTCTCCCTCTTCAATGTGCTCATGATCTAAACGAGAAAGGTGATCTGCCACATGATTTTCAGCTCCTTTCTCATTTGTAATCTCCAAATGGAATTCTTGAAGAAGTAAAACCCATCGGATGAGGTGAGGCTTTGAATCATTCTTCGCGAATAAATGTCCAAGGGTTGCATGATCTGTCCAAACAATCACCATTGCTCTTAGCAAATACGATCTGAATTTCTCAAATGAATAGAAAATTGCCAACGGTTCTTTTTTCGTTGTGGTGTAATTAAGCTGGGCACCCGTGAGAGTGTGGCTTGCATAGTAAATGGCATGAAACACCTTTCTTTCCGCTGTCCAAGTACAACTCCTATTGCAAAATTGCTAGCATCACACATGAGCTCGAATGGCAAACTCCAATCCGGTGATAGAATGATCGAAGGGGAGATTAACTTTTTTTTAACAGCTCAAATGCCTTCAAACACTCAGATGAAAAGTTAAAGGCAGTATCCTTCATTAGCAAATTTGACAAGAGCTTAGCTATTTTTGAAAATCCTTAATAAACCTAAGATAAAAACCAGCATGTCCCAACAAACTCCTAACTCCTTTCACACTCGTTGGGGGTGGAAGTTTTTCAATTGCATCTATTTTAGCTTTGTCCACTGCAATTCATTTTTCAGAGATTTTGTGCCCCAATGTAGTACCCTCCTTTACCATGAAATGACATTTCTTCCAGTTCAAGACCAAATTCGCCTCTTCACATCTCTTAAGGACTAAAGCTAGATTGGCTAGACAAGTTTCAAATTCTTTCCCATAAAGTGTAAAGTCATTCATAAACACTTTCATGAATTTCTCAATGAAATCATGAAAGATAGCCATCATGCATCTTTGAAATGTAGCTGGTGCATTACACAACTCAAATGGCATCCGTATATAAGCAAATATACCGTAGGGACAAGTGAATGTTGTTTTCTCTTGATCCTCCGGTGCAATAAGTATCTGAAGATAACCGGAATAACCATCTAAGAAACAATAAAATCTATTACCAGCTAACCTTTCTAACATTGGATCAATGAAGGGCAATGGGAAATGATCCTTTCGGGTGGCATTGTTGAGTTTCCTATTCTCTATGCACACTCTCTAGCCTGTTACGGTCCTCTTAGGGATTAATTCATTATTCTTATTTTTAACTACCGTCATTCTTCCCTTCTTAGGTACACATTGTACAGGACTGACCCACTTACTATTAGAAATAGGGTAGATTATATCTGCATCAAGTAATCTCAGTACCTCCTTTACCACTTCTTGCATTGCTGGATTTAGACGTCTTTGAGATTGCACAACCGATTTAAAGTCCTCTTACATGGGAATTCCGTGCATACAAAAACTGGGGCTGATGCCCTTCAAATTTGATGTCTCCCATCCTATTGCCTTTTTATGCTTCCTCAAGATGAAAATCAACCTCTCTTCTTCTTCACTTGTCAACAAAGCAGAAATTATAACAGGTTTAGCATTCTCTTCTAAACAAACATATTTGAAATTTTCAGGTAAAGGTTTAAGGTCAGAAAATTTTCCTTCTTTTGAAGGAAAAAGAACATCCTCCTTATCTTCTGTCTCTAACTCAACATTCAGCTCTTCATTCAAAGCTCTACATTCTTCATACTCTTCCTCTATTTCCATTAAATGCATCACACAACTTTGTAAATGATCATCCAAAATAATTTCCTCTTGTTTCTCTTGTACACATTCATTTATACAATCAACAAAATATACCGATTCTTCAAAATCACCCGTGGGATGCTTCATGACCTTGTGCATGTCAAAGTTCATTTCTTCATCATTAAATTTAAGTGTGACTTTCTGTCCATGCACATCGATGAGTGCCCTTACTGTATTCAAAAATGGCCTTCCAACAATAAGAGGAACCTTGCGATCCTCTTTCATCTCCATCACAACGAAGTCAACCGGAAATATGAACTCTCCTACTTTTACAAGCAAGTCCTCGATAATGCCCATTGGCCGCTTCATTGATCTATTAGCAAGTTGAAGAGTCATCCTTGTCTCTTTAATTTCTCCCAACTTCAGTTTCCTGTATAAAGAATATGGCATTAGATTAATGCTTGCACCCAAATCACATAATGCTTGACAAACAAAACTCCCTCGTAATTCACATGGTAGTGTAAAACTACCGGATCCTCAAGTTTAGCTGAAAGTTTGTTTAAAATTATAGCACTACAATTATCAGATAATTGAATAGTTCCATAGCCTTCTAATTTCTTTTTATTTAAACAAATCCATTTCATAAACTTTGCATATTTAGGCATATGAAGAAGAGATTCAGCAAATGGCAAATTAATATGCAATTTTTTAAACATTGCTATAAACTTACATAATTGTTCATTTTTCTTCTCATTCTTAGCTAGAGATGGATAAGGCAACATAGTTTCATTAATTTCATGTATAGGTTTCTTACCTTTATCCACAATCTTAGGTGCATCTCTAACTATAATTGGTTCAGAAAATCTTACCACCGTTAGGGATGATCAAGGGGTGGGGCGGAGCACAGAGGCGGGAATTCCCCGTCCTCGTCCCCGCTAGGGATGCGGGGGGGAAAATGCCCCCCCGTCCCCGCCCCCGCGGGGATCCCCATCCCCAATAAAATTACCCAATTTTAATGAAAATTTTCAATTATAGTATTTATCTTGCAAAATTTAATAATTGATGACTTAAAATTAAAAATATCTCATATAATTTAAACACAAATATTATACAAATATTTATAAATATTTCATACAATTAAAATACAAATATTTGTAAATATTTCATATAATTCAAATATTAATAATATTACTTAAACAATTTACACACCGACAAATATCAACCTAAAAAAATTTAATATATATATATATATATATAATTATAAAATAATAATTTTTTTTCGGGGCGCGGACCCCATTCCCCGTCCCCGCCCCGAATTCAAGGGCGGGGATTTTTTTCTCCCCGCCCCCGCGGGGGAAAAATTCGGGGATCCCCCCCCTCCCCCCCGTTCGGGTCGGGTCCCCGCCGGGGACGGGGAATCCCCGCCCCGTGATCATCCCTAACCACCGTTGAAGGTTCCACCTCTTTAGTTACCTCATTTGAAATTGATTTTTTACCTTTGCTGTACTCAAGCTCCCTTCCACTTTTCAATATGATTGCTTTTGCTTCCTCTTTAGGATTTCTATCTATATTGGAAGGAAATGTACCTTGAGATTTGTTGGCAACTGAATTTGCCAACTGTCTCGCTTGCGTCTCCAAATTTCTGATGGAAGCGTTTTGATTTCTCATCCAAATGTCTTGTGACTTCCATCTTGCATCTTGGTTTGCAATAAAGGTTGATTGAGTAGACATAAAACTAGCAAACATATCCTCCAAATTTTGTTTCTTTTCTTGGGGAGGAGGAGGTCTTGGTTGGAAATCAGGTGCTTGATAGCTTTGATTTGTTTGTGTATTGGGGTATAGCTGTTGATAATGTGTATGTGGCTAAGCGTAAGTGCCTTGCTGATGGTTTAAATTATGTGGAGGTGGTTGATATGGGGCTGTTTGAGGTTTTGCTGTACTAGAAGTAGAAGCTTGCCTTTGATTGCTATCTCTCCATGAAAAATTTGGGTGGTTTCTCTAGCCTGGATTGTAGTTGTTACTATACGGGTCATTCCTTCTGAAATCATTCACCGCATTAATGTCTACCAACCATTGGTTGAAAGATTCTCCCATTCTATTTTCACTTGGACAAATATTTCCTTCCAACGTTGAACTCCCTTGTGAAACAGCTGCCACATTCTGCACTTTCAAGCTGTTGAGCTCCTTTCTCATCAGCTCCAGCTGAGCTTTAAGCATTCATACCTCATTTACATTATGTACTCCTTGTCTCTTTGGTACATTTCTGGTGCTTGCCCATTGAGCATCATTTGTTGCCATCTCATCGAACAAGAAGAATGCTTCTTCTGGCACTTTGTTCAGGAAACTCCCCCCAGATGCAGCATCTAGCAGAGATCCTGTATGTGAATTTGCTGCTGCGTAGAAGGTAGACATCAACTGATGCATGGCTATCTCGTGATGTGGACAACTTTTCAAAAGTCTTCGAAACCTCTCCCACGCCTCATGAAACGGTTCTTCATACATCTGCTGGAAATTGTAGATGCTATTTCTAATATTCGCCGTCTTCATGGGCGAAAAGAATCTTACCAGAAACTTTTCTTGGAAGTGTTCCAATGAACGTATGGATTGGCTTGGCATCATTTGTAACCGGTCCCTTGCTTTACCTGTCAAAGTGAAAGGAAACAATTTTAGCCTAATTGCATCCATAGAAACACTAAGTATTTGCGCAGTATTTGAAATTTCAAGAAATAAATCTAAATGTTGAGCCGGATTCTCTATATCAGATCCTGAGAACTGATTTCTCTGAAGCATTGTAATGGTTTCTAGTTTAAGCTCAAATTGATTTACACGAGGTAGCAAAATTGTTCTGTGCTCCTTATTCCATTTCGGTGTAACAAAGTCCCTAATAGTTCGTGGTCTAAAACCATCATCTCTGTTCAGATTTGCTGCTACACCAGTAGGTTGTTGTTGCTCTACATTATTAGGAGGGACTTCAACTTCCAGATCCATATTTAATTCTTGTTGCCTTCTCCTTTGATGAAGTGTTATCTCAATCTCAGGGTCGTATGGTGCAAGTTGATCAATTCTTAGTCTTCTCATGCAATGTTAACACCTGAAAAGAATAGAAAACAGAAAATTAACAAAATGTAAACACAAAAAAATAACAAGCAAAATCTTAAAACGCTTATTCCCCGGCAACAGCGTCAAAAATTTGATCAGAGTTCGGCAAGCGTACCAAATCAAGTAATATAGTGAGCAAATTTTTGATCTACACATATCATACCCAAGGAAAAAGTGCTAAGATTAAGACTGTTAGAAATATGCTAAAGAATTCCCAAAATTTTGTTGAATTTTCGGTTTTGTTTTCTTTAAAACTAATAAGCAATTTAAGTAAATTTAACTAACACAATTAACCAAAACACTTAATTAAACAATTAACAAACGTAAAACAAAAATCCGCAACTAGATAACAAATTAAAAACTTCAATTAATAAAAACTTTACCAAGGAATACTCATTTTCCCTAATATCACCATGAAATTACTCTATAAATATGTCACATATGCTAATCAGTGGACAACCTAGCCTAAACGCAAGCCTACCATTCCGGACTCAACTTTTCTAATAAATGTGCCTACCATTTTGGACTCAACACATCCATTAGCATAAACATAGGTTACTAGATTGTAAGCTCAAATATCCTACCATTCCGGACTTAGATATCTAAACTTATCTATCTTTCACTATTTCTGAACCCATTAACATCATCAACCATAGATCAAGCTACCATTCCGGACTCACTTGATAAACAGATGAAAAATATTAAAGAATAGAGCATATACATGAAATATGCATCAAACCCAATCATTGGACCACCATTCCGGACTAAATCTAAATCATGTATTTGATTCATAATCATATAGATCATAATAAGAAAGATGGAACTAAAGTATATGCTTAAACCATTCAAAAACAGAGTAATAAAATGGGTATTGGGGATTCAAGGAATCCCTTAGTAAGTAAAGAAACTACTCACCTTTCATTGCAGCTATCAAAAAACTAAATGAAATGATACTTGAAATACCCATAAAATAGCTTAAAAATTAAGGTTTTACAGAATCCAAGCTTGTTCTTCAATAGAAAACTACAACTAAAAATAATGAATCTACAAACTGAATAAAAGACAATAGCTAAACTACTTACAAATCAATAAAAACTATTCTAAAACACTGAAAATAAGCCAAAATTCACTACAATTAAAGCCCTCAAGGATCTAAGATCAATTAAAGCTAAATTAACCTAAATAAATAACTTAAAGACTAAAAATTAACTAAAAACAAACAATAATTTGAACTTATCACTTATCGTTATTTTGTGACGACAAAGCTACTATTAGCATACCTCGCAATCCGGTTCAATGATCGAACGAAGCACATTGGGATATATCGACATTTTATTAATGTGACAGATGGCTCCTTGAGCATGTTTCATGGATCGATTGATAAAGAACTAGCCGACTTGCTCGCTAAAGGCCTTAACACGAGGACCTTCCATACATTGATCTGCAAGCTCGGCATGCGTGATATCTATGCACTAACTTGAGGGGGAGTGTTGACCAACAGATTCTTAGGCTATTATTTTGATAATGTATTTATTCTGTTGATTGTACTCAAACTAGGATATTAGCTGTAAATATCTGCAAGTTTCCTAGTTAGGCCTAATTTTTCTGTATAAGTATGTTGCTTCTCGTCCTTGTAAGCAGACATTGAGAAAGGAAAAAAAAGTTATCTTCGCAAAATCTTTAGTATATTAGCAGACATTGAGAAAGGAAAAAAAAAGTTATCTTCGCAAAATCTTTAGTATATCAAGTTCTATATTTTCTTATAAGGACAATGAGATTCTTTGGATTGGACTAGGTTTTTTGAGAATGTAATTTATTTTTAGTTTTCATTTGTTTAATGTGTTAAAAACACTCTATACTAATTTGCCACTCTGTTGAAGTATTTTTATGTATGCCTATAAATTACTTTATTTTTATGAACATAAAAAACCTAAATTTGGGTTGAAATGTTGATTTGTCACTACAAAATTTATGGTAGAAGACATATTTTGACATATACTTAGGTCAATGCAGAGTACTTCTTGTAGGCTTCTTATGCACCGGTTTCTTCTGCATCCCAAATCAATTTTGAGCTAGAAATTTAGGATTTATTTTTTTTTGCGACTCTTTGAATGAAAGGCATGAGTTATGGATGTGGATTGGGATTTCTATTTAGCATCAAAGAGAATAATAATGTTCTCAAAGGTCTGTCATTTACCTTTCTGGGAATCATGAGAAGATAATTCAACTAGTTACTATTTGAGAGGCTCTCAGTTCATGAATTCCTTGAACTTTGAGCTTAATTTTGCTTGTTCCTTGTACTCGTCTCTTTTACTTGAAATTTTAGTTTTCTAATTGAACATAATTAATTACAACTAAATGTGGATCTCAGGTTGGACCAGGTTCTATACTACAGGCTCCTCTAGGGGATCATACTAGCCGAAATGTGTGAGTATGAACTTCTATTTTCAGTGTTAGGATATCTGATGTTCATTCATTGTAAGGGTGGTCTGACATTTCCTTCATGTGATTCTATTTCTTTGCCATAGGGTTACACAATCTCTGTGTCAGAGTCGAACATGCCCAATGGATTTGATAACTCCTCCAGATGATTGTCATTTCAATTATACACTATCCTTTTCACTTCAAGTAAGTGTTTCCTTTAAATGGGAGTTCTTTGAGATTCTAATTCATATTTGTGTCTAATCAATCAAGAAAAGTAACATATGTATGATCCTGACTTTGCTTGGTGATCATGTAAATACAAAAATGTTAAAGTGAATACAAATTTCTAGGCAAGGGTTGAGAAAGCTAGAATGATATAATATGGCACCAGTAGAGAACCAAATACAGTTATAACTACCATAGTTTCTTCAGCACCTACAATAGTTTTGGAAATTATTATCATGTGGATGGGCTCCATGGATCATATATCAGCCTTTTGAATTCCTAGAGTCCGGGAATACATTAGTATTACAGTAGTGAGACCAGTAAGCAATTGTCGTGAAGCATCATAATGGTTGCTGGTAGAATAGGTTATTGAGGAACTCTACCTAGAAGGTTTTTCATCGTAGAATTATTTCAGTGCATTTGGTTGTAAACGTTTGCTCCATTTTTCTCTAAGTTTGATGAATTGTTTATTGGAGTCCTAGATAAGACTCTTCTATATATCATCTTTTCTCTATATGTACCTTTTTGCTATACATATAGCAAAAGACCTAATAATTTAATCCCTGTAAACTAGCAAAAATAGCAATCAAATCCTTGTAAACAAGGAAAAAGTACAAATAAGTAGAATCATAACAGAATTTAGAATATCCATATAAGGGAAATCTATACGAGGAAAAATCCCATAATATTTGAGTTAGTTCTCAATATATTTCAAGATAACAATCATGAACTAGGAAAAGTACAGAAAAAGTAGTAATCATATCCTTAGAAACAGTAATAAAATTCCTATAAACTAGGAAAAAGACAAATAAGTCTAATCATAACAGAATTTAGAGTGTTCATATAAAGAAAGATCTATACGAGGAAATGTTCCTTAATAAAGTATTTCAAAATATCTTCAACCCCTTCAAGCCATGGGTTGGATGTATTCCGTTCCCAGTTTCTGATTTCTTGAGAACTAATAGTAGTTAATCCTTTTGTTGAATGTCAACCAATTGATTATTCAAAGATATATGAGGCAAAATTAGTCTTTCAGCTTTTCCATATATGAAGTGTGTCAAGTTCAATCATGTTGAATGGGATTATATTCAATGCTGCTGGTTGATTTGTTATCACAATAGAACTGCACAGGACTGCTTTTTGTTATTTTCAGCTCATTTAAATTTATATTTAACAGCAGCTCATGTATCCCGTTGGCCATCAACCTTGCAACTACATTTTGTTTCTTGCTTCTCTAAGTCACTAAGTTACCTCCAAAGGATGTGTAAATTTTAATAATCTGCTGTATATCTTCTCTCTACTAGTGAGCCTATGCAGGCAGGCTTCCTTTGTGGCCATTATGCATGGGAATAACAGACACAGCTGAGTGAATGAAGGAAAGAGCTTTGAACTTTTCTGCTACTTCCTCAAAATGATCCTTCAGTTGCGTGATGGTTGTATTGGCTATTAGGGACGAGGATTAGCTCTTGTTTCTACTGCCTCAAATAAGTCCAAATATTTTGAACCATAAGGCTAACAGGTGGTTGAGCAAAAATAAGTGGATGGTTAGGAACACTAAATATTTCAAAAAGAGTATATTAATTGGCCTTTAAGTTGGTCGGAATGATTAAGCAGTACTCCCTATGATTTCGATCCAGAGTATGCTGCTGCACACCAATTAGGAAATTACTATCCAAAAATTTTAGTTTTCTTAGAAAGAAGAATAGGAATGAAAAAAACAAAATGGTATTCTGGTTTTTTTTCTTGTTTCTACTCAAACGTCTACAACGTTCCAAGATCATGGAGGGCTTTGATACCATTTGGTGGCTTTGGACAGAGGAGAGAAAAGAAGGAACACTTTAATTTCAATAATAAGAGGACATATAGGGTTCACAAAAAGTAGCAAGTCACATGTTAAAACACTGTTAACAATCTGCTTTCCAAGATCATGGAGCGCTTTGATACCATTTGGTGGCTTTTGGACAGAGGAGAGAAAAGAAGGAACACTTTAATTTCAATAATAAGAGGACATATAGGGTTCACAAAAAGTAGCAAGTCACATGTTAAAACACTGTTAACAATCTGCTTTAAGTCTCAATATGCCTTATTTCTAACTATTGACAGATATAGTGTTGTATTCTATCCTAATTAGAGTTCTTTCCTAGTTAGGATTATTTCTTAGTTAAGACTATTTTTCGTATAAATACTTGTGTATATTCATTGTAAATCATATCAAAGATTCAATAAATTAGATTTCTCGCAAAATCTTCACAGTATTAGAGCCTGTGCTCTATCCAAAGGTTGAGTTTTTCTGTCCCGATAAGCCTTAAGAGGAACTGGGTGTGCTACACTGCCCTTATAGCTGGTCAGGTGACAAGTTCAACTACTTATTATGAACTATTATATGTCAATCTTATCTTACATGTTAAGCTGTATATTGACATTCGCTTATCTTACTCTACATACTTGACTGATATTACTACGTAAGATTTCATTTCTATAATTAATGTTAAATTACATCTAACATTATTTATTTGTCACTTGACCTCAATGTTTAGTTCTTAATCGGTATATCACATAACTATATATTTCATTCATGCTGCTATTTCAAACTAGTATGCACTTATCAGTTTTTTATGATTTGGTTCGGACTTAGAAAAATATTCTAAGCTTCCTATATATCTCATAAGTTGGGAATAAGAACGATGTAGTTTCTATTCGCAATTGATACTACTTAAAATTCATGCTGCAATTCATACTACTTAAAATTCATGCTATCATTTAATATCTTCAGAAATATTTATAACATATAAGACAATCAATCATTTTCACTTCACTTCATTGTTATAGATACATTAATTAAACATAGATATTATAGTTAACATTAATATTTATTCACATATTATCAATTTACTGCAACTCAACCATTTCATTAACATGCTCTTATAGTTTTAATCATATTAAAAACTCTTTTTATCTCCTGAATTCTCATTAGAGTGGATAACCGGAACATTGATACCAAATATGGTATTAAACACTAGATACTGAATAAACAATATCAACCACTAAAGACAAGATGGTCTCGATACACTAGATACCGAACAGGTATCAAAATACTAGACACCAATACGGTGTCATCACTAGCAGCTGCGATTATTATCGCTTATAGATATGCCTATCTATTCACGATTACGTACAATTCAGGTATATGGTAAAGATTTCACTCGCTACTTTATTTTTCATAACACATATTCATGTAACCTTTCAAATCACTGCACAATCAACTATATTTATATATACTTTTTGTATTAGTTATATCAAAACAATAACACTTAACATGCTCACATTCATTTATCATCTTCATACAATATGCATTGAACTTGCAGAATCTAACGAGGTATAATATTTACATAAAGAATTCTAGCACACCTCATTAGATTCATCTTAGTACTCTATATAAATTCATGTAACATAGGTCTCTCAATTAATTTCTTATCATTTAATGTTGTTAGACAAATTTCGTTATCATTTGATACAAATTGGAATTCATTTGATCAATAATTTTCACTTTTTAAAACTCTGTTCATTAACAATCACACAACGGCAGGAATTTCTGACAGCCGTGTAAACCAAAAGACAGGCAAAAAAAAAAAGAAATTCCAGAATGCATGTACATGGCTGTCAACGATTTTACATGGCGGACAGAAAGTCCACACAGCGAGCAGACTTGGCTACACGGCGGACAGACTTTTTTGATCATTGTGTAAGATGAAATTTTGGCAAATTTAAACATTCTAGTAGTGGATTACACGGCGGGCACAAATTCTTGACCACCGTGTAACTGGGCAAAAACAAACATAAAATTCTGCAGATTTGCAGAGCAATTTTACTTAGCTCAAACTGCCTATCAAACAACATTCTTAGGTCAAACTTCGTTTATACCAAATGTTCATACACCTCTCAATTTTATCATAATACAAAAATCTCATCAATTGAACTTGAAAAACAAAAATTAAGTTCATTAAAGCACAGACTGCTCCTTAAGCTAAACAGAGTTCCATTTCAAACTTCCACAGCATTTTAGCATTACTTAGAAATAAAATTTGACATTCTCTCCTCCTAGGCATTTAAAGGCCTATATTTCATGAGTTTATAGCAACTGATATCACTTTGTTTAAAATACTATAATTCAAATTATGAGCAAAACACTAGAGACTGCTCAAGAATAACCAAAACAGAACTCAACCAAAACAATCACCAATTCTCACATACCTTACAATCCCAATCAAGTTTTACACCATTCGTTATATTACTACCATTACCATGCTTCATGCAAATCTTAATTCCAAGTTATTTCATTGTATATGCAATAATTGACAAAACTTAATCCCAAACCTGTTAAAGTCAATTCTTCCAAGCTTGAAACTTAACTTTAAATGGAAGCTTTCTCCTTCCCTTTCCATTATCTACAGATTTTTCCTATAATTTTCAGTTTCTTGAAATAAAAAAATACACACATCAAAGAATCCCGTTGAGCAGAACCGAGAAAGAAAAGAAATAATGGTACCTACCTTTCTGTTTCTTCAATCTCTCATATATATATATGCATGGAAGAACTTGGTGGCTTGTTCCTTATGAGCCACGTGAATTCCACTCACTTGAATTTCCTGCCTTATATCCTTGATGTAATCTATGTTTAAATTAATTAATTGTATACTTACCACTAATCATGAAATTTCAAATTTCAGCCACTTAACTATTTTAATTCTTTCAATTGAGTCATCTCTAACCTTTTTAATTTCTTTCAATTTAATTCTTTTTTCCTACTATTAAATATTCTGATTTCCAATCACCGGTTTAATCTTTAAATATTGGGCTGTTATACACGTCTTCATATATTTAGTGTATATTTTGGGTCCTTACATTTTCTCTCTCTCAGCATTGGTTTCTTTTATGCCTTTGAAAAAGCTATAGTACTCATTTTCTGCACGAGTATCAATAGGTTGAGATAGCCTCCATATTTGTTGTCAGCACCACCATAGGAAGATAGCCTACGTTGAGATCGTTTGTCCCTAGAAAATAGCTGCTGTCTACCTCTGCGCATGTCATCATGGGTTGCTTGAAGATTTTGCACCCTTTCTCACGCATTGGTGCGTGTATGCATGTGAAGTATTATTCGGTAACTGTATTCTATCCTTCTTCCTTCTGAGCCCTCGGTCCTTTTTGACTTCGACCAGTAGGTTTTCGAGCAGTTTTGAGTTGGTTGTTTTTACCGGAATTGAACCCATCTAGGTTCTGTTTCAATTATTGGTTTCTACAATTTTTATTTTAGTTTAATTTTTGTCTAGCTATTATTGCTACTCTGTCGGACTCTAAACTCGTTGAGAAGCATAATCTTGTTAGTGATAGTCCCTATGTGGAACCCAGTCCTATTAAACTTGATGGTAGTAGCACATGATTAGCTTGGTTTAGATTTTGTTGCTTGTTTATCAGAGCTAAAAGTTACTGGGTTATATTGATGGGCACAAAAAACAACCAAGTGCTTTTGATTCCACATTCAACGAGTGGGATTTAGAAAATTCACCTTTTTATGACTTGGCTTCTCAATCTTGTGCAACCCCAGATCTCTAGACAATACCTGTTGCTTAACACTGCATAAACAATATGGAAAGCTACTAAGACTACCTATTCCCGCATGGGGAATGATACTCAGATCTTTGAACTTTGGAACAAACTTAGTGGCAGTAAGCAAAATGAGATGTTAGTCTCAAATTATTTTGCTACATTAGGTGGCTTATGGCAGGAGTTAGATTATTATCAGGATTTCCAAGCAAGCTGTGCTGATGATGCTGTTAAATTCCAAAAATTAATTGGAAAGGAGCGAGTTTATGACTTTTTGGCTGGATTGAATCATGAATTTGATCAGATGAGGGTTTAGGGTATTAGTAAATCTCCTTTCCCTTCTCTTGAAGAAGCTCATTCTTAGGTTTTGCGAGAAGAAACTAGAAGTTCTTTGCTTTACACTACATTTGTTGAGAAGTCTGGGTTAACAAGTATTACTCAAGAGCAACCAAAGGAAATCACTTCTGATAAAGATCACCTACAGTGTGATTATTGTGGGAAACCAAGACATACCAAGAAGACTTGTTGAAAGCTACATGGTCGACTCACTAGAGGTCGTGGAGGAAAACAAGTCAATTCAACCAGGGTTAAAGCATATTTGTCACGGACTGTAGAATCCTCCAAGGAAACATACTTTGCTGGACTCTTGCCTTTTGATGAAATTCAGAATTTCATGCGCCTTTTGTCTCAACTTGATTCTTCCTCCAACGCCACATCCAATTTTGTGAAGTCAGGTAATACTTTTACTCATCTTGATTCATTGATTATTGATTTTGATGCAAATAGACACATGACAGGCTACTCTAAAGGCTTTCTTACCTACTCCCCATGTCTAGAAAGAGATAGTGTCGGGGTAGCTGATGGTTCTTTTACTCCTATATCTAGATAAGGTTCTGTTGTTTATGCTTCCAATATTAAGCTATCTTCAGTCCTTCAAATCCTTTAATTTATTGTCAATCTTTTATCTGTCAATGCCATAACCAAAGCACTAAATTGTAAACTTGAGTTTTTTCCTGATCATTGTGTTTTTCAGAATTTTTGTTCTCAAAAGTTTTCATATACAAAATGAAAATTTTTGAGATTAATAAAAATTTTATTAATTCTCTTATCTGTATAAATTCTAAGAATGTACAAACTATTTATAGAGAGAAAAAAAAGAGTCATAGTCCTATTATAACAAGGAAAAAATAAAAAACTAACTAGGAAATAAACTCTAATAGTTATCAACACTCCTCCTCATATTGGTGCAAAAATATTTTTTACGTCCAGCTTGCAAACTAAGGTATGAAAGATTTGACTGTCAAGTCCTTTTGTGAAAATATCAGCTAGCTGTTTTTTCGACGTCACATTTAATAAACTCCAGACACCATTAGTTAGATCTTCTTTAATAAAGTGTCGATTAATTTCGATGTGCTTCATCCGGTCATGTTGAACAGGATTTTGAGCAATACTGATTGCAGCTTTATTATCGCAATACAAGGATAATTTGTTTTTTCCAGCCAACTTTAGCTCGGCTAGCAACTTCTGCAGCCATAAAAGTTCACAAACACCTTGAGCCATAGCTCTGTATTCTACCTTTGCACTAGATCTAGCAACCACACTCTGTTTCTTACTTGTCCAAGTGACCAAGTTACCTCCCATAAGTGTGTAACAACCAGAGGTGGATCTTCTGTCATCTAGAGATATAGCCCAATCGGCATTTGTAAAGGCTTCAATTTGAAGATGGCCATATTTGGAGAAAAGAAGACCTTTCCCTCGAGCTGACTTTAGATACCGCAAAATGTGAAAAATAGCATGCAAATGAGATTCTCTAGGATCATGTATAAACTGACTTACAAAGCTGACTGTATAAGCAATGTCTGGTCTGGTGTGAGGGAAGTAGATGAGCCTTCCAACCAATCTCTGATATCTGCTATTATCAAATGATTCCCTAGTTCTTGCTTGCTGGTTATGGTTGCTTTCAATGGGTGATTATGCTGGTTTATATTCTAGCATACCAGTTTCATCTAAAAGATCCAAGATGTATTTCCTCTAAGAAAAGAAGATTCCTTTAGTTGATCTGGCAATTTCAATTCCCAAGAAATATTGTAACTTTCCAAGATCCTTGATCTCAAACTCCTGGGCCAAGAGCTTCTTTAGCCGAGCCATTTTTTCTTTGTCGTCTCCTGTCATCACTATATCATCAACATAGATAATAAGAAGAGTGATCTTGCCCTTGTAGTGTCTCATAAAGAGGGTATGGTCAGCAACGCTTTATTGATTTCCAAAAGAGATCATGGCATTGCTAAATCTGTCAAATCAAGCTCTTGGATATTGTTTCAATCCATACAAGGCTTTTTTAAGTCTGCACACCTTTTCTTGAGTTCTCTCATTTTCAAAACCAGGAGGAATCTTCATGTAAACCTCTTCTTCCAAGTCTTCATGTAGGAAAATGCATTTTTCATATCAAATTGATGCAAATCCCAATCCAAGTTAGCTGCACAGGATAGCAAGATTCTGATTGTGTTCTTTTTGGCAATAGGTGCAAATGTCTCCTGATAATAAGTGTGTGTGAATCCCTTTGCAACTAATCTTGCTTTGAATCTTTCCATGGAACTATTAGCTTTGTATTTTATTGTTAACACCCACTTGGAACTAACTAGCTTCTTGCCTGGATGAACAACTAGTTCCTAGGGTTCATTTTTGGCGAGAGTTTCATTTCTTCTACCATCGCTTCTTTCCACTTTGGATCTGTGATAGCTCCCTCAAATTCTGTTGAATAGAGATAGAGGAAAGAGATAAGGCAAAGGCTCTATAGGAGGGAGACAAGAAATCGTAGAAGACAAAGTTAAAAATAGAATGTTTTGTACACGACCTGACCCATTTTCTTTGAGCAATTGGTAAATTCAAATTAGAATCAGAAGATCTCACTTGAGGATTCTTGTAGTGTAGAATGCATGATGGCTTCTTCAGGCCTATTTTTTCCTTGAGTATCTCAACAAATCAGGTCTATCTAAACGCCCAAAAACATTCTCCCCCTAAACATTAGTCTTCCCCTAAACATCATCAATCTTCCCATTGTCCTCCTGAACAAAATCAGTCTCCTTATTCACTCCCT
Source organism: Excoecaria cochinchinensis (assembly GCA_947683425.1). Taxonomy (NCBI): domain Eukaryota; kingdom Viridiplantae; phylum Streptophyta; class Magnoliopsida; order Malpighiales; family Euphorbiaceae; genus Excoecaria; species Excoecaria cochinchinensis. The sequence continues at coordinate 14,868,670 of CANTUQ010000073.1, read as the reverse complement.
GAACAAAATCATTAAGGACCACATGCATCACTTCTTCACTGCTCTCTCCCTGAAGAGGTGACTGGGTAGTTCCAAAGTAAGGTGCAATTTCACGAAAGGTAACATCCACACTGACATAAAACTTTCTAGATGGAGGGTGATAGTAATCATCCATTTTAGATTGTAGAATACCCAATGAACACACATCTAAGGGCCCTCGGATCTAATTTGCCCACATTCCTAATATGTACAAAGCAGATACACCCAAAAACCTTTGGTGGAACAGTATAGTCATTCTTCTTGATTAAGACTTCTAAAGGGGTCTTGAAGTTGAGAGTTTTAAGGGGCATTCTATTAATAAGATAGGCCGCCACTTGTATAGCATCCCCCCACTATGGCTTTGGAATATTCATAGTAAACATAAGGGATATAGCAACTTCCAACAATGCTTATTTTTCTTTTCAGCTACCCCATTTTAGGCACTAGTATAAGGACAACTGATTTGATAAACAAATCCCCTGAGATACCAAATAAGTACCAAACCTACTATCCATGTATTCTGTGCCATTATCAGTTCTCAGGATTTTTATTTTAGCATCAAACTAGATATGAACCATTTTATGAAAAGATTGAAAGCATGAAAATTCATCATGTTTTGCTTTAATTTACATCCAAGTCATTCTAGTGCAACAATCAATTAAAGTAACAAACTATTGATTCCTAGACAAAGATGCAGTCTGTGTGGGCGTCCAAACATCAGAATGAATAAGCATAAAAGGAATAATGGTTTTATTCTCACTTAAAGAATAAGAGTTTTTAGTATTTTTAGCATAGTCACAAGTATCACAAGATAAAGAATCAAACCGAATTCTAGAAATTAAACTGGGATATAGTTTTTTTAAGACAAAAAAAGATGGATGCTCTAACTGCCTATGCCACTGTATTATTTGTTGATTGACATCCCTTATATTTCTCCAAAAAGGGTTAAGCCTCGACTGTCTTCCATCATGTAGAAGCCATCATGCTCTCTAGCACTGCCAATCCTCTTCCCTGTTTGAAGATCCTGAAAAATGCAATAATTAGGAAAAAACTTAATCTAAAAGTTTTGAGTTTTGGTGATAGCACCGACAGATAAAAGGTTGATAGGAAATTGAGGAACATGAAGAACAAAAGACAACTTAATATTTGGAATACAGACAATAGAATCTGTCCCGAAAATAGGGGTTAAAGACCCATCAGCAATCCTGACACTATTCATTTTTAGACAAGAAAAGTAGTTAAAAAAGCCTTTAGAAGTGACTTTTATATGTTTATTTGCACCAAAATCATTAATCCATGAGTCAAGATGAGCAAAAAAGTTATCTGACTTGACAAAATTGGAAGTAGCACTGGAGGAAGTGTTGAGCTGAGTTAGAAGACGCCTGAAATGCTGAATTTTATCAGAAGCGAGACTTTCAACGGAAGCTGTCACCTTGGATGATTCTATTATTTCTAACATATTTGCTTGAGCCTTTGTTGGGTTGGCTCGTTTTTCCCATCGACCCCTAGTAGGTTTTCCATGCAACTTCCAGTAAGTCTACTTTCTATGCCTTGGCTTTCCACAATAATCATAATGCAGATGGTCTTTATCAGAAGTAACACCCTTCGGTTGCTCATGAGTAACATGGGCAGTTAAACCTGTCTTCTCAACCGGTGCAATGTAAAGCATGGCATCTCTTTTAGTCTCTTACTGCTGGACACAAGAATGTGCCTCCTCAAGAGAGGGAAAAGGAGATCTGCCAATAGCTTGAACTCTCAATTGGTCAAATTCATGGTTCAAACCAGCTAAAAAATCATAGATCCGTTCCTTTTCAATCATGTTTTGATTTAGTACCACATTATCAACACACTTGGCTTGAAAATTTTGATAATAATCCAGTTTTTGCCATAAACTACCCAACTTAGAAAAATAATCTGAAACAAAAAGCTCACCTTGTTTTGTACCATAAATTTTGTTACGAAATTTAAAAATTCGAGCATCATTTTTCATCCGAGAATAAGTAGTTTTTGTAGCTTTCCATGTCTTCTCTGTAGTGTCAAGCAATAAATATTGTCGGGAGATCTTGGAATGCATAGAATTAATAAGCCAAGACATAACTAACGAGCTATCATTCCCATTGACTAAAAGTGGCGTCAGTGACACGTGATGGTTTCTTATCTCCATTAATATACCCTTGTAACCTTTTAGCCTTGATAGATGATAAACATGATTTAGACCAAGCTAAATAGGTACTATTGCCATCTAGTTTGACAGGACTAATTTGAAAGTAGGGGCTGTTATTGATAGTATAATATTTCTCTATATCCTTAGTATCTGACATGATGACGGGATTAAATTGAAGATAAAAACACAAGAATCTGGAAAAACACAGAACCGAGGAAAGGACAAAACCTATTCACGAGAAAACCCAAGACGTCAGAAATGACCGGAGAGTAGCTGGTCGGAGTCGTTGAAGGCCAGCGAACAGATCTGGGCAAGATCGGGTGACGGAAGATGGCCAGAGGACAGCACACGCGCTACATGTGCCGGTGAGTGGACAAAGAGCCGAAAGCTTCTGGCGGCACGTGTACTCATGTCCGAGGTCGGACTGTGCCGGAAAGTTGGGTACAGGCCGAACTTGGCTTGGGCTTTACTCCAGTGAGGGCGGTGTCGAAAGAAGAGGGACGAAGCTTGATCTCTTTGAACTTACCGAAAAATGATGTACTGGACCTACTGTGGAATGGAGTAAACTCAACCTTCAAAATAGCATAGGCTTTGATACCATAAAAATTTTTCAAATTAATAAAAATTTTATTAATTGTCTTATTTATGTAAAATTTTAAAAATGTATAAGCTATCTATAGAGAAAATAAAAAGAGTCCTAATCCTATTATAACAAGGAAAAAATAAAAAACTAACTAGGAAATAAACTCTAATAGTTATCAACACAAATATATCTTAGACTAAAATCAGCTACCTATAATCAAGCTAAACTAAAAAGGAGAGGTAATTCTACAACTGTACAATACTTTGAACCCTATTTAATGCTCATTAAATATTTACATATAATTTTGAGGTAATTGTGCTTAGGATTGTTGTTTGTTTTAGATACACTATGAAATTTTCCATCACGTCAAAAGAACTAACACTGTATTATACATGTTTTGCACTCTCTGTTTGTTTATGGTTCACTTTTTAATTTTTCATCCTTGTTTGTTTCTACGTACACTGATTTTAAATGGATTTATGAACTTAACATCTTTTTGGATGTAGTTTCTTCTATTGAACATGCATATTATGTTCACTATGGCAGATTTGTCGTGTTGAGGATCTCCTTGTGAGTGGCATTGTGAAAGGAAGTATTATCCACATCCACAGGGCAAGAACTATCATGGTTGATACTAGTGGTTTGATTACTGCATCAGGATTAGGTAATGAAATGTACTTACAGCATCATGTCTCTCTAGCTCGAAAGTTGTCTTGTGTATTGTTAAGATACCACATGCTAGTTTACAGGAGTGGAACAAGCTAGCTTATAGGTGTTAAAGGTGTGAAATTATTAGCATATAGGTGCGAAGCTAATGGGTAAATTCTGGGTTTTGCATAGAAGTTATTTTCTTGTATTGTTTGTGTATATATATGTGAAGAGATAAAATTAACCTAGTTAAATTTCGAACCTCGTCTCTCTAGTTTTCTTCTCAAATCTTAACATGGTATCAGAGGTTAGTTGGTTCCTAGGTTCATCTTTCTTCTTCTCTAGATTATTCCCAATTGAAATCTATCCCTTCACCTTTAATTTTTGGAAACCGCTCAAAAAGAATGATTTTCTTCTTCTCAAAATCCTGTCACCATAGGAGCTATGAATGACCCTATTGAATATTGATATTAGTCAGCTGTTAATGTTGAATATATTAGCTGTTAATGTTGAATATATAGATATTAGCTAGCTGTTACGTTGAAATTAGTAGATTGTATTAGCTGTTAGGAGCAGATTTAGGAGCTGCTGTTTGTTGACATTAGTGACCTAATTCTCTTGTATAAATATCTGTTATTTGTTAATGCAAATATAAGAAATTACACTCTTCTAAATTTCTTCATGGTATCAGAGCCTCTGCCATTGAAGGTTGAGTTATCTTCCTTGCAGTAGGTCTGTTCTTAAAAAGAAAAAAAAAAAATTTCCAGAAAGCATTTTTTTTTGGCAGCTGTAAAGATGACACTTTTCCGTCCCTCTGCCGGCGACACCGCCCTCATTAGGAAGAGCCCAGGTCAAGATCGGCCGATGCACCCAATTCCGGCGCCGTCAGACACCGTGCGTAAGCACAAGCTCCGTCAGACCATTTCGGCACCTTTTGATACCTCCGGCCACCGTCTGTCACCAGATCTTGTCTACACCAGTTCGCTGGCCTCCTGCGACTTCGACCAGCACCTCACCGATTTTTGCTCGAAGACACTTCCAACTCTGTTCAACCAATCTTCGGCTACTTCTGAAGTATTGGTCTTTTGGATTTCTCGTGAGCAGGTTCTGTAACTGTATTGTTCTCTACAGTTCCTTGTGCTTTTTAATTTATTTCTACTATTATGTCAGGAATTGAAACTAAGGAAGTAGAGAAATATTATACGGCTAATGACAGTCACTATTCTCAAATTAGTCCTGTCAAATTAGATGGAAGTAATACCTATTTAGTCTGGTCTAGATCATGTTTATTGTCTATTAAGGCTAGAAGGTTACAAGGATATATTACTGGAGATAAAAAACCACCACCTGTTATTGATTCCACTTATAGCCAATGGGACTCTGATAACTCATTGATTATGTCTTGGCTTCTTAATTCGATGCACCCTAAGATCTCCAGATAGTACTTACTGCTTGACACTGCGGAGAAGATATGGAAGGCTGCAAAAACTACCTATTCTCGTATGGGAAATAATGCTCAAATTTTCGAACTTAGAAACAAAATTCATGATACAAAATAAGGTGAGCTTACTGTTTCAGATTATTTTTCTGAATTGGGCAATTTATGGGAGGAATTGGACTATTATCACAATTTTCAAGCTAAGTGTACTGATGATGTTATATTCATCCAAAAAATGATCGAAAAAGAGCGAGTATATGATTTTGTAGCCAGTTTGAATTCTGAATTTGACCAATTAAGAGTTCACGTCATTGGTAGATCTCCCTTTCCATCTCTTGAAGAGGCACTCTTATATCCAACAGAAAGAGACCAGAAGAGGTGCCATGCTATATACTGTACCGGCTGAAAAGTCGGGTTTAACTGTTTATTTCACTCAAGAGCAGTCAAAGGGTGTTTCCTCTAGTACAGATCATTTGCACTGTGAATACTGTCGAAAAACAAGGCATACAAAAGAAACTTGCTGGAAGTTACATGGGAGACCTACTAGAGGCCGTGGGGGAAAACGAGCTAATCCAACTATGGCTCAAGCAAATATGTTAGAAACAGCTGAATCATCCAAGGAGACAACCCCAGTTGAAAATCTCTCCTCTAAAGAAGTTCAACATTTCAGACGCCTTATGTCACAGCTCAACCTTTCAAGTGCTATCTCAAATTCTATGAAAACAGGTAACACATTTGCTAATCTTTACTCTTGAATTATTGATTCTGGTGCGAATAGACATATGACAGGCACTTCTAAAAGCTTTCTTAACTACTCTCCTTGTCTAAAAACGGATAGTGTCAGGGTAACTGATGGGTCATTTACTCCTATTTCTGGGATAGGTTCCATTGTCTGTACTCCAAATATTAAGTTGTCTTCTGTTCTTCATGTTTCTCAATTTTCTGTCAATCTTTTATCTGTTAGTGCTATCACTAAAACTCTAAACTGTAAAGTTGAGTTTTTTCCTGATTATTGTATCTTTCAGGATCTTCAAATAGGGAAGAGGATTGGTAGTGGTAGATAGCATGATCGCTTATACTTGATGGAAGACTGACAAGGCTTAGCCTTGTTTGGAGGACATAAGGATGTAAACCAGGAGATAATACAGTGGCATAGACGATTAGGACATCCGTCCTTTTTTGCTTTAGAAAAACTATATCCCAGTTTGTTTTCTAAAACTCGGTTTAAGTTTTTATGTTGTGATGCATGTGAGTATGTTAAACATATAAAAAACTCTTATCCTTTAAGTGATAATAAAGCCGCTGTTCCTTTTATGCTTGTTCATTATGATGTTTGGGAACCTACATAGACACCCCCTTTATCTTGAAATCGATGGTTTGTTACATTTATTGATTGTTATACCAGAATGACTTGGGTGTATTTGATTAAAGCAAAAAGTGATGTTTTTTCCTGTTTTCAATCATTTCATAAAATGTTCCACACCCAGTTTGATGCTAAAATAAAAATTTTAAGAATTGATAATGGAACAGAATACATGGACAGTAGATTTGGAACTTATTTAGAATCTCAAGGGATCATTTATCAAACTAGTTGTCCTTATACTAGTGATCAAAATGGAGTAGCTGAACGGAAAAATAGGCATTTGTTGGAAGTTGCTAGATCCCTTATGTTTACTATGAATGTTCCAAAGCCATATTGGGGGGATGCTATACTAGTGGCAGCCTATATTATTAACATAATGCCTCTTAAAACTCTCAATTTTAAGAACCCTTTAGAAGTCCTAACAGGAAAGAATGGCTATACTGTTCTACCAAGGTTTTTGGTTGTATTTGTTTTGTTCATATTAGGAATGTTGGGAAATTAAATCCAAGGGCTCTTAAATGTGTGTTCATTGGGTATTTTACAACCCAAAAGGGATATAAGTGTTATCATCCTCCATCTAGAAAGTTTTATGTCAGTATGGATGTCACATTTCGGGAATCAGAACAATTCTTTGGCAATATCCAGTCACCTCTTCAGGGGGAGAATTGTGAAAATGAAGTGATGCCCGCATTAGTGATTCCTACACTTCTTAATGAGCTGGTTCAAGGGGAGATTGATGAAGGAGAGAATGCTGATGAGGGAGAGAATGTTGATAAGAATGAGTAGATTGAAAATATTGAGGGAGAAAGTGTTACTAGGAGATTAGATAGATCTGATCTGTTGAGATACTCGAGGAAAAATAGGTTTGGAGAAGCCATCATGCATCCTACACTATAAAAATCCTCGGGTGAGTTATTTTCTGATTTTGATTTAAACCTGTCCATTGCTCAAAGGAAAGTGGTTAGGTCATGTACAAATCATCCTATTTCTAACTGTCTCTTATGATTCTTTGTCTTCCTCCTATACAGCTTTTGCCTTGTCTCTTTTCTCTGTGTCTATTTCACAGGATTGAAGGGAAGCTATCACAAATCCAAATTGGAAAGAAGCCATGATAGAAGAAATGAAAGCATTAGCCAAAAATGAAACTTGGGAACTGACAAGAAGCTAGTTGGCTGCAAATGGGTGTTCATAGTAAAAGACAAAGCTAATGGTTCGATTGAGAGATTCAAAGCAAGATTAGTGGCAAAGGGATTTACTCAGACTTATGGAGTTGATTATCAGGAGACATTTGCACCTGTTGCCAAAATGAATATAATAAGAATATTGCTATCCTGTGTAGCTAACTTGAATTAGGATCTGCAGCAATTTGGTGTGAAAAATGCATTTCTTCGTGGAGACTTGGAAGAAGAAGTATACATGGAGATTCCTCCTGGATTTGATAATGAGAGAACTCCAGGGAAGGTATGCAGACTGAAAAAAGCCCTGTATGGGTTGAAACAATATCCAAGAGCTTGGTTTGACAGATTCAACAAAGCCATGATCTTCTTTGGATATCAACAGAGCAATGTTGATCATACCCTCTTTATAAGATACTCCAAGGGTAAGATCACTTTTCTTATTGTGTATGTTGATGATATAGTAATGACAGGAGTTGACAAGGAAGAAATGGCTCGGCTGAAGAAACTTTTGGCACAGGAGTTTGAGATAAAGGATCTAGAAAAGTTACAATACTTTTTGGGAATTGAAGTTGCCAGATCAACAAAAGGAATTTTCATTTCCCAGAAAAAATACATTCTAGATCTTTTAGATGAAACTGGCATGTTAGGGTGTAAACCTGCAGAATCGCCCATTGAAAGCAACCATAAGCTGCAATCAAGTACTGGAGAATCAGTCGATAAAGTTAGATATCCGAGATTGGTTGGAAGACTTATTTATCTCTCTCACACCAGACCAGACATTGTTTATGCGGTCCGCCTGGTGAGCTAGTTTATGCATGATCCTAGAGAGTCCCATTTTTAGGTTGTTTTTCGTATTCTGTGGTATTTAAAGTCCGCTCCAGGGAAAGGTCTTCTCTTCTCTAAACATGGTCATTTTCGAATTGAAGCCTTTACCGATGCAGATTGGGCTGGATCTCTAGATAACAGAAGATCTACCTCCAGATACTGCACACTTGTGGGAGGTAACTTGGTCACTTGGAGAAGCAAGAAATAGAATGTAGTTGCTAGATCAAGTGCAGAAGCAGAATACAGAGCTATGACTCAAGGTGTTGGTGAGCTTTTATGGCTGCAAAAATTGTTAACAGAACTAAAGTTGGCTGAAGAAGAAAAGCTATCCTTATATTGTGATAACAAAGCTGCAATCAGTATTGCTAATAATCCTGTTCAACATGACAGGGCGAAGCACATTGAAATCGATCGACATTTCATCAAAGAAAAGCTGACTGAAGGCATCTTGAGTTTATTCCATGTGAAGTCAGATAGACAGCTAGCGGATATTTTCACAAAAAGACTCAATAGTCGAACCTTTCACACCATAATTTGCAAGTTGGGTATGTGTAATATTTTTGCACCAACTTGAGGGGGAGTGTTGAATATTGATATTAGTTAGCTGTTAATGTTGAATATATTAGCTGTTAATGTTGAATATATAAATATTAGCTAACTGTTATGTTGAAATTAGTAGATTGCATTAGCTGTTAGGAGCAGATTTAGGGGAGCTGCTGTTTGTTGACAGTAGTGGCCTAATTCTCTTGTATAAATACCTGTTATTTGTTAATGCAAATATAAGAAATTACACTTTCTAAATTTCTTTAGACCCTCACTTGCCGATCCTTCCTTTCCACTTTGTTCTTGAGCGCTTCCTTTTTTGCTCTCTTTCCTCTCTCTAGACTTGAAAATTAGCATCACCACCAGCTAGAAGGGTGCGCCATTGGAAAATCGGTCAGAACTTTGAATCTGGTCACCAAAATAGCATTGCGTGAACCTCATGTGTCATTGGTGTTCTTTGAGTATTTCTTCATGAGCCAATGCATAGGATTGTGTGTACCGGCCGCTGACTTTTCAATTTTCTGTTTCACCATTGGCTTGCTTTTCGACGAGTTCTTGATTGTCTCTCATATATTTGATCATCCCTCTTGGATGAAACATAGATGGTCTCTCCTTGAAATTCTGCTGAGATTTTATTTGAAAGGCTGTTTTGTTATTACTCATATGGGTCTCTTTGAAGTAAAGGTGATGGAAATGCCATGTGACCAGTTTTGTGAGATTGACTGTGCAAACTATATGAATATTTGTAGCTTCAAGCATCGAAACAAGCATGATCTTTGCCACTCATCCCGGCAATTCCTTTGAATATTTGAAAGTCCCGAGGGCCTTGATCTTTAACATGGTGTTGCAGATCATATTTCCTGTAATAAAAGTCTTTTCTCCAAACTTCTTTGCCTATTCTTTCTATCAGTGTAGATAGTATCAATGTATATATTTAGTTTCCTATTCAGCATAGCAAGATTATAGAAATAAAATCATAGGCTAACAGATATTAGTTTCCTTAGTTAGTTTTAGTATTTTTGTATAAATACTTATGTTTTATTGAATATGATCAACAAAACAGAAGTGAGTGTTTTGATCTCTCTAAATTTTGTCATGGTATCAGAGCTATTTTGAATTTTTGGGCTTGTTTTTTGGTTTCTGGAATTTTTTCGGGTTTGGTATTTTTTGGGATTTTGGTTACATGTTTTTTGGGTCTATCGGAATCTCACCGCCCACCAAAGAAGTAGCGCCGGTGTGTTTCCGGCCTGTTCTCCAAGTCCGGTGATCTGGTGTTGCGCGAGTGTTTCTCACGCGCCGTCTGTAGGTTTCGGGTACTGCCGGCGAGTGAAAGCGCGTGAGGCAGCGTCTTCTTCTCCGTTTTCTTCTTCGCCGTCGCAATCCCATTTCCGGTGCTTCTTCGGTGTCGACGTGGTCCTTTGGCTTTGTTTGGAGGGTGGACAGTTGCATTTTTTTCTCCTGCTTCTGAATCTGCCTTGCGATTAATTCTTGGGTCAGTCATTTTCTGTTTCCAATTTTCTTGCAATATGACTTCAGAGACCTTGGGTATTAGATTTTCAGGAAAGAATTATGCAGCATGGGAATTTCAGTTCAGGATGTTTTTGAAGGGGAAGGAGCTTTGGGGTCACATTGATGGATCTTCTCCTGCTCCTACGGGTGATACTTCATGCAATGAATGGGAAATAAAGGATGCTCGAGTTATTTCCTGGATCATAGGCTCAATTGACGCTCATATGGTAAATAATCTACGCTCTTTTACTACGGCTAAAGATATGTGGGATTATTTAAAGCATATTTATTATCAAGATAATACCGCTCGTCGTTTTCAATTAGAACTTGAGCTTAGCAATTTCAGTCAAGGTAATTTTTCTATTGAGCAGTATTATTCTGGATTTCTTAACCTTTGGAGTGAATATTCTGGTATTATTTATGCAAAGGTTCCTAGTGAAGTTTTAGCCAGCTTTCGAGTGATTCATGAAGATAGTCAGCGTGATCAATTCTTGATGAAATTGCGACCAGAATTTGAAGTTATTCGGGCTGGATTGCTGAATAGAAATCCGGTTCCATCGTTGGATATATGTTTTGGTGAATTATTGCGTGAGGAACAGAGGTTGGCTACACAGGCTGTAATAAGTGCATCCACAGAGTCATCTGATATTGTTAACGTTGCTTATGCTGCTCAAGGGAAGTATCGGGGAAAGGGACAGATGCAGTGCTACAGTTGCAAGGAGTATGGGCATATTGCTCGCCATTGCAGTAAGAAATTCTGTAATTACTGTAAGCAGACTGGACACATTATAAAGGAATGTCCTACTCGTCCAGAAAACCGTCGAATTCGAGGTTTACAAGCTGCTGTTTCAGACAGTCGTTGCGCTACACCTTCAGATGCAACACTTCCCACTGCTGTTCCTACCACTAATCAGTCTACTGTTACTCCAGAAATGGTACAACAGATGATTTTATCAGCATTTTCTGCTTTTAACCTTCAGGGGCAAGGTAAACATGTTCTTTCTCCTTGGCTTATTGATTCTGATGCATCTAATCATATGACTGGCTCTTCTCATTTGTTACAAAATCTTCGGACATATACTGGCACACAAAATATACAGATTGCTAATGGAAATGACCTTCCTATTACTGCCATTGGTGATATTGGACCTTCTTTTCACAATGTGTTTGTTTCTCCGGAATTGTCTACTAATTTGATTTCAGTTGGTCAAATGGTGGAAAATAACTGTCATGTGAATTTTTCTCGTGATGGTTGTCTTGTGCAGGATCAGGTGTCGGGGAAGGTGATCGCGAGGGGGCCTAAAGTGGGCAGATTATTTACTTTGCAGTTTACTATTCCTAGCACTTTGTCTTTGGTTTCTAATATTGTTGCAAATAAGACTGAAGTTTGGCATAAGCGATTAGGCCATCCGAATAATGTGATTTTGAATAATTTAATGCAATGTGGTTTTCTTGGCAATAAAGCTCAGTCTTCTGATCATATATTGTCTTTTGATTGTTCTACTTGTAAGCTTGGAAAAAGTAAGACTGTCTTTTACTACTTGTGGTGGTCGTGCTGATAGTTGTTTTGCAGTTATATATAGTGATGTTTGGGGTATTACTCCTGTTATTTCACATGGGCAGTATAAATATTTTGTCACGTTCATTGATGACTATAGCCGTTTTACTTGGATATATTTTCTGCATTCCAAGGCAGAGGTGCTTACTTTCGAGCTTTTGTGGCTTATGTTGAGACACAGTTCTCCACCTGCATAAAAGTTTTACGATCTGACAATGGTGGGGAGTATATGTCGCATGCCTTCCAGGGTTTCTTGCAACAAAAAGGTATTATATCTCAGCGATCATGTCCTTATACTCCTCAACAGAATGGGATGGCTGAGCGAAAAAACCGTTACTTGTTAGATATGGTTCGCACATTGCTTTTGCAGTCTTCAGTTCCATCTAAGTTTTGGGTGGAAGCGTTGTCTACTGCAGTCTATTTAATTAATCGCCTTCCCTCTTCACAGTTGCATTTTGATTCTCCTTATTATCGCTTATTTGGTATGCATCCTGATTATCATACACTGCGCACATTTGGCTGTGTTTGTTTTGTTCACTTGCCTTCACATGAGCGACATAAGCTTACTGCTCAATCTTTTCGGTGTGCTTTTCTGTGTTATAGTACTGCGCACAAGGGATTTTTATGCTATGATGATATTGCCAATCGCATGCGTGTTTCTGGAAATGTGATTTTCTTTGAACATGAGTATTATTTTCAGCAACATGTCTATTCCTTGGACCGTGTTCTTCTTCCTCACTTTGATGGCATTTCTCGCCCTTTTGAGCGTTTTAAACAGGGTATGGTCTATCAGCGACGACAACCCCCTCCATTCCCACAAGTCCTTCCCGACCCTGATCCGTTGCCAACTCCGGAGGTTCCTCGAAGAGGGACTCGTGTTCGTCGTCCGCCAGATAGGTATGGTTTTTCTGCCACTTTATCTCATGCTCCAGTCCCTACATCTTATTCTTAGGCAACAAAACAAGCATGTTGGGCCAAAGCCATGCAAGAAGAACTTCAGGCTCTTCAAGACAATCATACCTGGGATCTTGTTCCTTGTCCTGCTGGTATTCATCCCATTGGTTGTAAATGGGTCTATTCAATCAAGCTGCGATCTGATGGCTCACTTGATAGATATAAAGCAAGGTTAGTCGCTCTCGGTAATAGGCAGGAGTATGGAGTAGACTATGAGGAGACATTTGCTCCTGTAGCAAAGATGACGACTGTGCGACTTGTTCTTGCTATCGCTGCTTCAAAGGGATGGTCTTTACGACAACTGGATGTTAAAAATGCCTTTTTGCATGGGGATCTTAAAGAGGATGTCTACATGACTCCACCATCTGGGTTATTCTCTACTCCATCTTCAGATGTTTGTAAAATAAAGAGGTCACTCTATGGTTTGAAACAGGCACCTCGGACCTGGTTCAATAAATTTCGTGATGCTCTTCTAAGCTTCTCTTTTGCTCAAAGTCAGTATGATTCCTTCTTGTTTCTGTGCAAAACTTCTAAAGGAATTGTCTTGCTTCTGGTATATGTTGATGATATTGTTATTACTGGGACTGATTCTGAATTGATTTCTCAGCTTCAGAAGCGTCTTCAAGGCGTTTTTCATATGAAAGATTTGGGTCCTTTACACTATTTTTTAGGCCTTGAAGTGTGTTCTACTTCAGCTGGTATTTTTTTACATCAACATAAGTATACTCAAGAACTGATTTCTTTGGCTGGTCTTTAGGATGGTCGTTCTGTTCATACTCCCTTGGAAGTGAATGTTAAATATCGCCGTGACGAGGGTGATCTTCTTTCTGATACTACTTTGTATAGGCGCCTTGTGGGCAGCCTTAACTATCTGACTATTACTCGTCCAGATATTTCCTTTGCTGTTCAACAGGTTAGTCAATTCATGCAAGCACTCGGGCATCTTCATCTCACTGCTGTTCGCCGAATCGTTCGTTATTTGCATGGCACTTCTGCCCGCGGTTTGTTCTTTCCCATTGACTCTCCCATCAGTCTTGTTGCTTATAGTGATGCTGATTGGGCGGGGTGTATTGATACTCGACGGTCCATTACTGGTTGGTGCATGTTTCTTGGTTCTTCACTGATTTCTTGGAAAAGCAAGAAGCAAGATCGTATTTCTAAGTCTTCCACGGAGTCTGAGTATCGAGCTATGTCATCTGCTTGTTCTGAGATTCTTTGGCTTTGAGGGCTATTGGCTGAACTTGGCTTCTACCAAACTGATCCTACACCTCTTCATGCTGATAATACTAGTGCTATCCAGATTACAGCTAATCCAGTTTTCCATGAGCGAACAAAGCATATTGAAGTAAATTGTCACTCTATTCGTGAGGCATATGATTAACATGTTATTTCTCTTCCACAAATCGCTACTCAGCATCAATCTGCCGATGTGTTTACTAAGGCTCTTCCTATTGGTCGACATCAGTTTCTCATTAACAAATTGATGCTTGTAGATCGCCCAGCATCAATTTGAGGGGGGATATCAGTGTAGATAGTATCAATGTATATATTTAGTTTCCTATTCAGCATTGCAAGATTATAGGAATAAAATCATAGGCTAACAGATATTAGTTTCCTTAGTTAGCTTTAGTATTTTTGTATAAATACTTATGTTTTATTGAATACGATTATCGAAATAGAAGTGAGTGTTTTGATCTCTCTAAATTTTGTCACTTTCAACAATGACTTTGGCTAATGGCAGACGAACTGTGATTAAAGGAATATGAGAAGCATGTCTTACACCTTTTATTTCTTTAGCCTTAGAATTGCTTGTTTAGAATTTCCTCACAATTTGATATAATTAGTAATTAGCCAAACAACTTAATTGTAGTGTGATATTTATATTTACAAGAGTGCAGGAAAGATAATTAGCAAAGGTTAATCACATGGGTTATATTATTTTTACAGTTTTGATGCTCCAGTTGCACTCACTTCTAGTATTTTAACTAATCTTCTTAGCAACCACTTAGGTCATCCCAGTCTTGTCTGAACTTCAAAAAATTGTTCCCAGTCTCTCCAAATTATCTTATCTAGAGTGTGAGTTGTGTCAACTTGGAAAACGTACTTGTGCTTCTTTTCCCAAGCAAATAAACAAATAGACCACATCTATCTTTGAAGTTGTGCATTCAGATATATGGGCTCCTAGCCATGTAAGTTTGACTTTGGGGTTTCGTTATTTTGTTATATTTGATGATGGGTTAATTTCTTCAGTGGTCACTCAACTTTTC
This sequence comes from Excoecaria cochinchinensis, assembly GCA_947683425.1. Classification (NCBI taxonomy): domain Eukaryota; kingdom Viridiplantae; phylum Streptophyta; class Magnoliopsida; order Malpighiales; family Euphorbiaceae; genus Excoecaria; species Excoecaria cochinchinensis. The sequence continues at coordinate 14,853,622 of CANTUQ010000073.1, read as the reverse complement.
ACTTGTAACGATTTGGTCACTAAACTTTAATTTGTAACAAAAAAAATAATTCATCTATTATTTTGTAACGAAAAAATCACAATGATCGGAAATTGTGCTCGCCGGTAACCGGCGCATGATCTGCACGGCACAAAGTTGAAGTTTAGTGACTATATCGTTACAAGACACAAAGTTTAGTGACCACCACAGAAATTAACTCTAATCTGACGTGACAAAATTTTTGACGTGTCATTGGGATTTGCCGTACCGATCACGCGCCGGTTGCCGGCGAATGCAATTTTCGGTTATTATGATTTTTTCGTTACAAAATAATAGATGAATTATTTTTTTGTTACAAATTAAAGTTTAGTGACCAAATAGTTACAAGACACAAAATTGAGTGACCACCGAAGAAATTAACCCATTTGATGATGGTTATTCTCATTGTATATTGGTATTCTTGATTTAAAATTGCTTTGAAGCGTGTTATGTTTTCAGACACTTTTATGTTGAAATCAAGAATCAATTTGCTATTTCGATTAAGATCTTATGCAATGATAATGTATTAGAATGTATGTCTCTCCCTTTTAAGCAGTTTATGATTTCTCATGGAATCATTCACCAGATGTATTGTGTCAATACACCACAACAAAATGGAGTGGCTAAGCCTAAAAATTGACATCTTATTGAAACAACTCAATCTATGCTCATTAATCACAATGTATCACTTCGTTTTTGGGCAGATGCCATTTTGGTTGCATGTTATCTTATCAATCGTATTCCTTCTGTTTTAAAAAACAAAATTTCTCATTCTATTCTATGTCCAAATAAACCCCTGAAGAATTTCTTAATCTAAAATCTTCTTTTACATTTAGGAATACAGGTATTTATACAGATTTTAAGGTACAAATAGTCAAAAAATTCAGCTACCTAACTTTGCTAAAATAAGAAAAATCTTCTACAAATCTGCTCCTAAAATTACGTTAACAGCTATCAGCAACTAGTATCAATATTCAACACTCCCCCTCAAGTTGGTGCAAAGATATCACACATGCCCAACTTGCAGACCAAGGTATGAAAAGTCCGATTGTTGAGTCCTTTTATAAATACATCAGCTAATTGTTTTTCGGATGACACATGAAACAGACTCAAAGCACCATTTGTAAGTTTTTCTTTTATGAAGTGCCGATCAATTTCAATGTGTTTTGTTCGGTCATGTTGAACAGGATTATGAGCTATACTGATGGCGGCTTTGTTGTCACAGTATAAGGATAATTTTCTTCCCTTAGATAATCTCAATTCTTCTTGTAGCTTTCTTAGCCAGAGAAGTTCATAAACACCTTGAGCCATAGCCCCGTATTCTGCTTCAGCACTCGATCTTGCAATTACACTTTGCTTCTTTCTTCTCCAAGTATCTAAATTTCCTCCTACAAGAGTACAATATTCTGAAGTGGATCTTCTGTCATCTAAAAATCCAGCCCAATCTGCATCTGTAAAGGCTTCTATTTGGAGGTGACCATGTTTGGAGAGAAGAAAACCTTTTCCTGGGGCAGACTTCAAATACCGCAAAATACGGAAGACAGCTTGCATGTGAGAGTCTCGTGGATCATGCATGAATTGATTCACCAAGCTCTCACCGAGTAGGCTATGTCCGGTCTAGTTTGTAAGAGATAAATGAATCTCCCAACCAACCTTTGATATCTCTCTTTATCAACTGGCCTTTCAACTTCTGCTTGTAACTTGTGGTTGCTCTCAGTAGGCGATTCTGCTGCTCTTGCATGTGAGAGTCTCGTGGATCATGCATGAATTGATTCACCAAGCTCTCACCGAGTAGGCTATGTCCGGTCTAGTTTGTGAGAGATAAATGAATCTCCCAACCAACCTTTGATATCTCTCTTTATCAACTGGCCTTTCAACTTCTGCTTGTAACTTGTGGTTGCTCTCAGTAGGCGATTCTGCTGCTTTGCAACTTGTCATACCAGTTTCTTTTAAGAGATCTAGGATATATTTTCTCTGAAAAATGAAGATTTCTTTTGTTGATCTAGCAACTTCAATTCCCAAGAAATATCGTAGCTTTCCAAGATCCTTGATCTCAAACTCCTGAGCCAGGAGTTTCTTCAAGCGAACCATTTCTTCTTTATCATTCCCTGTCATCACTATATCATCAACATAAACATTGAGAAGAGTGATCTTACCCTTGGAGTGTCTCATAAAGAGGGTATGATCAGCATTGCTCTGTTGATAACCAAAAGAGATCATAGATTTGCTGAATCTGTCAAACCAAGCTCTCGGAGATTGCTTCAACCCATACAAGACCTTCTTCAGTCTGCACACTTTCCCTTTGGTTCTTTCATTGTCAAACCAGGAGGGATCTCCATATATACTTTTTCTTCCAAATCTCCATGAAGAAATGCATTTTTTACATCAAACTGTTGTAAATCCCAATCAAGGTTAGCTGCACAGGACAAAAAAATTCTAACTGTGTTTATTTTAGCAACAGGGGCAAATGTCTCCAGATAATCTACTCCATAAGTTTGAGTGAAGCCTTTAGCCACCAACCTGGCTTTAAACCGCTCAATTGAACCATCAGCTTTATGTTTCACAGAGAAAATCCACTTGCAACCAACCAATTTCTTGTTTGGAGGAGAAGTAACTAGTTCCCAGGTCTCATTTTTGGATAAAGCCTTCATTTTTTCAAGCATAGCTAGCTTCCATTTAGGATCTGTAAAAGCTTTCGTCCAATCCTGTGGAATAGATATAGAAGAAATAGACAAAGCAAATGCTCTATAGGAAGGAGATAAGGATTTATAGGAGACAAAGTTTGATAGAGGATGTTTGGTACAAGATCGAACCCCTTTTTTGTGAGCAATAAGCATATCCAAATTATTGGTGGAATCAGAGTTCAAAAATAACTGACCTGAATGACCAGAAGAAGAGGATTCTTGACATGGAGTAGGCTGCATGATGGCTTCCTCTATTCTGTTTCTCCTCGAATATCTCATCAAATCGGGTCTATCCAAACGTCCAATATTCTCCCCCTGGACAGCAGTCTCCTCCTGAACTCCAATAGTCTCCTCCTGAACTTGTTCTCTCACATAACTCTCCCCTAGGGTAAGGTTAGTCTCCTTCTGCCTCACAAAACTTTCTCCTAGGGTAAGGTTATCAAGAGCTATAATAGGAGGTACCACCTCTTCTCTCTCAGTACTCTCCCTCTGAATTGGTGATTGAATAGTACCAAAATAAGGTTCATTCTCTCTAAAAGTCACATCCATACTGACAAAATACTTTCTCGATGGAAGATGATAACACTTGTAGCCTTTTTGTGTTGGAGAATACCCAATAAACACACATCTAAGAGCTTTTGGGTCTAGTTTGCCAACATTCCTACTATGAACAAAATAAACACATCCAAACACTTTAGGGGGAATAATATAGCGAGTTTTCCCAGTTAAAAGCTCTAAAGGAGTCATATAGTTGAGAGCTCTGAGAGGCATTTTATTAACAAGATAGGTAGCTGCTAAAATTGCATCCTCCAATAAGGCTTTGGGAGATTCATAGTAAACATAAGTGATCTCGCAACTTCCAACAGATGTCTATTTTTTCTTTCAGCTACCTCATTTTGAGCGCTAGTATAAGGACAACTAGTTTGGTGTATTATCCCATTGTTCTCCAAATAAACACTAAACCTAGTATCCATATATTCTGTACCATTATTTGTTCTCAAAACCTTTACTTTAGCATCAAATTGAGTACCGACCATCTTATGAAAAGATTGAAAGCAAGAAAAAACATCACTTTTTGCTTTGATTAGATACACCCAAGTCATAGATGCAACAATCAATGAATGTAACAAACCACCGATTACCCGATAATGAAGCATTATTGGTAGGTCTCCAAACATCAGAATGAATGATAGTAAAAGGAACAGAACTTCTATAATTACTCAAGGGATAAGAACTCCTAGTGTGTTTAGCTAGTTCACAGGCATCACAAACTAAAGAATCAAACTTAATATTTTTAAACAAATTAGGATATAATTTTTCCAAGACAAAGAATGATGGATGTCCTAACCGTCTATGCCATTGAATGATTTCTTTAGTCACATCATTACTCTCACCCAAAAAAGCTTGTTTTTTACCAGAAATTTGGCTACTATCATTTTCCAAGACATATAAGCCATCTTGCAACCTACCGCTGCCAATCCTCTTTCTTGTTTTTAGGTCCTCTAAAATACAATATGTAGGAAAAAATTCCACTTTGCAGTTAAGATAATTAGTTATAGAACTAACAGATAAGAGATTAGCATTAAACTGAGGTACATGAATAGCAGAGGATAATTTAATGGTGGGAGTACAGTCAATAGAACCTGTTCCAGATATCGGAGTAAGAGATCCATCTGCTATTCGGACTTTATCTCTGTTTTTAATTGGAGAATAAGAAATAAAATTTCTCGAAGGCCCTGCCATATGGCTGTTTGCACCGGAATATATAATCCATGTATCATGAGTGGAGTTTTCTTTCCTAAACAAATTCACCTCCCTATGGTCCATCACAATAGTAACAAAAATAATGGATAGCAAACAAAAGTTAGGCAAAATAAAAATTGATCAAAGGGGTCAAAAACAGCCTTAAAGAAAACTCCAAAGGGCCCGTTCGAGTCAAGGAAAGGGCAGATAGGAGAGCACCGCAGAATCTGTCTCAAGAGTCCAAAAATCAGAACGACTTCAGAATTGACGGAGAAGGTCTGGTCGGAGTGGGAAAGAGCTGTCGATCAGTATGGGCAAAGTCCGGTGACAGCAAAGAATGGAGAGAAGAAAGAACGGAAGCACAGAGTAGGGTTATCTCCAAGAGACCCAAAAGTGACTTCTGATCTCACCGGTGAGGTGTTGGTCAGAGTCGCAGGAGGCCGGCGACTTGATCGGAGCAGAAATCGGCGGCTATAGGTGACCGGAAGACGTTGCACGCGCTGGCGAGTGGAGGAAGGTCCGAAAGGCTTCTGGCGGCGCGTGTACTCACGCGCGGTGTCTGACGGAGTCGGAAATTGGTTCACCGGCCGATCTTGGCCTGGGCTTTTCTCCGGTGAGGGCGGTGTCGCTGAAAGAGGGACGAGACAGTGTCCCCTTTTACAGTTGCCAAGAAACGCAAAAAACAGAAATGCTTCAGCGGCGCGTGTACCCACGCGTGTGGTTGGAAGGCGCCGGAAATCTGGACAGTGGCCGGAAATCACCTGAGCTTCCCTCCGAGAGGGAGATAACTCGACCTCTTGAATTTTGTCGAAAAATCCAGTATATTAGAACTCTGAAGAAAAAGGCCTACTGCAAGGGAGATAACTCAACCTTAATGGCAGTTGCAAGGGAGATAACTAAACCTTAATGGCAGTATGGCTCTGATATCATGAAGAATTTCTTAATCTGAAATCTTCTTTTACATTTAGGAATACAGGTATTTATACAGATTTTAAGCTATAAATAGTAAAAAAATTTTGCTACCTAACTTTGCTAAAATAGGAAAAATCTTCTGCTACAAATCTGCCTACAAATCTGCTCTTAAAATTACGTTAACAACTATCAGCAACTAGTATCAATATTCAACAACCCCTTTGTTCTCTTTCTACTTGTGTGTTTGGTTGTATGTGTTTTGTTCATGATTTTACACCCGACAAAGACAAACTTCAAACCAAATCAAGAAAATGCATCTTTTTGGGATATTCGCGCAACCATAAAGGGTAGAAATTGTCAAGAGTAAATCCTACCAACCGAAATTAGAGAAGAATGTAGAGAGATAAAGAGAGAAAATGGGATGAGAAGGGAAGAGGAGGAAATAGAAGAGAGAATGAAGAGGGAAGAGAAAATTTGATTGTATTCATTAATGATTAAGCAAATACAAAAAATCGGCCTATATAACTTGTAAGAGAGTGCAAAAGGAGAATAAATTTCTGATATTTTGTTCTCTAACAATCAAGATATAATATACACAAAATACGTTATAGTTCTATGGTTAAGGAAACTAGCTACAAATTAGGTCCTTGAATTAAGCAAAATACATAGGCAAAGTAAACTAGACAGCCAATGTACATACTGTGACACTCCCCCTCACGCTTGAGTATAAATATCAATCATGCCTAGCTTGTTACAAAGATATTCAATCCGAGTCCCCTTTATTGCTTTTGTAAAGATATCACTTATTTGGTCTTCTATTTTCACATATCCTATGGAGATCATTCCAGCTTGAATTTTCTCATAAATAAAGTGACAATCTCAATATGTTTAACTCGTTCATGATATACCGGATTTGAAGCAATATGAAGAGCAGCTTGATTATCATATCATAACTTAGCTAGAAATGAAGACCTTAAACTAACTTCAGTGAGGATATGGTGTATCCACATAATTTTACACATGGGCTGTGCCATGGCTTTATACTCATATTCTGCACTAGACCTAGACACGACATTTTGCTTCTTACTTTTCCATGACACTAGGTTTTTTCTAACAAAAACACAGTAACTTGTACTAGATCTTCTATCTTCCTTAGATCCTACCTAATCAACACTAGTAAAATACTCAATATAAGAGATTTTTATATAATATCCCACATCCAAGAGCGCCTTTCAACTAACACAAAATATGCTCTAAAGCTGCCTAGTGATTTACTATTGGTGATGCCATGAATTGACTGATTACACTGACAACATATGCAACATATGGATGAGTTAAAGTGAGGTAGTTCAATCTCCTAACCAATTTTCTATACTGCTCAAGTTTTTAAATAATTCTCCATCTTTTGTGAGGTGTGAGTTGGGAATCAAGCATGCCGTATGGCTTGGCTCCTGTCATTCTTGTTTCTGCTAGCAAGTCAAATTACATATTTTCTTTGGGACAAGAAGAGCCTTTCTTGCTTTCTGCCACCTAAACTCCTAAGAAATACTTTAAGCGACCCAAGTCTTTTGTGTTAAAATTGGTATGTAAGAATGATTTCAGATTTGAAACTCCTATTCTTTAATATCTCGTAATGACAATGTCATCAACATAGACCACAAGAAGGATGATACTAGCCTCATAATTCTTGTAGAATATTGAATGATCACACTGAGTTTTCTGTAATCCAAATTGTTGAATTACCTCATTGAACTTTCTGAACCAAGCTCGGGGGCTTTGCTTCAAGCAATATAATGACTTTCTCAGATGGCAAACTTTCCCATACTCCTTCAGTGCAACAAACCTATGTGGTTGCTTCATGTAAACTTCTTGGACATCTCTATGAAGGAATGCATTTTTTATGTCCAAACGGTGTAAAGGCTAGTCATTGACTGCTACCATGGAAATTAACAGCCACTAGAGAGAAAGTATAAGAGTAGTCTACTCCATATGTTTGAGCATAGCTTTTAGCGACAAGACGGGCTTTAAGATAAGCTATCGAGCCATCTGAATTAACTTTAATAAAGAAGACCCACTTGCATCCATTAACTTTCTTTCCTAAAGGTAATTCCACCAAATCACAGGTACCATTTCAATCTAAAGCATTCACTTCCTCTATCATTGCATCATGCTAACTAGGATGAGACTGTAACAAAACACAATGGAAAAATGATTTTCTGTATTTTGTATTGAAAACAACTTAGGTATTTATACAAGAATAGAAAACTAATATAGGAAACTCCTATTTTGTATAAGGAAACTAAATATTTTACAGCTAATTACAATTAATTCTGTAACACTCTCCCTCAAGTTGGAGCATAGATATTAATCATGCTCAGCTTGTTGCACAAATATTCAACTCCAGAGCTGTAAGAAAACAAGTGTTTTTTTGTATCTTTATTTCTCAGTAATGGCATGTATCTATACACAAAATTTCTACACAAAATTTCTGTTAGAAAGTCTAGTATATCGGCTCCTACATTTACTCCTACAATCACCGCTCTATCTACTCTTACAATTACGTTAGCAATAAATTCAATGACAGTCTGTAACACTCCCCCTCAAGCTGGAGCATAAATATTGATCATGCTCAGCTTATTACATTGTGAGAAAACACAGGGAATTGAATTTTCTGTATTCAATTGATTAAAACCTTATATTACACTACATATTTATACGATAATTAATTCCTTAATTAGCTACTTAATTTGCTCTACCTACTACTAACTTTACAGCTACCTACTACCACTAACACTCCCCCTCAAGCTGGAGCATAGATATTAATCATGCCCAGCTTGTTACACAGATATTCCACCCGAGTTCCATTCAAAACTTTTGTGAATAAATCACTTAATTGCTCTCCTGTTTTCACGTAGCCAGTAGAAATCAGATTTTCTTCAATCTTTTCACGAATAAAGTAACAATCAACCTCGATGTGCTTGGTTCTTTCATGATACACTGGATTCGAGGCAATATGAATAGCAACTTGATTATCACACCAGAGTTTTGCAGGTAATCATGCCCAGCTTATTACACAGATATTCCACCCGAGTCCCATTCAAAACTTTTGTGAATAAATCACTTAATTGCTCTCCTGTTTTCACGTAGCCAGTAGAAATCAAATTTTCTTCAATCTTTTCACGAATAAAGTAACAATCAACCTCGATGTGCTTGGTTCTTTCATGATACACTGGATTCGAGGCAATATGAATAGCAGCTTGATTATCACACCAGAGTTTTGCAGGTGACGAATACTTCAACCTAATTTCAGCCAAGAGATGTTGGATCCACACTATTTCACATGTGGATTGTGCCATGGCTCTATATTCAGATTCTGCACTGGACCGAGATACAACCCCCTGCTTCTTGCTTTTCCATGACACCAAGTTTCCACCAACAAAGACACAATAACCAGTAGTAGACTTTCTATCAATTTTAGATCCAGCCCAATCAGCATCTACAAAATATTCAATGTGAGTGTGCCTATGATCGCTATACAATATGCCACGTCCTGGAGCTCCTTTCAAGTAGCGCAATATTTGTTCTAGAGCTGCCCAATGTTTGACTGTAGGAGCAGACATAAACTGACTAACAATACTGACTGCAAAAGAAATATCTGGACGAGTCACTGTGAGGCAGTTTAGTTTCCCAACTAACCTCCTGTACATCTCTGGATCATTAAAGAGGTTCCCATCATCTTTTGTAAGACGTGCATTAGCATGCATCGGCATGTTGTATGGTTTGGTTCCTATCTTTCCAGTTTCCTTAAGTAGATCCAAAACATACTTTCTTTGAGATAAGAGAATTCCTTTCTTGCTTCTCATCACTTCTATTCCCAAGAAATATTTCAGTTTGCCCAAGTCTTTTGTATAAAACTTGGCATGTAGAAATGATTTAAGAGATGCAATACCTGCATTGTCGTCTCCAGTAATAATAATAACATCAACATAAACAATAAGAAGGATGATACCTGTTGATGATTGTCTGTAGAAGACTGAGTGATCACACTTGCTTTTATTCAGTCCAAATTCTTGAACTGCCATACTAAACTTGCCAAACCAAGCTCGGGGACTTTGCTTCAAACCATATAAAGATTTCTTCAAAAGACAAACTTTCCCATACTCCCCCTGAGCAACAAACCCAGGTGGTTGCTCCATATACACTTCTTCCTGAAGGTCTCCATGAAGAAAAGCATTCTTAATGTCCAACTGATATAAGGGCCAGTGCTGCGAAGCAGCTATAGAGATAAACAATATAACAGAAGTAAATTTAGCCACTGGAGAGAAGGTTTCTGAATAATCCACCCCATATGTTTGAGCATATCCTTTTGCAACAAGCCTGCCTTTAAGTCTAGCTACAGAACCATCTGGATTGACTTTAACGACAAAAACCCATTTGCTTCCCACAACCTTCTTCCCTTTAGGCAGATCAACCAAATCACAAGTGTGATTTCCATCCAAAGCATTTAGTTCCTCTATCATTGCATTACGCCAACCAGGGTGAGACAATGCTTCTTTAACAGTTCGAGGAATATAGATCGAGTCAAAAGAAGTAATAAAAGAACATGTAGATTGAGATAAATTATTATAGGAGACAAAGTTGCTAATAGGATAAGAACGCTGGCATTTGCCTTTTCGTAAGGCAATGGGAATATCAACCTCACTTAAGATTGGATCTGATGATGAATCCGATTCAGGCATTGTATTGAAGGTTCCATGTTTTCTAGAATAGACCTGTACAATATGTGGTTTTGCTGGAGCCAGATCGGAGGTAGGTGGAGCTGAATCACCTAAAATCGGAACAAGATCACTTGGAGTAGGGGGAACAGAATCACTTGGCATAATAGGGACGGGATCATTTGACGGCCGTGTAGTAACATTGTAGACTAACCAATGATCATCCTCCCCCTGGCTCGTAGAATCAGAAGCTGGGAAGAATGGTTTATGTTTCCAGAAAGTAACATCAATAGACACAAGATACCTGTTAAGTTTTGGGCAATAGCATCTGTACCCCTTCTGTAAACGAGAATACCCCAAGAAGACACACTTCAGTGACTTTGGATCCAATTTAGTGATATGAGGCCGTACATCACGAACAAAACAAGTGCTCCCAAATATTCGTGGTTCTATAGGAAACAACGGTTTAGATGGAAAAAGAACAGAGTAAGGAGTCTCACCAGCAAGCATTGACGAGGGCATGCGATTAATCAGGAAACAAGCAGTAGACACCGCATCGGCCCAAAATTGTTTAGGAACTTTCGTCTGAAATAAAAGGGCCCGTGCTATCTCTAGCAAATGTCTGTTTTTCCTCTCAACGACTCCATTTTGGGACGGTGTGTTTATCCATGATGATTGATGAAGTATACCATTCTGAGCCATGTATGTCTGAAAAGTATCTGAAAAATATTTTTTTGCATTATCACTTCTCAAAATGCGAACAGAAGCATTAAATTGAGTTTTGACCTCAGCACAAAAAGTGCAAAAATGAGTGAATAATTCAGACCGACTTTTCATAAAATATGTCCGAGTCAGACGGGAGTAATCATCTACAAATGTTACAAAATACCTGAACCCAGGTTTGGCTATCACAGAACACGGTCCCCAAACATCTGAATGAACCAATTCAAATGCAGAATCGGCTCGTTTGTTAATCGGAGGACTCAAAGAGTCACGGTTGTGCTTGGCATACTGACATGACTCACAATCAAGAGAAGAAACATCAGAAAATTAAGGACAAAGTTTCTTCAGAGTCGGCAAAGAAGGATGTCCCAACCGACAGTGTGCTTCAAAAGGAGACAAAACACTAGAACAAGTAACTGGCCTTAGTATCTTTCTATCAAAAATATAAAGATCTCCTGAGACGTAACCTTCACCAATGATCTGTTTACACGATCTTGAAAGATACAGTGATCAGGGAAGAAGGAAATACAACAATGAAGATCACGTGTAAGTTTACTTACAGAAACCAAGTTGAAAGCAAGTTTCGGTATATGTAGAACTGAACTCATAGAAATTGACGAAGTTTGGTTAACCGTATTTGGCATTTCTCCCTGTAGAACTATATGAGGAAGTAAATATGGAGCAACCTCCTGTATTTATTTCTCAAGGGGAGTCAATATTGGTTTGTCGATAGTGACGATCATTACATGGCTTGAAGCAACCTTTGAGAGCATGGTATGGACGGTTCAATTTTTTGGTCTAGCAATTTGAAATGACTCAATGTCCAACCGATCATTCTATGTTCTTTTGACATGATGATCATGGTAAATGCATCTTTTTGTCTATGCAGATGACATTGTCATAACAAGCAATGACAAGGGGGAGTGTTAAAATACCACATGCTAGTTTTTAGGAGTGAAGCAAGCTACCTTATTGGTGTTATAGATGTGAAGCTAATGGGTAAATTTTTTTGTATAAAGGATATGTTCCTGTAATATATATATATATATATATTAGTTTTGAGAAATATTAGTTTTAAGAAATAAAATTAAGTTGGTTAAAGTTCGAACATCCTCTTCCCTCTAATTTTCTTCACAAATCTTAACATGTGTTGCTGTTTGGCTTCTTTGTTCCCATGAGTATTATGTCATTCTAACAATTTCTGCTCTTTTTAGGGAAAATAGACAACCGTATTTTTAGACTCTAATTGTCATAGACTGTTCTTTTCAGGTTGCAGTGAAGGTATGGGAAAGGGAAACTACTCACATGGAGCTGGGAGTGGTGCTGGGCATGGGGGAAGAGGGGGCTCAGGATATTTTAATGGAATTGTGAGTGATGGTGGTAATAAATATGGTGATGCTGACCTTCCTTGTGAGTTGGGAAGTGGAGCTGAGGGTCCTGATCAATCCTATGGAAATGTCATTGGAGGGGGAATGATTGGTAACATTTCCGTAGATGATAAGTTAAAAAAATAAAATGATATTTCTTCAATTTATGCATTTTGTCCTTTTACAGTTTAAACATATCTAGAGATTATACTGCTTGAAATGAATATTTTTGAAAAGTAGCTGATATGTGGGCAGATATTTGCCATGACATGCTTTTTCCTTCAAGTTCTTTTGAAACTGCATACTCTACAGCCTTTTATTTTTTTCACTAGATCATTCTTACCAATTAATCTTTAATATTTCCTAGTGATGGGCTCCATCCAGTGGCCATTGTTAAGGCTTGATCTTTATGGATTCTTAACGGCTGATGGTCAGAGCTTTGACAAAGCATCAACAAATAGGGATGGTTCTTTGATTGGTGGGCTTGGTGGAGGTTCTGGTGGGACAATCCTTCTTTTCCTTCAAGAGCTTGTACTTGAAGAAAACTCAAGTTTATCTGTTCTTGGGGGTAGTGGTGGTCCTCTTGGTGGTGGTGGAGGTGGAGGTGGGAGAGTTCATTTTCATTGGTCTAAGATAAATAGTGGAGCAGAGTATGTTCCTGTTGCAAGTATAAGCGGTTCAATCAACAGCAGGTATGTGTTTTTGGAATATGAAATTACTTCTGACCCTGGATGAGATACAATTAGAACCAGGATCTGCAAGGGGGAAATTTAAATTAAATTTTGTTATGTTTAGTATGATATCTCATATAATGGATTCCAGCAACTAATGTATGTGGAGTTGCTTGCATTGACAATTGAATTACCTTCTTATTTTATTTTCTCATATTCAATAAAATTTTGTTATGTTTAGTATGATATCTCATATAATGGATTCCAGCAACTAATGTATGTGGAGTTGCTTGGATTGACAATTGAATTACCTTCTTATTTTATTTTCTCATATTCCTAAACACAAGGACACTCTGATTATGCATATAACTTTGCTTCACGCAAGCAATTTACTTCTTTTTTGTTTAACAGTGGAGGTTCCGGTGATAACGGTGGTCTTTTTGGGGAAGCAGGGACTGTTACTGGAAAAAAGTGCCCAAAAGGTCTTTGTGGTACATTTTGCAAGGTATTACACTGTTTACTTATATTGCCCAAAGAAAAAGTTGCAGCAAGCTTAGAAAATATAGCAGGGCACAATTATGAAGTTTCCACGAGGATTTTTCTCCCATTATGAACTTACTCAAAATGACCAAACCTGAAACAAAATCCATTCTTGCATTTTATGATATCGTGATTTTGTATTATGGAAATTTATATTTAGTTTTAATTGTTCATCTAAAATGAAAAAGAATAACTACCGTTTAAGATTTTCATTATTGTCCCAACAGCAATCTTTTTTTTTTCTTTTCTTGAAACAAGGTCCCAAATTAACCCAACTTGAGTTCAAAAATTATCCAACTAAGGACATAGCCACTTCATTGTGAGTGGGGTCTCTTGATCTCACTCACTTGAGGAAAACCAATAAACATACGTAAATATCTACTTTATTCAGCAGACAGGATTCAAAAAAGCAAAGCTTCATTTTCCTGGCTTAGAGCCTACCTGAGTTGTAGCAAGTTTAGTGTTTCTTCTTAGCATCATCCTCTTCAGTCTATTTGTTTAACGACCCAATCCTTGTTCATTCTATCATATTGAGACTGCTTCTGCTAGAAATTCAAAAATTTGGTGTGGGTAGTTAACAGCAGTTGTCTCCATCACAAAATGAACATAGGCAGAACTGTCCAAACCTTTCTTGTGATAGATCATGTTACTGTTGCACAAATGGTTCCTTTTTTAAACAAAATATATACTATAGGATCTGCCTAACTTAAATCCTTTGAAAAGTTGTGATTATTGAGCACCTAATTAGCTGTTAGAGATTCTAGCGGCTGATATTTTGTGGTGCTTATGAGATTTCCCTTCGTAAAGAAGTATCATGAGAGCATTACCTTCTGTAACCACCAGACAGAAGGTAACCACCTAAAAATAAGGCAAACTGAGGCCTAGGTGTTAAAAGCATGCCTGGGCCACGGGGCGCTAGGCAGATCGCTTTAGGCATGTTGGGGTGAAGCAGATGACAGGAAGCGTGTGGACCAGGTACGAGGTGACGTGAAGCGCACGAGGTGCTGGGTAGGCGGCTTCATGTGCCTCACTATTTTTTCCTAAAAAAAAGGAAAAGAAAATTAAAAAAAAAATGCTGACGCTGTAAATCAAACAGAATACCTCGACTCTGTGCCAAAAACAAATCACAGATACTCCCAGTCTTTCTGTTTGCCGTTCCCAACTGTTCTGGTCTAGGTAACCACTCCTCATCTATATTTCCTTTTTTTTTTCCCACTCTTCTGTGCTCAACTTTTCTTCCTCCTACCCCCGATCTACTTCTTCTCTTCCCAAATTCTTTTGTTTTTTTTTTTCCGAGTATTCTCTTCTCTGCTCTGTTCAAGGGCCAAGAAAAGATTTTTTTTTTCTTTTTTTGTCTTTGCCACTTGATTTCGGTAGTATTCTTATTTGAGCACCATACCTTACCTTTATTTTTCCCCCTTGCTTGTTGGAAATTATAGCCTCTTTGTCAACATTGAAATGATTTTATTATTTTAAATATTTCATATGATTTGATTTTTTTTTTTCATTTGAGTTATCAATTTGAATTCGCTGAATTTTGTTGTTTGTACTTCCCTTAATTTACATTCATGTTATTAAAAAATGGGATTAGTACTTACATGTGAGAAAATATAATATGAACATACCATATTTGTGTTCTGTGGGAAAAAAACACCTCAAATACGTGAGGCATGTACCCCATTGCTATGTGCCCCACTGATGAAGAAGAGGCCAACAAAGAAGAGGCTCAAGCCCACAGGCCCACTGTTTGGAGAGTCTACTCCAGCAGACCCAAAAAGAAAGTGGGATACGAGATGGAGGGTGAGCTGGCAAAATTCATTTAGGAATAAATAGTTGGTTTTGTGAGAGGAGAGGGGTGTGAAAAGAATTGTCTTGGATCAGGTGTGAAGGGAGGTAAGGGAAAAGGGAGAGCAGATTGTTGGTTGTTCTCGTAGTTAGGCCCTTGCTGTTACTTACTTTTACTTTTTCTTATTTCTGTTGATTGTATTGCGACAGAGTACTCTGCTTTGGGGAATAACACCGATATCCTTTCTGAAGACGAGAATATCCCAAGAATACGCACTTCAAGGCTTTGGGATCTAGTTTTGTAACATGAGGCCGTACATCACGAACATAACACGTGCTTCCAAACATTCTTAGCTATATTGGAAATAAAGGTTTATGAGAAAAAAGGATAAGGTAGGGATTATCACCATTAAGTACTGTAGATGGCATCCGGTTAATCAAGAAACATGCTGTAGATACAGCATCAGCCCAAAATTGCTTAGGAACTTCCATCTGGATTAACAAGGCACGAGCTGTTTCAAGAAGATGTCTGTTCTTTCGTTCAGCCACTCCATTTTGAGAGGGTGTATCAACACATGATGATTGATGGAGAATGCCATGTTGAGTCATATAGGTTTGAAATGGTTCTGACAGATACTCTTTAGCATTATCACTTTGTAATATGTGCACAGGAACATTGAATTGAGTCTTAATCTCAGCACAGAAAGCAGAAAAATAAGTGAACACCTCAGAACGATTTTTCATAAAATAAATCCAAGTCATTCTCGAAAAATCATCAACAAAAGTAATAAAATATCTGAACCCTGTTTTGGATACAACAGGACATGGACCCCAAACATCGGAGTGAATTAATTCAAAAGCAAACCTTGCCCGTTTATTAATTCTAGGACCTAATGAGCCTCGATGATGTTTTGCATAGTGACATGACTCACAATCTAATGACGAGATTTTATTAAATTGTGGATTTATTTTCTTCAAAATAGGCAACGAGGGATGTCCTAGCCTGCAATGAGCTTCAAAAGGTGAAGTAGTACTAGAGCAAGCCACAGAGCGGGGTACCCATGAATCCAGAACATAAAGACCATCAGATACATGTCCTCTACCAAGTATCTGCTTCGTCACAAGATCCTGAAATAAACAATGATCAGGAAAAAATGAGATACAACACTTTAGGTCTTTAGTAAGCTTGCTTACGGAAATCAAATTGAAAGCAAGATAACTTAGAACTGAAGATAAAGTGACAGCAGATGTGGGTTTAACAACTCCAGAACCCTCAACATGATAAGTTGATCCATCGGCTATTGTTACAGGGGAGGATACTTTATGAGGCTAGAATGTAGAAAATGTTTGAGGATTACCTGTCATATGATCCGTAGCACCTGAGTCAATGACCCATTGATTTGAGGAAGAAATAAGGCATGTTTTACCTGAATCATCAATTGTAGTAACTTCCTTCAAAAGACGAGCATACTCTTCAGCTGGAATAGTAACAGACTTCTCAGAACATGAACTAGAAGCAGCAATGGTAGCAGTTTGAGTTCTCTGATTGCGATACTGTAGTTTCCTACAATATCGCTTTGTGTGTCCAGGTTCTTTGCAAAAGTAGCAAGTAACATTGCTGAATTCATTATTTCTAGTGACATATCCTCCTCTATTACGGTTCTTTCCAATTCCATTTTCCTCTCCTTTAGCAACTAATACACTGGGCTATTGGACTGGCTGAGCATTCTTCTCTGTTCGTAACAATATGCTAAAAACATCTTGAAGAGTAGTAAGTTCAGGGCTAGAAAGAATTTGAGATTTGGCGGTCTCAAATTCTGAAGGAAGTCTGGCTAGAAAACTCATTATAGCCATTTGTTCCCGCTGAGCTTGTAATTTCTTAATGTCTGTGCTAAGTGGCAATAAGACATTCAATTCTGCATAAATTTTGTTGAACTCCATAAAATGAGCAGTAAGAGATTTGGTCTATCTTTTTCAGCACGGTAAAAAGCCTTACATACATCATAGATACGAGTAACATTTCCTTTACCCGAATACAAAAATGCTAAATAATCAATTAGTTCTTTGACGTACTCACAGTGATCTACTAATCCCACCACATCACTTTCAATAGAGTTCGTAATTTGTAAAATCAATCGCGCATCATCTCTAAGCCAAATTTTGTCATTTGAAGGTTCTTCAATTAAATGATTATCTTTCTCAACACTTCATAGATAAATTCTTATTTTTCTACTCCACTCCAAAAAATTAGATCCATTTAATTTATGTTCAGTTATTCTAATGGGTGCTGAAACAATTTCAGTAATTGCAGATTTAGAATCTCCACCAGATTTACTATCATCAGCCATTTTTAAGAAACCAAATTTAATTCAACCAAATTTAATTCAAATGTCACACCACAAATGGATAAATCCAACTTAAAATTCAGCTGCTACCACCAATATACAACTCCAATCTAATATTTAGCAAAGCAACAAAGAGAGAAAACCACACCTCACGTGAATGTAGGAGGCCAAGTGAGACAGAATCCTTTGAACAAAGCCCCGATGAAGACACTGACCGTAGGACCAGATCAGAAACCACCAGGCGACACCGGAGCTTCAATTGGAGGGTTGTCGAAGAAATCCAGGTCTGTCGATGAAATCCAGAGAGTTGAACACCATCAACCAGAGGAGATCACCTCCCGATGACCCCAGATTCCGACCGAAGATGACAAGGCTATGCCGGAGAAGCAATCAGAGGACCGTCGGACTTCGGACGTGCTCCCACACGCCGGCACGTGAGGAAGGTCGGTAAAATAGGAGCGGCACGTGAAGCTCACTCGCCGGTCTTCTAGTCACCGGAATTTGTGCGAAGGCCGGAAATCCACCGGCGCTTCTTACGTGGTAGGCGGTGAGTGGAACCGGTCACCGGAGCTTGGTGACCCAGGGTGAGGCAGATTCACCTACTGCCGTTGAAACCCAGAAACTTCAAATGCTGAATCCCAGCACTTGCAGAGATCCCAAAAGCTCTGATACCATGTGAGAAATCAACCCGTTTGATTTCTTATTTATTTCTTAGTAATTACAGACATTTATACACAAAAATTGTTGCTGAAATTCAACTATTACTGCTCCTAAGTCAGCTATTACTGCTCCTACATTTTCTCCTCTAACTACTGCTATAATTACGTTATGATAGTCTGTAACAAAAAGGAAATAATACTAGAAAATAATTGACAGCTCTGTACATAGCCTAATATAGGAAACTAAAAATCAAACCACATTAATTTAGCAAAATAAATCCCGTGATTCTTGCAACACTCCCCCTCAAGCTGGCTTGAAGATGTCTTCCATTGCTAGCTTGCTAACTAAGAATTCAAATTGTCCTTTATGTAGCCCTTTGGTGAGTATGTCAGCTATCTGATCTATAGTTGGAACATAGGAAAGACAAATTAATCCACTTTCAATCTTTTCTTTGATGAAATGCTTGTCAACCTCAATGTGTTTTGTTCTGTCATGTAAAACAGGGTTGTGAGCAATTGAGATGGCTGCCTTGTTATCACAATATACTTTCATAGGATAAGACATCGGGATCTTCAATTCTTCAAACAATCTTTTTAACCAAATTGCCTCGCTAATTCCATGAGCAAGAGACCTGAACTCTGCCTCAGCACTACTTCGAGCCACAACATTCTGTTTTTTGCTCTGCCATGTAACTAGATTTCCTCCAACGAAGGTGCAGTAGCCTGAGATAGAACGTCTATCAGTAATACAACCGGCCCAATCTGCATCAGTGTAAACTTCGATTTGTAGGTTGTTATTTCTCCGAAACATAAGACCCTTTCCAGGAGTTCCTTTTAGGTATCTTAGTATTCTATAGGCTGCATCAAAATGTTCTTGTCCAGGTGAGTGCATAAATTGGCTAACCATACTGACAACGAAAGCTATATCAGGGCGGGTATGAGATAGATAGATTAACTACCCTACAAGCCTTTGAGATCTCTCCTTATCAATCACATCTTCAGCTTTAGCTGGCTCAAGTTTCAAATTGGCATCAAGTGGAGTAACCGTAGCTTTACATCCTAGAAATCCTGTTTCACTAAGAAGATCAAGAATATATTTTCTTTGGTTAACAAAAATACCCTTCTTAGATCTAGCGAACTCCATACCAAGAAAATATTTTAATATTCCCAAATCTTTAATCTCAAAATCTTGTGCCAACTTTCTTTTTATTTCTGCAATTTCTTCAGGATCATCTCCTGTCAAGATTATATCATCCACATAGACAATTAAGATAGAGACTTTACCTTTCTCCGATTGCTTATAAAACATTGTGTGATCAGCTTGGCTTTGATGATAACCATGGCTTTTCACAGATTTTCCAAAACGTTCAAAGCTCTTGAACACTGTTTAAGGCCATATAGGGATTTTTAAGTTTACAGACTTTATCTTGTCCCATCACCATCTCAAATCCTGGAGGTAGGTTCATAAACACCTCTTCTTCTAAATCCCCATTCAAGAATGCATTTTTGACATCTAACTGGTGTAATGGCCAGTCATAATTAGCAGCTAAAGACAATAATACCCGGATGGAATTGATTATAGCAATAGGGGCGAAGGTTTCCTGATAATCAATCCCGTATGTTTGAGTAAAACCTTTAGCAACTAATCTTGCCTTGTATCTCTCAATACTCCCATCTACCTTACACTTCATTGTAAATACCCACTTACACCCGATGATTTTCTGGTCTTTGGATAAATCAACAACTTCCCATGTCCCACTTCTCTTTAGAGCATTAATTTCTTCCATAACTGCTAATTTCCAGTCAGGATCATCTAGTGCTTCTTGTATGTTTCTCGGGATAAGCAAGTTAGATAGTTTCGATATAAAGGCATTATGGTTCTTTGAGAGTTTAGCATAAGAAAGATATCGGGATGTAGGATGATAGGCACGTTTAGCTTTCCTAATAGCTATAGGAATATCTAGATCACTAGGCTCAATATTAAGAACAGAATAAGGAATAGGATCAACATTGGAATTATTAGGCACAAAAGAAGTATGAGAAGGGGAAATATTATGAATACCTGGAGTAGTTTCAAGTTCTGTCCTCGGAGCAGCTGATTGAACTGGTGCTAAAGGAACCATGGCCTTCGATGATCTTTCTTCCTTAAATAAGTTAGGAGCTCTTTACCATGTTCTGTAGGAACAATGGGCAGTATTTCTCCCGCTGTCGAGGATTCAGAAATATTTGGCAATATAGATTTAAGATCACTTGTTTCCTCGGTAGAATCAATGGTTTTAGGTAAAGGAATAGTAGAAATATCAAAAACATTTCCTCCTCCTCCTATCTCCCCCTGAATAGAAACTTTTTGAAAGAAAGGTTAATTTTCAAGGAATATAACATCCATAGAGACAAAAGTTTTTTTTAGTTTGGGGATTAAAAACCTTGTATCCTTTTTTATTTGGAGCATAACCAATAAAAATACATATTTCTGCCCTCGGATCAAGTTTAGACCTTCCGTTACTATTTATGTGAACATAAGCTGTGCACCCAAATATTTTAAGAGGAAGATTTGAAGGTATCTGAGATTCAGGGAAAAAAAATTTTAAACAATCAAGAGGAGTAATATAGTTAAGAACACGAGTAGGCATTCTATTAATAAGATAAGAAGCAGTAAAGACGGCTTCTCCCCATAAATATTTTAGAACATTAATTGAAAACATAATTGCTCGAGAAACTTCAAGAAGATGTTTCTTTTTTCGTTCAGCAATACCATTTTGCTGAGGAGTATCGACAGAAGTGGTTTGATGATAAATCCCTTTCTCAAAAAAAAATTTCCAAGAATTCCTTTAAAGTATTCAGTTCCATTATCTGTGTGAAAAATCCCAATTTTGGCTTCAAAAAGGTTTTCAATCATTGAGTAGAACATTTTAAATATTTTTTCAACCTCAGATTTTTTTGTCATCAAATAAACCCAACATAAACGGGTACCATTTTTCATTTGAGGGTGTATTGATTCTTGACGGACCCCAAATATCACTATGGATTAAGTAAAAAGGTTTTGAAGCTTGGTAAGGTTTAGGATGATAAAC
This sequence comes from Excoecaria cochinchinensis, assembly GCA_947683425.1. Taxonomy (NCBI): domain Eukaryota; kingdom Viridiplantae; phylum Streptophyta; class Magnoliopsida; order Malpighiales; family Euphorbiaceae; genus Excoecaria; species Excoecaria cochinchinensis. Next base: position 14,832,389 of record CANTUQ010000073.1, on the reverse strand, counting down.
AGTCCTATGACTCTTAGATAAAATGCAGTTTTCACAATAAAAATTAGAACAATCCAATCCTTTAAATAAACTAGGAAACAATTTTTTAAGATAAGGAAAACTAGGATGCCCTAGTCTATAATGCCAAAGCATAATTTTATCCTTAACCGGAATAGAACTAATACTACTCAAACCTTGAGCTTTATTATTTTTTGAATCTTGATCTTCAAAATAATAGAGATCATTGATTAATTTAGCACTGCCAATCATCTTCCCCGAGTTCAGTTCCCGGAAAACACAATAAGATTCAAAGAAAGTAACACTACAGTTAGCATCTCTGCATAATTTGCTAACCGATAGAAGATTACAAGCAAGTTTAGGAACATGTAAGACTTTTTTTAAGGAAATATTTTCTGAACGATTGACCAAACCTTTGCCAGCTATAGAAGAATAAGATCCATCTGCTATACGAATTTTTTCATGGCCAGAACAAGGATAGTAAGAATGAAAAAAATTAGACAGACTTGTCATATGATCAGAGGCTCCCGAATCTATGATAAAATTGTTATCTGCTTGTACCACAGATGCATTAGGAGGAGCACTAGATGAACCCGAGTTGGATTTCAGCAATTTTAGAATTTGATCAATTTGCTCTTTGTTGAGAGGAGATGAATCTGCCTCATGTGCAGTAGGGGTCTTATTAAACCGTCCTTCATGAGAGCCCTTCCAGTTTGCTGGTTTTCCACAAAGTTTCCAGCATGTCTCACGTCTATGATGTGGTTTATTACAATAATCACACCAAACACGAGGTTTATCATTGGATTTTTTGTAATTATTTCGGCTAGCATTCACCCCAGCTGCAAGAGCAGAATTTTCAGCAGAGCTGATAGGATTTTTCTTACCGAGCATAACAAGACGGCGACTCTCCTCATGGATTCAGAGAACACTTCACCAATCGATGGAAGCGGTTGTCTACCGATGATCCTACCTCTACCTTCATCAAATTCCATATTAAGTCCAATGAGAAATTTAAATATACGATTATCCTCCACCATTTTTTTATATTGGTTACAATCATGAGTACATTTCCATTCATAATCATTGAAGAGATCCAAGTCTTGCCAAAGACGTTTCAATGAATTAAAATACCTAGTGACAGTATCCTCACCTTGGCGGATTGCTTCTAATTTCAAAATTAACTCATATACCTGAGATTGATTTCCCAAGTTTGAATACATTTGGTTGACATTGTCCCAAAGCTCCTTAGCTGTATGTTAGCACATATAGTTGGAGCTAATGTCTTCCTCCATCGAGTTCACCAACCATGTCATCACCATAGAGTTCTCCGCATCCCATTTAGCATAGCTAGGATCACCATGTGCAGGTTCCTCCTTTTCTCCAGTTAAATATCCCATCTTTTCCCTGCCGCGGATATATATGCGCACGGATTGGGACCAGCGTAAGAAATTCTCTCAATTCAGTTTGATTGTGGTAATTTGAATAGAGTGGGATTCTGAGGTGGGAACCTGGGTGGTAGTAGTGGATGTAGGCAAGTCTGCAGTAATAGTTGTCTCTAAAATCTCAGACATGATAATGAAAAAAAAAAAGGAGAGGAAGAAGGTGGGCTAACACAGATGAAGGCTAGGATTTTTGAAAAAAATTCTGGCTCTGATACCATGCAAACTTGTATGGTAAAATCATATATACTTTGTACTAAATTGATACAGTTATATAGCTATACAAAAGACTAAAAAAGGAAAGAATATTAGAAAATAATTGACAGCCCTGTACATAGCCTAATATAGGAAACTAAAAATCAAATCACATTAATTTAGCAAAATAAATCCCGTGATTCTTGCAACAGAGTGAAAGTGTAGGTACCCCACCCTGAAAAAAAATAAAAAATAAAAAATAACATTTTATACTCAAACGATTTGAAATTAAAGATTAAAAAATAAAGAAGATAATTTCAAACCCCTTCACTGTTCAAATTGTTCTATTAAGCTTATACCATAAATGGTTGAGCTGGCTTGGCTGTTCGTTGAATTACCTCGAAAAGTGGATAAGCTGAAATCGACGTTTTTTTCTTATTTTTTCAAATTTTCATTTTATTTTGCCCAAGTGCAATTAGTAAGTTTTTATTTATTTATTTATTTTTTTCCTGTCAAATAAGTCCTTAAAAGAACCAAAATTGAAAGTTAGAGTTCTTATGGAACAAAATTTCAGTTGGAGTCAATAGGAGAATATTGAAATTCAAGGGGTTGAAATATGTGTTTTTCCTTTTTATGGCTTGAATGCATTAAGCAAAACTTCTTGGGATGTGGAACCAAAATAAGCTTTTGTAAGTCTTATGCAACTATGAGTTTATTGTAAAGAGGGTCCAGCTTGACAGTGTATGTATCAGCTACCTTTTCTATAAGTGAGGTGGGGAGATGCTTTCTTTTGTACTATCATTCTTTCCTTTTTCGTCTCCCATTTTGTATTAGCTATAGGCATTGTTTATTGTTTAGTAGATCTTGCTTCTTCTGTTAATTTAGTTGTGCACTCATCGAAGGAATGCCCTCTTGGCACTTATAAAGTTGATGAAGGCTCTGATGAAAGTCTATGCACTCCTTGCTCTCTAGACCATATTCCTAATCGTGCAAATTTCATACATGTGAGAGGTACACCCATACTACTTTCAAACTGTAGTCTGTGTCTCATTATATTTTCATCTTAGTCCTAATTCAATTTGTTGCAGGCGGAGTAACTCAGCCTCCTTGTCCCTATAAATGTATATCTGACAAATACAGAATGCCAAATTGCTATACTCCTCTTGAGGAGTTGATGAATACATTTGGAGGCCCTTGGCCTTTTGCTCTTCTACTGTCTTGCTTCTTGGTGCTTCTTGCTCTGTTTTTGAGTACACTCAGAATAAAATTGGTCGGATCAGGTTCTTCTTATTGTGTGAACTCCATAGAGCACCAGAGTCAACACCATCTTCCGCATCTACTTTCCTTATCTGAGGTACAATATTGATAACATTGATTTTCTCAATTCATATTGTCTATAGTTATAAGAGGGCAAATGTGCAGTATTTGCTGTGTTTTATGTATCACATTTTTTTGAACTCTAGGTCCGGGGAACAAGAGCGGAAGAAACGCAAAGTCATGTCTACAGAATGTATTTTATGGGTCCCAATACTTTTAGAGAACCCTGGCATCTTCCTTGCTCTCCTCCCAATGCAATTATTGAAATTGTGTAAGTCCACTTTTTGGCATAAAAAGCATTTTGATGATATTTTAATCTTCATATTACAAATTATATTGTAAGAATGTGTTCCTCAGTGAAGTGGTGTTCATTGAAACCTCATTTTGGAAGTGGCGGTGTCAATCACCTCACTCTAAATAGGAAAGCCCCAATTTTGTTGTTTTAGGTATTTCAAAACCACACCAGAAAAATTAGGATTTTAACATAAAATCAGGTTTTTGGTCTTTGATACCATGAAGAATTTTTAAGAGAAAGAGAGAATTTCTTATTACTTCTCAATCTTAATCTCTAGAGACTATATACATCAGATTTTATACAAAACAATTGGGCCTAACTAGGAAATATTACAAGAAAGGAAACATCAAATTAGGACCTAAAAGTCTGCTAGAAATCCACGTAATTAGCTTCATTAAGGCAAGTCAACAGAAGCAGACAGCCAACAAAAAAAAAAAAGACCAGAGAATAAAAAGCCAAATACCACAGATATGAAAAATTCAACAATCGGCAGCAAAACACTGTACCTCACCAGAAAAGAAACACCTAAAATCGACATCAAACAGCCTCATAGGAGATGACAGGGAAGTACTACAGCTTTCACAAGAGAATAAATACCTTAAATTAGAACCAAATGATTGCAAAAGTACTGGAATGAGATGACAAAAGTTGAGTGATGTTGGAAAAAGAAAATGGAGCTCCAAATGGGACGCATTTGACCCACGCACATGGTCATTGGAGTTTCACAATGACTGAGCATCGAGTCACCCTATGTTGGCAGTAAGACAAAATGGGCGCTCAAAGAGGAATGAAATGAGCTCTATGAACAAAAAAGCAACCTTGTCCGAGGAACCTGGGAAGAGAAGAATAAGATGAGCCCAAAAGGCTTTGATACCGTGTAAGATAGGTAGAAAATTGGGAGAATATTTGTTGAGTTTATTCAACTTAGAGCGCATACATAAGCTAAAAGAAAATAATGAAAATTGAATTCCTACAAATTAGTTCTCAAATTAGATCTATCCAAAATAGGCAAGTTAATTATGTATATTATACAGCCTTGTAACAATGATTATCCCATAACATCACTTTTCTTCTAACTTCTGCAAATACTTCTTGTAGGGATGGCAGTGATTGTCTTCCAAAGATATGAGCTCACATTTTTATTAAAACCTGATAAGAAACTTTGCCATTCTCCATTATTTTCATATATCTCACATGATCCGTCACATTCTCGGACTCATCATTGTAAGTCCCCATATTTCATTGTGATATTCAGTCCATAGTTTTGAAAACCGGATCGGACCGGCTCAACTGCGAACCGGATAGAAATCCGGTCTGATTCAATGTAAAAACAAAAAAGGTAAAAAACCGGAATGCACAGTAAAAAACCGGGTTGAACCGGAAAAAAATCGGATTGAACCGGGCAAAACCGGGTTGAACTGAGCAAAATTAAATATATTCTAAATTATATTTTTATAATTTGGGTTAATAGTTGTTGAATATTGTTCTATTCAAAATTTATATTTGATGATAAAATTAATTTATATTAATATTAAATTTGATAAAATTGAATATTTTTCACTATATTTTTATTTTATATTTTTTTAAATATTTAATAACTAAATAATTTAAATATAACGGAATATTAAAAAATAAATGAATATAAACATGATAATTACAAAAATAGTTAATGTCACAAAAATAAATTTTATAATTGAAAATAAAATTAAAAAAATTATAAATTCAAAATTATATTTTTCTTATAAATTCAAACATTTAACAAAAAAAAATTCAATTGTTGTGGTTAATTTTTTACTATTATTACTAAAAAAGTAGTAAAATAAATAAAAAATAATTAATATATTGATATTTAATAATTAATAGGTTGTTTAAATATTTTTTTTATATACTATATTTTTAAATTTTTATTAATAATTATATTTAAAAAAAAATAAAAGCTCCGAGTCAACCCGATCAAATCAGTTGACTCCTGACCCAGTTGGCAGGCCGAGTCAACGTCCGGTCCGGTTTTAAAAATATTGGTCACATCACAATCCTCTTGACAAGCCACAATTTTGTCTTTAGCTCAAAGAATTGAGAGGAGTTTTCCAGATCTGAATACATATCATAAACATTTATTCTAGACATTCTTCGCGGTTGACAAAAACATGTATGTTTTTTGAAGAATTTTGTGAAAGGAGATTTTTTTATTATCTCAATTGTGTATAAATAATCAATGTACAAGGGATTTTATATAGAAACCCTAGAACTAATTAGGAAGTATACAACTAGCTTATTAATTACAGAATCAACAAATTATAATAGTCAACACTTCCCTCAAGTTGGTGCAAAAATATTTTCAATGCCCAACTTGCAAAATAAGGTATGAAAGGCTTGACTGTTGAATCCTTTTGCAAAAACATCAGCTAGCTGTCTTTCCGACATCATATGGAACAAGCTCAAAACACCATCAGTTAGCTTTTCTTTGATGAAGTGTCGATTAATTTCGATGTGTTTCGTCCGGTCATGTTGAAGAGCATTATGAGCAATAATAATTGCAGTTTTATTATCACAATACAATGATAGTTTGTCTTTTCCAGTCAATTCAGCTTTGCTAGCATCAAAGATGACCATGTATGGAGAAAAGATGACATTTCCTTAGAGCTGACTTTAGATACCACAAAATGCGATAAACAGTATGCAGATGAGATTCTCTAGGATCATGCATGAACTAGCTTATCAAGCTGAATGTATAAGCAAAGTCTGGTTTTGGTTTGAGGCAAATAGATGACCCTTCCAATCAATCTCTAATATCTGCCTTTATCAACTTATTCCTTAGTTCCTCGTAGCTTATGGTTGCTTTCAATGGGCGATTCTACTGGTTTACATCCCAGCATACCGGATTCATCTAAAAGATCCAAGATGTATTTTCTTTGAGAAATGAATATTCCTTTGGTTGAGCTGGCAATTTCAATTCCCAAGAAGTATTGTAACTTTCTAGGATTCGTTGTGTTGGGTTTTTTGAAATAATTTAACATTATCGCGCAGCGGAAATAAACAAAACCTAAACAGGATTCATGTATTTCAATTGATTCAAAGAGGAATTAAACAATAACCAACCTGTTGTAACGCAGCAAAATCGAAATTAACTCTTTAATTCGGACTGTAGGCGCTGCTTTAATGAACTAACACCCTCTATGGTATTCACACGCACGAACCAATGAACAAATAATCGCAGGGGTGCTAGCTCCCTTTCGTGCAACTTAATTTTAAATAGTTTTCTCTACGTTTTTCTTTCATAAATAAAAAGTGGCGGCTAGGTTGTTATGCAGCCCCTCTTAAAAACCGAAAAATATATAGGGTTATCTTAAACATATATCCATATATATATATGTATCTACTTAAACCCGAGAGAGATAAATTAGGGATATTATCTTTTATTCAAAATAAGATATATATATATATATATATATATATATATATATATATATTTATTTATTTATTTATTTATTTCTTATTCAAAATAATAAGAAATATTAGATGTATATATATTTATATAATTTCGAAATTAAATATAAATATCTATATTTATATAATTTCGAATCTTGGTGTGTGATCCAATAGATTTATATTAAGTTGGCAGTGGGTCCAATTTCATAATAGGCCCCCAAGTCATAATTGGTCTCTTGCAAGATATTATGACTACCCAAATAATATACATATCGTTAGTTCGATTTTAACCTAACAACAAAACATGTTATTATCTTTTTGTTACACAATATCTTGTTTGAACATAAGTCATGGTCTATGTCAAACTTATATTGTTCAAACATATAATTTTCCGATCACTAAGTAGACTGATAAATTCAAATGACATTGATCAAACTATCAATTCATTTGAGCACGGCCGTGTATTTTATAGTCCTACTTATCAAGGGGCCCAATAGATATTTCTCTCATAAGAGGGACAAATTCTATATTGATTATTCACTTTCCTCTACATAATCCACATCATGCCCAATCATAACCTTTGTGATTATACGATTAAAGATAACGTTTGATTATGTCAAAACACGATGTTCCTCATTTAGGAATCTGTGATAATATCAGATTTAAGGATTCAATAACATAACTATTATGAGATCATTTATGACACTATCTCATATAGTGATCTCATAGTAGGTCTATCCAGTACCTTGTTCTCTATCAAGTACATACAGATTTAATTTATATCATCATATATAATCATCTCATGATTATTGATCAAATCTATGCTAGCATTAATTTATTTTTATGCCCTTTAATGATAAATGATTGGGGATGACGCGAATAAAATGGTTATTCATAAATATTATAATAATGTAACATGCCAATAATATTAATGTAAAGAAAACTATTATATAAATGAAATTTATAATCATTACATCAAGGTCCAAATATTTGGCCTAGGGCATAACCACTAACACATTGATTTCAACCTCCTGGGCCAAGAGCTTCTTTAGTCGAGCCATTTCTTCTTTGTCATCTCCTGTCATCATGAAGAATTTTATGAAAGGAGATTTTCTTATTATCTCACTTATGAATAAACAATCAATGTACAAATGATTTTATATAGAAATCCTATGACTAATTAGGAAGTATATAGTTATCCTATTAATTACAGAATTAATAAATTAAGGCAACAAATGATAATAATCAACACTCCTCAAGTTGGTGCTAAAATATTTCCTATGCCCAATTTGCAAAATAAGGTATGAAAGGCTCGAATGTTGAGTTCTTTTGTGAAAACATCAGGTAGCTATCTTTCCGACATCACATGGAATAAGCTCAAGACACCATCCGTTAGCTTTTCTTTGATAAAGTATCGATCAATTTCGATGTGCTTCATCCGTTCATGTTGAAGAGGATTATGAGCAGTAATGATTGCAGCTTTATTATCCTAATGCAAGGATAGTTTATCTTTTCCAGCCAATTTAGCTCTGCTAGTAATTTCTGCAGCCATAAAAGCTCATATACACCTTGTGCCATAGCTCTGTATGATGCTTCTGCACTAGATCTAGCAACCACACTTTGTTTCTTGCTTTTGCAAGTGACCAAGTTTCCTCCCACAAGTGTGCAATAAGCAGAGCTGAATCTTCTATCATTTAGAGATCTAACCTGATTTGCATCTGCAAAGGCTTCAATTCGTAGTTGACCATGTATGGAAAAAAGATGACCTTTCCCTGGAGTTGACTTTAGATACCACAAAATGTGAAAAGCAACGTCCAGATAAGATTTCCTGGATTAGAGGCAATATGAAGAGCAGCCTGATTATCACGCCACAAATTTGCTAGTGATGAAGGATTCAAACCAATCTCAGCTAACAGATGATGAATCCAAAAGATTTCACAAGCAGATTGCGACATAACCCTATATTCAGATTCTGCACTGGATCTAGATACTACAGTCTGCTTCTTACTTCTCAAAGACACTAAATTTCCTCCAACAAAAACACAATAACCAGTAGTTGACTTCCTGTCACTTTTGGAATTTGCCTGATCAGCATCAGCAAAGCACTCAATACTAGAATGCCCATGGTCACTGTATAGTAAACCTAGTCCAGGTGCTCCTTTCAAATAACATAGGATCTTCTCTAAAGCTTCCCAATGCTTGATTGTAGGAGCAATCATAAACTGACTAACCACACTTACTGTAAATGCAATATCTGGACGAGTCACGGTGAGATAGTTCAGCTTTCCAACTAATCTCCTGTATCTCTCTGGATCATCAAAAGGATCGCCATCATCTTTAGTAATGGACAAATTTGAAATCATAGGAGTACTGCATGGCTTTGCTCCTAATTTTTCAGTTTCTGCAAGTAAGGAACATACTTTCTCTGAGATAAAAGAATTCCCTTCTTGCTTCTTGAAACTTCCACTCCCAAGAAAATATTTTAGCTGGCACAAGTCTTTAGTATGAAATCTATTGTGCATGAAAGACTTTAAGAAAAGAGATACCTGCAGAATTATTTCTTGTAATCATAGTATCATCAACATAAACAAGAAGAATAATGCCTGCTTGTGATTGTCTATAAAAAACTGAATGATCACACTGACTTTTCTTTAGCCCAAACTCTTGAATCACCTCACTAAATTTGTCAAACCAAGCACGAGGACTCGGCTTTAGTCTATACAAAGATTTCTTCATATGGTAAACTCTTCTCAGCTTGTTACACAGATATTCCACTCAAAATTCATTGAGTGCTTTTGTAAATAGGTTACCTAATTTTTCTCCTATCTTCACATATCCAGTTGAAATAACATTTTCTTAGATCTTCTCACGGATAAAGTGACAGTCAACTTCAATATGTTTAAAGGAACCAAATGAAACACTGTAAACCGAGAGAGTGGATGAACCGAGAGAAGGAAACACCTTCAAAAGAGGCCAGATGAAGAAGTTGGCCTTAGGATCTTACCGAAAACAAACAGGCGAAGCCAGAGGAGATAACCAGAGATGAACCATCGCTGCACGCTCCTCCACTCGCCGGCACGTGAGGAAGCAATGAAAGTTTAAGATGTGTGTGGCTCACTCGCCAACCGTCCAGTCACCGGATTCGGTGGAAAGGCCAGAATTCTCCCTATGCACCCTCCAATGTTGCCGGTGAGACAAACAGATCACTGAATCTAGTGACCCAAAAAGGAGCAGACTCCTTAACCGAAAAGTGACAGTAACCAGAAACCCCAGAAATCAAAAATCCTATAAAGAACCTATTGGCTCTGATACCATGTAACAAAACACGAATGGGCAAAGATTTTCTATCTATTTTTGAAGAATTACAGGGATATATATAAAAGTATAAAGTTAATAACTAAGGAAACTAAATCAATAGCCTAATTATGAATATACATTTTCTACTCTGAATGTTTCTTATTCTGTACATCTCCTATTCTTTAACAATAACCTTGTAATCTTCTAGCCTTAATAGACAATAAACATGATCTAGACTAGGCTAAATAGGTACTAGTGATTTGAGATTGGGGGGCTGTCATTAATCGTATAATGTTTCTCTACGTTCTTAGTATCTGACATGATGATTAAATTGAAGATAAAAACACAAGGAACGGTAGTGAAAAATAATCCGAAAAACACATGTCGTTGAGTGGACAAGGAGCTAAATGCTTCTAGCGAGGCACGTACTCACGTGCGAGGTCAGACGATACTGGAAATTTGGGTACCGGCAGAACTTGGCTTGGGATTTGCTCCGATGAGGGCGATGTTGAAAGAAGCTGGACGAAACGCGACCTCGTTACACTTGTCGAAAAACAGTGTACTGGAAATATTTTTAAAAACAGATCCAGTGCGGAATGGAGTAAACTCAACATTTACAATGGCAGAGGCTCGGATACCATGAAGAATTTTGTGAAATGAGATTTTCTTATTATCTCACTTATGTATAAACAATCAATGTACAAAAAATTTTATATAGAAACTCTACGACTAATTAGGAATTTTAAAGTATCAGCTAGCCTATTAATTATACAATTAACAAATTAGGGCAACAAATCATAAAAGTCAACATTTTTCCAATTGTCAGCTCCATTAAATTGATAAGCAATGCAATGACTAAGGAATTTTTGTATCTCTGTGTTTGAAATTGAGGATCACCCTTAATAGGTAGTGGCGGAGCCACATATAGGTGAGTGGGGGCAAACGCCCCAACTCAATTTTTTTTTTTTTAATTTACATGAGATACAGTTATTTTTTGTGTTAATGTCCCCACACTTTTAATTATATGTAAAAATGTAGTAATAATTTAGGTGAAATGTCTGCACGCTTTTATAAATTTGCCCCCACCCCACTCGTATTGGTACCTTTGTGTCCAGTCGTAGCGGTCTTTGTCATCACTCTCTTCCCTTACCAGCTGGGCCAGGTTCAGATACTGTGAGGAACTGAATTGATAGTTCCGTATTTCGTTGATAATTACTCAAAATTTTCCAGCTACTATTTGTACATGAGAGTTGTAGAAAAGAAAGGAAAAAGCTTAGTCCTAGGAAGGAAAAGCTTAATTTGTACAATATAGGAAGGAAAAGCCCAGTCTGTAGGGTTAACATGTAAAGATAAATACTGCTTTTCACAAGACATGTTTCTGTCTAAAACTTTGTTATTTTTCCACACTTTCTTAAGTCTTTGCGCACATAATTGTGTGTCCCTCGAAGACTGTAACATTAGCAGCACAGAGAAAATGTTGGGTCTGTTAATTCTATTCTACATCATTAATATTAATTTCACTTATAGTGGGCAAGTCATTTTGATCTGCAGGTATGAAGATGCTTATAACAGATTTATTGATGAGATAAACTCAGTTGCTGCATATGATTGGTGGGAAGGTTCTGTGCACAGCATACTTTCAATCCTTGCTTATCCTTGTGCCTGGTCCTGGAAACAGTGGCGGCGGAAAAGAAAGGTCCATCGACTTCAGGAATATGTCAAGTCTGAATATGACCATTCATGTCTCCGCTCTTGCCGTTCACGTGCCTTGTACAAAGGAATGAAGGTTTGATACTCTATGTTTTTTTAATTTTTGCTGCTGCTTCTTTAAGATGAGCCAACTTAAACTTTCTTAATGCTGTAACATTTTTGGCTTTGATACACTCTATGAAAAAGCCATCAAGTTATTTTTATATGGGGAGTAGTGGTGGTTAAAGTTTAGAGGCAAAATTTATTTAGTTCATGCTAAAATGTTAGAATTCTATGGTATTGGTATAGTTTCTTTTTGTGCGACATTAGCAATGCTCAATTATGTCTATAAGGAATAATGTATGTAAATCTTATAAAACAATTACATTGTTCATACTAAAATGTTAATCTCTTCGGTATTTGCATAGTTTATCAATTTTCAATACTGTTGAAAAAAAAATTGTTAGTGCAAAAAAAAAATATTCTGGTACGGACTATAAACTATTTGTGATGTAATTTTATTTTTTGGAGGGTTTCCATAAAGAATTAGAGGTATTTGGTATTTTTTAATGAATAATAATAATATATTTTTTTTCATGTCAGTGGTAGAAAGATAGTTATTGCATAGAAATTTCTTTTATAAAATCTTATAAATGGAGGCTTTAACTATCAATTTCAATTTTTCCTTTTCTGCACTAAATGGAAGAGAGTGACATCTCAGTTTTCTTAAATCACAGTAGCCAAGACTTTGGCTTATTGGTAGAATCGTGGTGGAACAACACTGAGATCAAATCATCAAATATTTTTTATTGTTCTTTAGAGTTCATGCATTATGTGAAGGATATATAGAGATATTAATCATCTGATACAACTAACAACTAGCACTTAGATTCTGGTAAGGTTTTTGCTTGACTTAGGATCATTTCAATGATCTTGTGGCTACATCTGCCAATAATGAAGGGCAGTTGATCTTGCTGATGCTGTTTTCTTCTTTGGAGAATTTTTTTTTTTTTTATATTCGTTTAAAATGTGAAGATCCACATCTTTATTCTCTTAATGAATGCAAATTGGTGCAGGTCGGAGCAACACCAGACTTGATGGTTTCATACATTGATTTTTTCCTTGGTGGTGATGAGAAGCGCTTGGACATTGTATCTATAATACAGAAGAGATTCCCAATGTGCATAATTTTTGGTGGGGATGGGAGCTATATGTCACCTTATAGTCTTCACAGTGACACATTGTTAACCAATCTTCTTGGACAGGTATCTCATCATGTGACTTTCATCATTCTTTCTCAAATATTTATTTGACATAAAGCTTTGTCATTGTCAGCATGTCCCAGCATCTGTCTGGAATCGTTTGGTGGCTGGTTTAAATGCTCAGCTGAGGACTGTGAGACATGGGTCCATCCGTTCTGCATTGCTTCCTGTTATTGATTGGGTCAACACTCATGCCAATCCCCAACTTGAGTTTCATGGGGTGAAGATAGAGGTTGGATGGTTCCAAGCTACTGCCTCTGGTTACTATCAGTTGGGTATATTGGTAATGTTTGGTGAATATTCTCTCCAAAGTATGCACCAGTCTGATTCTATCGATAGAAGCAATTGTGAATGCACAAGGTAACAAAATAGTAGTATTATGACATTGTTTGGGCTTCATTTCCATTGTGTGCCTTATCAAAACTTGTTGACAACTATCATAGAGCTACTGACTAAGCTAGTGGCAGCGCATTTGATGATAGGAAAAAGTTTGATATTTTCCCCTTAGTATAGGGTGATGGTAACTACAATTAGAACTATTGATTTTGGTGCCTCTATAATTTGTTCTGAAGTTGATGTTGATATTTCGGGTACCAGAACTTAATCCATTTTTTTTCTTGGAAAGAAAACAAATACAGTTGGTTTTCGACTGTAGAAGTAGAATTTGTCTACATTCTTTTAGCTTGGTAAAATTTTTACCAATGTTGCAAGTTGAGGAAAATTGGGTACCATTTAAAAAATTGAATAAAACTAGATAAACATGTACAAGTCAATATGTTTTACACTAATAAGGTTAATATAAAATGATCTCAAAAAAAAAGGTTTATAAAAATAGCCATAACTATAAAATTAATGTTTTGTTTGAGCCACTAAAAAGTTACCAATTTCAATAAGGTAGTTAAGATTGTTATTATTAAGATTATAAGTGTACAATTAGTGTAATTTAGACCTATTCATCTTTGGCTTTGGACTGGGCTCGAGTTGGGTCTAACAGGCTTTAGAATTTTTTTCCCTTCTCCAAGCCCATCCTAAGCCTGCATAAATGAAAGGCAGGCCTAGCACAGTTTAGGCTAACATGTTAAAAATATTTAAATAAAAAAATTAATATTAACTTATAAAATGATATATTTTATTATATAAAATTATAAAATACACTATAAAAAAGATTTAATATGTTAATAAATGTATAAATTTTGATATTTATTATAAAATTTTATTTTTTTGTATATTCTTATATGTTTTAAATTATGTAACTAATGAAAATTTATACACAACATGGATAATGTATAAATGAATTATGATTCGCAGGCCGAGCTTTTCTCAGGTTTATATCAATGAGTCCAGGCCTGCCTGCATAAAAGCTGCTTTCTATGCTGGTTTGGGTCAGACCAGACTTACAAACAAATTTTGTTATTCATGTCCATAATTTTTTGCTGGCAGATGGGTCGGGTGGGGCAGGCACTCGATCCCATGACCAGGTCTAGGGTAAGTAGCTGGAAGTTAGCTAGTACTTAGTAATTACCTAACTATATATAAATACTACTTGTATTCAGAAAATAAGCTAGAGATTAAGGATTTCTCTCACATTTTTTCTTTATCTCCAAATCTTTCATGGTATTAGAGCTTGGGTATTATGTCCTAGCTCTTGTTTTCCCTTCTCTATTCAAGGGTAGTAATACAAAAAGCCATACTCCTTTAGGTGACCACTTAAGTGGGACCTATTATTCTCACCGCCAGTCTTAAGAGGAGTGCCACCTCAAGATTGACCTTTACCCATGAAGAAGTTTTAAATGAAAGGAGGGAAAATTTTTTGTGTTGCATTATTTGTTGAATACATGTAGTTTTACATGGTTATGTAATTACTAAGTGCTAGCTAACATCCAACTACCACCTAACACATTCGAGGCAACGTGAAGAGCAGCTCGATTATCACATCAGAGTCTTGCTCATAATGAAGGCTTGAAACCAATTTCATCAAGAAAATGATACATCCACAAAATTTCACAAGAGGATTGTGCCATAGCCCTATACTCAAATTATGCACTCCCTGTACTCAAATTATGCACTGGATCTTGAAATAACATTACTTCTTTTCCTCCAAGCTACCAAGTTTCCACCAAAAAAAAATGCAATAGCCTATAGTGGATCTCCTATCAATCTTGAAACTAACCCAATTAGCATTTGCAAAGCCCTCGATACAAGTGTGCCCGTGGTTGCTATACAGTATGCCAAGTTTGGGAGCTCCTTTCAAGTGACACAGGATTTGTTCCAAGGCTTCCCAATGTTTGACAGTAGGTGCAGACATAAATTGACTAACAACACTGACAACATAAGCAATATCTAGACAGGTCATCATTGTAAGATAGTTTAATTTCTTGACTAATTTCTTGTAGAAACAAGATATTTGTTAAGATTAGGACAATAGCATTTGTCCTTTCTGAAGATGAAAATAACCCAAAAATACACATTTTAGAGCCTTTGTGTCCAATTTAATGACATGGAGGTCTAACATCTCGAATAAAATAAGTACTCCCAAAAACTCTTGGCTCCACAGGGAATGATGTCTTGGTTGGAAATAGGATATGGTGGGGAACTTCACCCTTAAGCACTATTGTGGGCATGTGATTAACCAAAAAGCATGCAATAAATATAGCTTCTGCCCAAAATTGTTTTAGAACTTCCATTTGAAATAAAAGGGCTCGAGCTCTCTCAAGTAAATGCTTGTTCTTCCGTGAAATGGTGTATCAACACGAGAAAATTGATGGAGTATGCCATTTTGTGTCATGTATGCTTGAAAGGACTATGAAAAATATTTCTTGGCATTATCACTTCTCAAAATATGAACAGGAGCATTTAATTCAATCTTTATCTCAACACAAAAGGCACATAAATGAGAAAATAATTTAGAATGGCTTTTCATGAAAAATAACCGAGTCATACGAGAATAATCCTCCATAAAAATAACGAAATACTTGAATCCAAAATTCGATTCCACAAGACACAACCACCGAGCATCAGAATGCACCAACTCAATTCTAGAACCAGCTCGTTTATTAATTTGTGGTGCCAATGAGCTACGATGATGTTTAGCAAAATGACATGATTTACAATCAACAAAAGAAATATTACCAAATTGAGGGCATAATTTCTTCAAGGACTGTGGTGACGGATGTCTCAATCTACAATGTGCTTCAAAAGCCGAAGATAGTAGAGCAGGCAATGGGTTTTGATACTTGTCTGTCAAGAATATAAAGGTGATACCATTTACCAATAATTTGTTTTGTCACAAGATCTAGGAAAACACAATGGTCAGGGAAGAAAGAAACACTGCAATTAAGATCCTGTGTAAGCTTACTTGCAGAGATCAAATTGGATGATAACTTTTGCAGGTTTAATATAGATGGCAAAGATATGGACGGAGTTAGGTTAACGTTACTCGAACCATGAACATAAGATGCTGATCCGTAGGCCATAGTGACTGGAGGAGATGATGTATGTGGCTGAAAAGTACTGAAAACATTCTTGTTTTCAGTCATATGATCTACAGTGCTAGAATCAATGATCCACCGAGATGAGGAGGACAAAAGGCATGTATTTGGTCTTCCTGACCCAGCAATTGTAGTGATAAACTGCTTTTGGAGCATTCTGATATTGGATAAACATGTCATATTCATCCGCAAAAACTCGAACAAATTTTTCAGGCATTACCCAAACCATTTCACTACTAGGTACATCAGTTACAGCCATTTCAAATGATAACAATTCAAAAAAAAAAAAAAAGCAGTCACCAGAGTACCAGCATCAACCACAAAATTCTAGCAGCAAGGAACAGACTCAACCAATGCAGCAAGCAAAGTCCAATAACCGGAACGACAGAGGAGTATGGCCAAAAATACAATGGCGAAATTGGAGGAGGAACCGAAAAGCAAATTGAGCTCTCACGCTCCACCACGTGCGGGAGAACTAATCTCTTCTACAGAGAGTTTTAGATAACAGCAGCCATACTCTATCTAACCAATCAGCAAACTATAGCTTACCTCCAACATATCTAATTTTCTGATTACAAAATATTTAGTAAAAATGTATCAATCTTTCAACTTAAGATTTTAGGGCTTTTTCTTTCCTTGTATGGAAGTCTTTTCTTGGTTTGATTATCCTAGGTTGTTTTCAATTTATTGTGATGGATTTAAATGTCTTTATTCAGATGTTTTTAAATGCCTCACATGTTTTTTTTTCTTTTGTGTTTTCAAGGAAAAGTACCTCATGTACAAGTAGAAGTCTGAAGCAGCTGCTACAGGATCAGCCATACATGAGTCAAGTTTTATCTCGTAAAAAGATGACTGGAGGAATTAATGGAGGTGTCATAAACAATGCTACTTTGAAATCTCTGGAGTTCAAAAGGGACTTTCTCTTCCCACTTTCTCTCCTTTTGCACAATACAAGACCTGTTGGCCGACAGGTAATTAGTAATGAGATTTAGCACCCATTACCAGCCCCAAAATTTGATTGTTGCCATCTAATGTTTAGATGCTCGAGTTTCAGGATGCTCTTCAGCTTTTCATGACCATCATGCTTTTGGCAGATATTTCCATCACACTTCTCATTTTGCTTCAGTTCTATTGGATTTCTCTTGGAGCCTTCCTTGCAGTTCTGCTTGTTCTTCCTCTGTCCTTGCTTTCTCCATTTCCGGCTGGCCTGAATGCCTTATTCAGCAGAGAACCTAGAAGAGCTTCGCTTTGTCGTATATATGCCTTGTGGAATGCTACATCTCTGTCTAATATTGTAAGTTGTACTCATTGTGCAGTATGATTCTCAAATGAAGTTTATTTTTAGCTTGTTTGGCATAAGGCAGGGCATTCTGATTCATGAGATTGAAGACAGCGGCCATGATCTGATTATGCACATAATTTATATTTTAAACTTTGTGAAAGTGTCCAGCTTGGGCTGCATGATTATTTTGTGAATTACTCTTTTGGTTGACTTCTATTGAGTATCGAAATTAATTTCATTTTGCAGGCTGTAGCTTTCATTTGTGGCATAATTTATTGTGGATTTTCTGCTTTCCACCCATCGAACAAGGAAAACACATGGAACATTAGAAGGTGAGATTTGATTACTTAATTTTTGTTACAAAACACTCAAAGAGAGTATTTCTCATAATTGTATTCAACGGAGCAAATGTATATATACATATTATAGGAAAGCTAATTAAAGAAACTAGTCTATAATTTTGCTAAACTATATAAGGAATATAAATCTACAGCTATAGAATATCTATAACACTTCTCCTCAAGCTGAAACATAAATGTTAATCATGCCTAACTTGTTACAAAGATAGTCAACCCGATCCCCGTTTAAGGCTTTCGTGAAAATGTCATATAGTTGCTCTCTGTGTAGCAGACTTTCTATCAATCTTAGATCTAGCCCAATCAGTATCCGCAAAACACTCAATGTGAGTGTGTCCATGATTGCTATACAATATGCCACGTCCTGGGACTCCTTTCAAGTAGCACAATATCGGTTCCAAAGCTACCCAATGTTTGTCTGTAGGAGCAGACATTAATTGACTGACAAGACAAAGGAGATATCTGGACGAGTCACTGTGAGGTAGTTTAATCCCCCAACTAACCTCTTGTACATCTTTGGATCTTCAAAAGAATCACCATCATCTTTTGTAAGATGTGCATAGGATCCATTGGCATGCTGAATGGCTTGGCTCCCATCTTTCCGGTTTCCGCAAGTAGATCCAGAACATCCTTTCTTTGAGATAAGAAAATTCCTCTCTTGCTTCTTGTTACTTCTATTCCCAAAAAATATTTCAGTTGGCCCAAGTATTTCGTATGAAACTTGGCATGTAGAAATAACTTAAGAGACGCAATTCCTGCATTGTCATCTCCAGTAATGACAATATCATCATCATTAACAACAAGAAGGATAATACCAGTTGATTGTTTGTAGAAGACCGAGTGATCACACATGCTTTTATTCAGTCCAAATTCTTGACCACCTCACTAAAATTGCTAAATCAAGCACGGGAACTCTGTTTCAAACCATTTAGAGATTTCTTCAAATAACAAACTTTCCCATACTACTCCTGAGCAAAAAACCCAGGTGGTTGCTCCATGTACACTTTTTCTTAAAGATCTTCATGAAGAAAAGCATTTTTTATGTCCAACAAGTGTAAGGGCTAGTGTTGTGAAGTAGCGATGGAGATGAACAATCTAACAGAAATAAGTTTAGCCATGCTAAAAAGGTATCTAAATGATCCACCCCATATGTCTGAGCATGTCCTCTTGCAACAAGCCTGGCTTTAAGTTTAGCCACAAAACCATCTGAATTAATGTTAACCGCAAAAACCCATTTGAATCCTCCACCCTTTTTCCCTTTAAGCAAATCAACCAAATCCCAAGTGCGATTTTCATTAAAGCATTTATCTCCTCTATTATTGCATCACGCCAACTAGGATGAGACAAAACTTCTTTAATAGCTCGAGGAACCGATTGTACGTGGAGTCAAAAGTAGCTAGTTGTTTTTTATCCCCATTAATGTAACCTTGCAACCTTTTGGCTTTAATGAATAATAAACAAGCTCTAGATCAAGCTAAATATATACTGCTACCATCAAGTTTCACATAACTTATTTGCAAATAAAGGTTATCGCTAATTGGATTACTTTTTTCTTCTGCTTTAATGTCTACCATAGTAGCTAAAAAGCATTAGAATAATAAAACAAAAGAAGCCAGAAAACAAAGGTAGCAGAGAGGGAGAAAACACTATGAAAACATCGAGAAGTCTGATCAATGCCGAAAAACAGCTAGTCAGAGTCAAAAATTCCAGGTGAAGTGGTCAAGAGAAGAACCGACATCAAACAATGGCCAAAGTAGGCTGTATGCACTTCACTCTCCGGCAAGTGAACAGTACACAGCTGTCTTCAACTAGCGCGTGTGCGACACTCGCGTAGGCCGATCTAAATGTGGTGCACCCTTCGGGAGTGGTGGCGTAAGTCACCTCTTCCTCAAAATAGCAAAACCCCAATTTTGGTGTTATAGGATTCTCATATCACACTAAGAAAATTGGGAATTTTTAATCAAACTTCGGTGTTCTAGGGTTTTACAACCACGCCAAAAAATATTAGGGATTTTTAACCAAATTTCGGTATTATAGGGTTCTCAAACCACATCACAAAAAAATAGGAATTTTTAACCCCAAAAAAAAAGGTTTTTTGGGACTGATATAACAAGAAAGAAAACTCAACTTCTTGATACTTTTCAAGGCTTTGATACCATGAAAATTTTTTAGAATAAAATTTTTTTTAATTCTCTCATCTTAGAAATTCTAAGAATGTTCAAGCTATTTATAGAGAACAAAAATAGTTCTAGTCCTATTATAATAAGAAAATATAAACTCTAATTAGGAATATAAAAAAAACTCTAATTAGGAATATAAAAAAGAATTCTAATTTAACTAGGAAAACCACCAACAGTTATCAACAATACTTCCTCTTCCAAGTCCCCATTAAGAAATGCATTTTTCACATCAAATTTTTGTAAGTCACAATCAAGATCAGTTGCATATAATAACAAAATTCTGACTGTGTTCATTTTAGAAACAGAGGCAAATGTCTCCTAGTAATCTACTCCATAAGTTTGAGTTAATCCCTTAGCCACTAATTTAGCTTTCAACCTCTCAATCGAACCATCGGCTTTATATTTCACAATAAAGATTCACTTACAACTAACCCATTTCTTGTTTGGTTGAGAATTAACTAGTTCCGAAGTCTCATTTTTGGACAGAGCTTTCATTTCTTCAATCATAACTTTCTTTCACTTAGAATGTATAAAAGCTTCCCTCCAATCCTATGGAATATATACAAAAGAAATAGACAAGGCAAAGACTTTATAGGAGGGGACAAAGATAGAGGATGTTTGGTATAGGACCTTGTGAGCAATAGGCATATCCAAATTAACATTATTCTTGGCATAGAGTAGGCTGCATAATGGCTTCTGATGTCCTATTTCTCCTCGAATATTTCATCAAATCAGGTCTATCCAAACGTTCAATAATCTCCCCGCAGACAATAGATTTGTCTTGAACTCCAATAGTCTCTTGAACTTGTTTTCTCACTAAACTCTCCCCTAGGATAAGGTTATCAAGAGTTATAATAGGCACCATCTCTTTCCTCTCATTACTATCTCTCTGAAGAGGTGATTGGATAGTACCAAAGTAAGGTTCATTTTCTCTAAAAGTCACATCTATAATAACAAAATACTTTTTAGATAGAGGATGGTAACACTTCTAACCTTTCTGTGTTGGAGAATACCCAATAAACACACATCTAAGAGCCTTCAAGTCTAGTTTGCCAACATTCATAATATGAACAAAACAAGCGCACACAAACATCTTTGTGGGAACAGTTTTTTACCTATAAAATTTCTAAAGGACTTTTAAAGTTGAAAGCTTTAAGATTATTTATAAGATAAGTAACTGTTAAAATTGGATCCCCCAGTAAGACTTTGGGAGATTCAAAGTAACCATAAGAGATCTAGACAATTCCAATAGATGCCTATTTTTTCCTTTTACCTATCCCATTTTGTGCACTCGTGCAAAGGCAACTAATTTGGTGTATTATCCTATTGTACTCCAAGTAAGTACCAAACCTAGTATTCATGTACTCTGTGCCATTAATTGTTCTCAAAATTTTCACTTTAGAATCAAATTGAGTACAAATCATCTTATGAAAAGATTGAAAGCAAAAACAAAACAATCACTCTTTGCTTTTATAAGATATACCCAAGTTATTTTAGTACAACAATCAATAAATATAACCAACGACTACCCGATAATGAAGTATTTTTAGTAGGTCCCCAGACATCAGAATAGATAATAGTAAAGGGAACAAAACTTTTATCATTACTCAATGGATAAGAACTCCTAGTGCGTTTAGCAAGTTCACAGACATCACAAACTAAAGAATAAAATTTAGTATTCTTAAATAAATTAGGATATAATTTCTCCAAGATAAAAAATGATGGATGTCCTAATCGGCTATGCTATTGAATTATTTCTTTATCAACATTATTACTCTCACCCAAAAAAGCTTACATTTTGCTGAGAACTAGGCTGCTACTATTGTCCAAGATATAAGCCATCTTGCCAATTCTCTCTCCTACTTTAAGACCCTGTAAAATACAATGTGTGAAAAATAATCTACTTTACAATAAAGAGAATTAGTTATGGAACTAACATATAGGAGATTAGTAGGAAATTAGGGTATACGAAGAGCTAAAGAGAGGTTGATGGTGGGAGTACAGTCAATAGAACTTGTTCCAGATATTAGAGTAAAAAAGCCATATGTTATTCGGACATTATTTCCTTTTTTGATTGGAAAATAAGAAATAAGATCTCTTGAAGGACCTGCCATGTGACTGGTTTGCATTAGAATCTACAAGAGAATGTGATTCCACCAGTTATGTGAAGACTGGCGAGCAATTAGGAGACATGTTTACGAAAGCCTTAAATGGGAGTCGGGTTGAGTACCTTTGTAACAAGCTGGGCATGATTAATATCTATGCTCCAGCTTGAGAAGGAGTGTTACAGATACTCATTTAATGAGTAGATGCTGCTGTTGACTGTTAGTAGTTGTAATTAAATAGGTTAGTTGGCTGTTAGTAGTTTAGGCATTAAATGCTAATATGTGTGTATATGTATGTGATCCTTGTAAAGAAGATGTAGGTTGAAAAATAATAAAAACACGTTATTTCTCACATCCAAAGCATTTATCTCCTCTATCATTGCATCACGCCAATCGGGGATGAGACAGAGCTTCTTTAACAGTTCGAGGAACAGAGCTTTTTTAACAGTTCGGGGAACAGAAACTGAGTCAAGAGTAGCAATAAGAGAACACGAAGATGGAGATAAATGATCATAAGAGACAAAATTACCAATAGGATCGACACAATGACGTTTGGCTTTCCGTACAGCAATGGGAAGTTCAAGATCATCTGGGACTGGATCGGATGATGAATCTAATTTAGGCATTGTATTGCAGGTTCCATGTCTCCTAGAATAGACCTATACAATAGATGGCTTTGCTAGAGCAAGAATAGAAGCGGGTGGAGCTGAATCACTTACAACAGTAGAAACAGGATCACTTGGAGCAGGAAGACTAGACTCACTTGGAACAACAGGAACTAGATTATTTGTTGGACTTGTAATAATATTGTAGACCAACCACTGATCATCCTCCCCCTGACTTGTAGAATCAGAAGATGGGTAGAAGGATTTATTCTCCCAGAAAGTAACATCAATAGACACAAGATACCTATTAAGTTCTAAACAATAACATCTATACCCCTTTTGAAGACAAGAATACCCCAAGAAGATACACTTCAGTGACTTTGGATCCAATTTAGTGATATAGGGTCGAACATCCCGAATTAAACAAGTGCTCCCAAATATTCTTGGTTCAATAGGAAACAACGGCTTAGATGGAAAAAAGAACAGAGTAGAGAGTGTCACCAGCGAGCACTAAAGAGGGCATGCGATTAATCGGGAAACAAGCAGTAGACACAGCATCAGCCCAGAATTGTTTAGGAACTTTCATCTGAAATAAAAGAGCATGTGCTGTCTCAAGCAAATGTATGTTTTTTCTTTTAGCAACTCCATTTTGAGATGGCGTGTCAAGACATGAGGTTTGATGAAGTATGTCATTCTGAGTCATGTATGTCTGGCATTATCACTTCTCAATGTGCGAATAGAAATATTGAATTGAGTTTTAGTCTCAGCACAAAAATGAGCAAATAATTCAGAACGACTTTTCATAAAAAATACTCGAGTCAGACGGGAGTAATCATCCACAAATGTCACAAAATACTTGAACCCGGGTTTGGCTACCACACAAATAGCACACCCACAGAAGCACCTCAAACAAGCCAGACCCAAAACTCCCGAGATCAGAACCCGAGAATGCAGCGCCCTAATACCCCTACTGGAGGATATCGGAGTGCCACGCACACACAAGCACTTACGCATATACCATAGCGGAAAAATCATACATATAAGCAAAAAAGGAACATCATTGCAACAAAACATACTTACATTAATATACTTTAGATAGACATTGTGAGAAAACACACAAAGGAATTGAATTTTCTGTATTCAATTAATTAAAACCTTAGATTACATTACATATTTATACAATACTTAATTCCTTAATTAGCTCCTTAATTTGCTCTACCTACTACTAATTTTACAGCTACCTACTACCTACTTACTACCACTAGCACTCCCCCTCAAGCTGGAGCATAGATATTAATCATGCCCAGCTTGTTACACAGATATTCAACCCGAGTCCCATTCAAAACTTTTGTGAATAAATCACCTAATTGCTCTCCTGTTTTCACGTAACCAGTAGAAATTAGATTTTCTTCAATCTTTTCACGAATAAAGTGACAATCAACCTCGATGTGTTTGGTTCTTTCATGATATACTGGATTCGAGGCAATATGAATAGCAGCTTGATTATCACACCAGAGTTTTGCAGGTGACAAATACTTCAACCCAATTTCAGCCAATAGATGTTGGATCCACACTATTTCACATGTGGATTGTGCCATGGCTCTATACTCGGATTCTGCACTGGACCGAGATACAACCCCCTGCTTCTTGCTTTTTCATGACACCAAGTTTCCACCAACAAAGACACAATAGCCAGTAGTAGACCTTCTATCAATTTTAGATCCAGCCCAATCAACATCTACAAAACATTCAATGTGAGTGTGCCCATGATCGCTATACAATATGACACGTCCTGGAGCTCCTTTCAAGTAGCGCAATATTTGTTCTAGAGCTGCCCAATGTTTGACTGTAGGAGCAGACATAAACTGACTAACAATACTGACTGCAAAAGAAATATCTGGACGAGTCACTGTGAGGTAGTTTAGTTTTCCAACTAACCTTATATACATCTCTGGATCATCAAAGAGGTCCCCATCATCTATTGTAAGACGTGCATTAGCATCCATCGGCATGCTGTATGGCTTGGTTCCTATCTTTCCAGTTTCCTTAAGTAGATCCAAAACATACTTCCTTTGAGATAAGAAAATTCCTTTCTTGCTTCTCATCACTTCTATTCCCAAGAAATATTTCAGTTCGCCCAAGTCTTTTGTATAAAACTTGGCATGTAGAAATGACTTAAGAGATGCAATACCTGTTTTGTTGTCTCTAGTAATAATAATATTATCAACATAAACAATAAGAAGGATGATACCTGTTGATGATTGTCTGTAGAAGACTAAGTGATCACACTTGCTTTTATTCAGTCCAAATTCTTGAACTACCATACTAAACTTGCCAAACCAAGCACGGGGACTTTGCTTCAAACCATATAAAGATTTCTTCAAAAGACAAACTTTCCCATACTCCCCCTGAGCAACAAACCCAGATGGTTGCTCCATATACACTTCTTCCTGAAAGTCTCCATGAAGAAAAGCATTCTTAATGTCCAACTGATATAAGGGCCAGTGCTGCGAAGCAGCTATAGAGATAAACATTCTAACAGAAGTAAATTTAGCCACTGGAGAGAAGGTTTCTGAATAATCCACCCCATATGTTTGAGCATATCCTTTTGCAACAAGCCTGGCTTTAAGTCTAGCTACAGAACCATTTGGATTAACTTTAACGGCAAAAACCCATTTGCATCCCACAACCTTCTTCCCGTTAGGCAGATCAACCAAATCCCAAGTGTGATTTCCATCCAAAGCATTTAGTTCCTCTATCATTGCATTACGCCAACCGGGGTGAGACAATGCTTCTTTAACAGTTCGAGGAATAGAAATCGAGTCAAAAGAAGCAATAAAAGAACATGTAGATTGATATAAATTATTATAGGAGACAAAGTTGCTAATAGGATAAGCACACTGGCGTTTGCCTTTCCGTAAGGCAATAGGGATATCAAGATCACTTAAGACTGGATCTGATGATGAATCCGATTCAGGCATTGTACTGAACGTTCCATGTTCCGAGAATAGACCTGTACAATAGGTGGCTTTGCTGGAGCCAGATCGGAGGCGGGTGGAGCTGAATCATCTGAAATAGGAACAAGATCACTTGGAGTAGGGGGAACAGAATCACTTGGCATGATAGGAACGGGATCATTTGATGGCCGTATAGTAACATTGTAGACTAACCAATGATCATCCTCCCCCTGGCTTGTAGAATCAGAAGCTGGGAAGAATGGTTTATGTTCCCAGAAAGTAACATCAATAGACACAAGATACCTATTAAGTTCTGGGCAATAGCATCTGTACCCCTTTTGCAAACGAGAATACCCCAAGAAGACACACTTCAGTGACTTTGGATCCAATTTAGTGATATGAGTCCGTACATCACGAACAAAACAAGTGCTCCCAAATATTCGTGATTCTATAGGAAACAACGGTTTAGATGGAAAAAGAACAGAGTAGGGAGTCTCACCAGCAAGCACTGACGAGGGCATGCGATTAATCAGGAAACAAGCAGTAGACACTGCATCGGCCCAAAATTGTTTAGGAACTTCCGTCTAAAATAAAAGGGCCCGTGCTATCTCCAGCAAATGTCTGTTTTTCCTCTCAGCGACTCCATTTTGATTGATGAAGTATACCATTCTGAGTCATGTATGTCTGAAAAGTATCTGAAAAATATTCTTTTGCATTATCACTTCTCAAAATGCGAACAGAAGCATTAAATTGAGTTTTGACCTCAGCACAAAAATGAGTGAATAATTCAGATCGACTTTTCATAAAATATGTCCGAGTCAGACTGGAGTAATCATCCACAAATGTTACAAAATACCTGAACCCAGGTTTGGCTGTCACAGAACACGGTCCCCAAACATCTGAATGAACCAATTCAAATGCAGAATCGGCTCGTTTATTAATTCGAGGACTCAAAGAGCCACGGTGGTGCTTGGCATACTGACATGACTCACAATCAAGAGAAGAAACATTAGAAAATTGAGGACAAAGTTTCTTCAGAGTCGGCAAAGAAGGATGTCTCAACCGACAGTGTGCTTCAAAATGAGACAAAACACTAGAACAAGCAACTGGCCTTGGTATCTTTCTATCAAGAATATAAAGACCTCCTGAGACGTAACCTTCACCAATGATCTGTTTTGTTACAAGATCTTGAAAGACACAGTGATCAGGGAAGAAGGAAATACAACAATTAAGATCACGTGTAAGTTTACTTACAGAAACCAAGTTAAAAGCAAGCTTCGGTATATGTAGAACTGAACCCATAAAAATTGACGAAGTTAGGTTAACCGTACCAAAACCGTTTACATGAGAGAGTAATCCATCTACCATTGTAACTGTAGAAGAAGATGCATGAGACTGATAAGTAGAAAATACATTTCGATTGCCTGTCATATGATCTGTAGCACCAGAATCAATGACCCACTGAGATGAGTAAGAAAAAAGACATGTATTTGGATTCTTTACCCCAGTAATAGTTGTGGTGGAAGAAATTTTCAAAGAATTCCGATACTGAATAAATTTTGCATAGTCATCTGTAGAAATCATAACATACTTTCCAGAGGTACTGGTCGTAGCAATGTTAGCTAATTTGAGCTTTTGGTTATGTAATTTTCTACAAAACCTTTTCATATAACCAAGATTATGGCAATAATAGCAGATCATATTTTTGTTCCAACTCATTAAATAATAACGAGTGAAAAAGAATATCACCTCACAAATATTCAAACAGCAAACCAATACACAAATACTGTTGGCAATAACAACCACCAAGCCTTAATTGCAGTAGCACCTCAACATAAACTTCCAACACACCCAAATATTTTTCTTAAATAACATACACAGCAACTAAAGAGAGGTAAGGACAGAACCTTTTGTGAAGAGAACAAATTCAACCAAGAGGGGGACTAACTCATCTATTCACTGGAGAACAGAGAGTAGAGTCTGAAGATCGGAACTTGAAGAACCATCAACAAAGGAAACCACCTCAAGAGGACACCGGCACCTAACCGGAAATGACAGGGTGACGTCGGAGAAGGGGTCAGAGGTCCAACGGAAAATGGATAAAGAGCAGAACTTGGAGAACAGAGGCTGACGAAGAATTCCAGAGGATCAAACACCATCAACCAGAGGAAATCACCCCACGAAGACACCGGATACTGATCGGAGATGACAAGGCGATGCCGGAGACGAAATCCGATGACCGTCGGACGCCGGACGCACTCCCACGCGCCGGCGCGTGAGGAATAGGTCGGACTTTGTGGCGGCGCGTGTAGCCCACTCGCTGGACGGATGGTCGCCGGAAAAGGTGTACAGGCCGAAATGGAGGAGGCGGTTCTTCCCATGGTGGCGGTGAGGCAAGCCGGTCACCGGATCCGGTGACCTAAGGCTGACAGAAACTTCAACCGAAAATGGGAAACTAGCGAGTCTTCAAACGGCGCGTGAGGTCCATTCGCCTGCCGGATGGTCACCGGAATTTGTGTGACGGCCGGAATACCACCTGCACTCCTTCTGATGTTGGCGGTGAGATCAAAAAATCACAAGAGCTGGTGACCCAAAAGTGGACAGATTCTTCCACCACAGACCCGAAACAAAAAACCCAGAAACCCAAAAGAAAGAGTCTAAGGCTCTGATACCATGTGAGAAAACACACAAAGGAATTGAATTTTCTGTATTCAATTAATTAAAACCTTAGATTACATTACATATTTATACAATACTTAATTCCTTAATTAGCTCCTTAATTTGCTCTATCTACTACTAACTTTACAACTACCTACTTACTACCACTAACAGACATGATACAAAAATATCATTATCCAAAATATTACATGATCATAAGTCTACGACTAACACTTTACATTACATATACAATAATCTCTTTACAAAAATACTATACTGCTCAATACAAAAAGATTCATTTACATATAGCAAAAGAGACTCCACACAAGCTCCTAGTGGCCAGCAGATGATCAACTTCTATAAACCGAACCAATCCTGTAACCTACACGGGTAAAACACCCGTGCTAAGCGATAACGTTTAGTGGTAATAACAAAACCAATAGACCTCTTACGAAGTCACAAACATCATACAATAATAGGTGTATCTCAATAGTAATGCTTATAACAATATAGCATATACAACAACTGATAGCTTTAATCATTCAACTCAGATAACTTCATATACAAGTATATTAATATATTGGCATGCCTTATCATTAGTGTTCATTACACCCATACACATATTCTCTATCTTAAGCAACATCGTATAGATATACAATAGTATTTCACTACATCTTCATGTATTCATGTACATATAAACTTATCATATCATTTCTCAAAATAGTCATAGACATACATCAACTTTCATAGCCGGAATTCACATTGATGGTGGATACGGGTACTTTAGGTACTGACAAATAGTATCAAACATTTAGAGACCTAACTCAAACATTTGAATGCCCTAAGGTATCAACATCTGGACACAAACGGTGTCACACTGGCAGCTGCACTCTAACCCTTTATAATCATGCTTATCTATTCACTACTATGATCATTCAGGCTTAACATATGTACCCTATTCGCTATAACATACACTTGACATTTACACAAATATCCATACAAATCATTGAACATCCAATCAATTCATGTGTTAAATAAGCAAATCGTGAGCATGCATATACTTTCATTTATCATTTATGACAAGCAATAAGAGTTTAATATGCTCACATAGAATATACAATATTTTAGATTCTATTACTCACTTAACATGCCAAAACATCAAACATATGATTCATGTTTCCATTTATGTTATCACATTTAAACCTTACCATGCATGGTCATAAATAATCCAATGCAATATTACACATAAATAAAGACAAAAGACTTGCATTCAAAACTCTGAGCAATGTCGTGCTCGCGACCCTTGTCGCGCTCACGACAGTACCTAAGACATACCACTGTCGCGCTCGCGAACAATGTCGCACTCGCGACAGAATGCCAAAATGGTTTCTATCGCGCCCGAGACGGAGCTCGCGCTCATGACCGGGCAAGGCTTGGCAAACTTTGCCCACTGAGTATTCTGTCACGCTCGCGACAGAACTCAAACTGTGTGCTCCAACTCCAACTTCACAACTCTCACGCACAAACTTTACACATATACTCCTATATTCACATACATGACTTCTATCATTATACATACACTAAATCCAGCCGATAAGGGCCTTCAACAAGTACTCTCATACATATAACTTTCTCTACATGTCATGTAACTAACATATAATTGACATGCAAATAATCAACTTTAAGTTGTCAAAGAAGCAACATGCACTCATCACTATTAACCACATGCAATTATAACAACTAAAAGAACTGTTGAACTAAATCAAAGTCCACTAATTCCCAACCAAACAAACATGCAACTACAAGAAAACAAATACAATTTCAACTCAGCAAACATGCATTTAACAAGAAATCACACACGATCCCAAACCTCAAAATGAAGCTTGGACCACTTCTCTTTTCTAGCTCAAATCTTTTCTTTGCCTTTATCTTTCCTCTTGTCCAAAACTTCTTGCATAATACACTTAATCCAATACTCATAACAACTTTAAATCAAAAACAAAATTAGAAGAAGAAAAAAACACTAGAACATCCAACCACACATACCTTTCCACTTTATCTCTTAACTCTTCAAATCAATCCAATGTTCAAATCTTGAAATCAAAACCAACGAAGAAGAAAGCAAAACCAAAAGAAATGAAGAACAAAGAAAACAAAGAGAGAAGAAGAGATGGCCGGGTGGATCACATGCAGTGAGTGGGGGCAGATTTGATTCCACTCGCCCCTATTTATTGCATGTAAAAATTGATGTGGCAAACTCTTATCAAGCCACTTGTCAACTCTTTGCCACATGTCCATTCTCTTACAATTTCCCACTTTAATTCTTTGGCCAATTCTCTTATTAGTCCTCTTCTAATCTTTTTCTTTGTAATAGTGAGAATCTATTTACTTTCCTCAAATAGAAAATATACAGGTATTTATACAATATATTAGGGCTAAATTAGGAAAGAATTAAATCTCTATGGTCAAACTAAATCCCTATAATTATGCTAACAGCCTGTACGTATCTTAACACTCCCCCTCAAGCTGGAGCATAGATATTAATCAAGCCCAGCTTGTTACAAATATAGTCAATTCGATTCCCAGGTAAAGCTTTAGTGAATACATCAGCTAATTGACTCCCTGTTCTAACATATGAAGTTGAGACTGATTCATCTTCTAGCTTTTCCCGAGTAAAATGACAATCGACTTCTATATGTTTGGTTCTCTCATGAAGTACAGGATTATTTGCAATATAAATAGCTGCTTGGTTATCACACCATAAATTCATTGGTTTAAACTGAACAAAACCAATCTCCCCAAGTAAATGACGTAGCCATATAAGTTCACAAGTAGTCTGTGCCATGGCTCTATATTCGGATTCTGCACTTGATCGGGATACAACACTCTGTTTCTTACTCCTCCAAGAAACAAGATTACCCCCAACAAAAACACAGTAACCAGTGGTAGAATGCCTATCTGAAAGATCCCCTACATAATCTGCATCTGTGAAACCTTCTATAGCGTGGTGGCCATGACTTCGATATAAGATGCCACGCCCTGGTGCACCTTTCAGATATCTTAAAATATGTACAACAGCATCCCAATGTGAAGTTCTAGGAGATGACATGAACTGACTAATAACACTCACTGGAAAAGCAATGTCAGGACGAGTGATAGTAAGATAGTTCAATTTTCCTACAACTTTCCTATACTTTTCAGGATTTTCAAACAAGTCTCCATCTTCAGCTTTCAGCTTTACATTTGGTATCATAGGCGCATCACAAGCTTTTGCCTCAATAAAATCAGTACCATCTAATAAATCCAGGCAATATTTTCTCTGAGATAGATAAATCCCTTTATTACTACGAGAAACTTCAATCCCTAGGAAATATTTTAATGGTCCTAAATCTTTTGTTTGGAAATGAGTCCCAAGGAAAGTCTTCAACCTCGTGATCCCAGCTTCATCACTGCCAGTTATTACTATATCATCCACATATATAATCAATAAAATGCATCCAGAACTAGATGATGTAAAGAATACTGAGTGATCATATGCACTTTTCTGTAGGCCAAAGTCAATCACAACTGTACGGAATCTCCCAAACCAAGCATGTGGAGACTGCTTCAAACCATACAAAGACTTTTTTAATTTGCACACTTTCCCGGACTCCCCCTGAGCAACAAAACCAGGTGGTTGCTCCATGTAAACTTCTTCATTCAAATCCCCATGCAAGAATGCATTCTTCACATCCAGTTGATGTAGTGACCAACCATAATTAGCAGCCAAGGAGATAAATAAACGAACCGACGAAAGTTTCGCAACTGGAGAAAAGGTCTCCGAATAATCCACTCCATATGTTTGTGCATACCCTTTAGCAAATAATCGAGCCTTCAATCGAGCAACAAAACCATCAGGATTCATTTTAACAGTAAACACTCACTTACAACCAATGGCCTTTTTCTGGGGAGGCAAAGGCATAAGATCCCATGTACGATTCTGCTCTAAGGCCATCATCTCTTCTTTCATTGCAGCTTGCCAACCATCATGAGCTAAGGCTTCAGCAAGGGACGTGGGAATGGCAATAGAATCTAAGGAAGCTACAAAAGACTTGGAGGTAGGAGATAAAGCATGATAAGACACAACAGAAGAAATAGGGTAAGTGCATGTTCTTTTACCTTTGCGAAGAGCAATAGGAAGGTCAAGGCTAGCATCTGGTTGAGATGGAGAATCTGAAGACGAAGCAGGAGGTGTCTCGATAAGCGGGTGCATACGCCGAGAATAAACTTGACGAATAACAGGTCGAGAGGGAGGAGAAACAACCTGCTCACTGACAGTATAAATAAGAAAATCGTCCCCTGAATCACTAGTGTGCAAAGGAAAGGACCCAGAGGAACCAAAGAAAGGTGTAGCCTCAAAAAATGTAACATCAGCAGAGACCAAATAACGACCTAAAGAGGGAGAGTAACACCGATACCCCTTTTGTTCACGAGAGTATCCTAAGAAGACACACTTAAGAGATTTAGGATCTAGTTTTGAAACCTGAGGTCGCATATCTTGAACAAAACAGGTACTCCCAAAAATTCGAGGAGCAAGATGAAATAATGGAGATGAGGGAAAAAGAAGAGAATACGGAATCTGACCATTAAGAACAGAGGAGGGCATTCTGTTGATAAGAAAACAGGCAGTGGAAACAGCATCTACCCAAAAAACTTTAGGAACCTGCATATGAAACATTAGAGCCCGGGCAACTTCTAATAAGTGACGGTTCTTCCGCTCAGCTACACCATTTTGCTGAGGGGTAACAATACAAGAAGACTGATGAATAATACTATGCTGGGAGAGATAAGATTTAAAAGTATGTGAAACATATTCTTTAGCATTATCACTTCTCAAAATACAAATTGACTTATTAAATTGAGTCTTAATTTCAGCATGAAACGCACAGAATATAGTAAATAACTCAGAACGAGATTTCATAGGATAAAGCCAAGTAACTCGAGAATAATCATCAATAAATGTCACAAAATAACGAAAACCAAGTTTGGAAATAACAGGACACGGACCCCATACATCAGTATGAACCAAGGAAAAAGAGGACTTAACACATTTATTTAGTCTAGGAGAATAAGATACTCTATGGTGTTTAGCAAATTGACAAGCTTCACACTCTAAAGTAGATTTCCCTGTAAGACTAGGACATAATTTTTGTAAAATTGAAAGAGGAGGATGACCAAAACGACAATGAAGCTGTAAAAGAGAAGACGAGCTGGTGCACGCAATGGATCGAGGTACAGGTCCTGAAGTTGATTCAAGAGCATACAAGCCATTCACCAGACACCCTTTACCAAGAATCTGCTTCGTCCCAAGATCCTGAAAAAGACAATAATTGGGATAGAAAATAACACAACAGTTAAGACTTTGAGTGATTTGACTAACAGATAACAAGTTAAAGGGGAATGATGATAAACATAAAACAGATGATAAAGGAAGAGATTTGGTTGGATTTGCAATCCCATGTCCAATTACTGAAGCAGTAGATCCATTGGCCAAAGTAACACAAGGGAGATTATCAGTAGACTTGAAAGAAGAGAGAATACTTGTGTTGCCGGTCATATGATCAGTAGCACCTGAGTCAATAACCCACCTACGAGATGAGGTGGAAAGACAAGCAGTAGGGTTACCTGTATTAGCCAAAGCTGATATCCCAGAAGGTAACTGCTGTGAATCATAAGCGGCAGTTAAACGAGCATACTCATCTGCTGAAATGGTAACAGAAGGAAAGGACGACTGTGGAATTGGTAGGATGCCATCCTGAGTAGCTACATTGGCAAATTTTTTATTATGCAACTGTCCTGAGTTCTTTGAGGGTTTCCCATGTAATTTCCAGCAATTCTTTTTTATATGCCCCTCAACTCCACAATAATGACATGTACGAGAGTTACCGCCAGTAACTGAACCACTACTATTTCCACTTTTGCCTCCATGACTACTATTCGAAGCATTACTAACCAATGCCACTATATCATTGGGTACCATTCCAGAAGACAGATCACCGTCTTTACAAACTCGAAGTAGACGAGCATAAACTTCAGTAAACGAAGGAAGAGACTCACTAGTTAACAATTGTGTGCGTGCCACATCATATTCAGAACCTAATCCTGCCAAAAAACGCTGTACTACAATTTGCTCCTCTTGTTCTTGCATTTGCTTTATGTCAGTAACAATAGGAAACATAGATCTCTTTTCTTCAAATGCTTGTTTTACTTCAGTATAATATTGAAATAGGGAGCGACCCTTTTGTTCCGCTCGATAAATCTTTAATAAAAGGTTATGAATACGAGACATATCTTGTTTGCAAGCATATAAAAATTCGAGATATTCCCATAATTCCTTAACACTTTCACAATGATTCACAACATCATCAACAGCAGGGTCTAAAGTATTCTGAATTTGATTAAATAATTTATAATCTTCCATCAACCATTTTTTTCTAGCATCAACGTCATCCTTAGGTGGTGGATAATTAGTTAAGTGGCCTTCCAAATCTACACTAGTCACAAATCTACGAACAGTTCTCTTCCATTGCGCATAATTACCACCTCCAGTTAATTTTCGATCAGTAATTTTGGACGAACCCAGCATAATTTCAGTGACAGTTTTCTTATCACTAGTTTCGGCCATTTAAAGCAATCCCAAACAACTTGTATTTAAAACCGACAGTAAACTCCCAACAAATAGATAGCTTAAAATTCTCAAGTAAATCAGAATCCAGGACAACCTTCTCAACTAAGCAATAAATAGCTTAAAAGCCCTCAAATAAATCAGAATTCGAGGACAAAGAGTGGATAACAGAACCTGGAGATCGGAACTTGAAGAACCATCAGAGGAAACTACCTCAAGAGGACACCGGCGCCTGACCGGAAATGACAGGGCGATGTCGGAGAAGAGACCGGAGGACCGTCGGACGTCGGACGCGCGTCCACTCGCCGGCGCGTGAAGAAGAGTCGTGAGATCTGACCGGCGCGTGAGGCCCACTCGCTGCTCCGATGGTCGCCGGAAAAAGGTGGAACGGCCGGAATTCTGGAGGCGCTCCTTCGTGTGGTGGCGGTGAGATGAACTGGTCACCAGAAGTGGGAAGAGGAGCGGGATCAGTGAGGAATAGCGGTGAAGGAGGATCTGTGAACTTCGAACGGAGCGTGAAGTCCACTCGCGGCTCCGATGGTCACCGGAATTTGTGCAGAGGCCGGACTGATGGAGGCGCTCCTCCCTGTGCTGACGGTGAGACAGAAGGACAGTCACCTAATCCTCTCACGTTACTCTCACTTTACTGACTCAGAAGGAAGAACAGTGAATCAAGTTCAAGAGACCCAGAAACTCAACTAGGCTCTGATACCATGTAATAGTGAGAATCTATTTACTTTCCTCAAATAGAAAATATACAGGTATTTATACAATATACTAGGGCTAAATTAGGAAAGAATTAAATCTCTATAGTCAAACTAAATCCCTATAATTATGCTAACAGCCTGTACGTATCTTAACATTCTTCAATAACTTATGTTCTCATTTCAATTACATCCCTACTAACTCACAATTTCATACTTGCACAATTACACTTGTACCCTTAACTTTACAATTAACCATACAATTCCTTCTAGAGCACAATTCGGGTCATTACAGAGAACACAACCAGAAACCACCGACATAAGGCAGCACCTTCAAAAGAGACCAGATGAAGAAGCTAACCTGAGGATCTGATCAGGGACAACTAGGCGATGCCGGAAATTGAATCGGAGGACTGCCAGACACTTCACGTTATCCCACTCACCGGCGCGTGAGGAAGTGGCGAAGAACGGCGACGGCGCGTGCAGCTCACTCGCGCACCGTCCAGTCGCCGGATTTGATGGAAAGGCCGGAAATCACCCTGCGCACCCTCCAATGTCGGCGGTGAGACAAATAGATCACCGATTTCGGTAATCCAACGAGAAGCAGAATCCTCTGCTGAAAAGAAACAGGGAACAGAAACCCAGAAAACTAATGCTCCGATACCATGCAACAAAACACAATGGGAGAATAATTTTCTGTATTTGTATTGAGGAAAACTCAGGTATTTATACAAGAATAAAAAACTAATTTAGAAAACTTCCTATTCTGTACAAGGAAACTAAATATTCTACAACTAATTACAATTAATTATGTAACATAAAGCATGGCATTCCTTCTAGTTTCTTCCTATTGGATATAGGAATGTGCTTCCTCAATAGAATAAAAAGGAGATCTGCTAATAATTTGCACTCTCAATTGATCAAACTGAGAATTTAATCTAGCCAAAAATTCATAGTCCCACTCTTTTTCAAGCAATTTTTGAAATTTTACTGCATCTCCAGCACAGTCATATTGAAAATCTTGATAATAATTCAGTTCCTACCATAAGCTACCCAACTCAAAAATAATCAGAAACTGTTATCGCACCTTGCTTTGTGCCATAGAGTTTGTTATGGAGTTCAAATATCAATATATCAGTACAATCACTAAAGGTATGCTTAGTGGATTAGGAATATTCCCATGTAGCATAAAAAAATTTTGTCCTGCCCACTTTTCAAGCTACAACTCTTTCTTCAATGAAGTCCTCAGTAAATTGTAAACATCTAAGGAACGTTTGAGACGAGATTAAAACCAATCTCATTGCATTAAAGCACACTGCAACTTCCTTTTAAGACGTTCTATAGCAAACAAATTTGGAAAAAAACCTACCTGAGATTCTTTGGAATGTATGAATGCTATGATTTATATGTAACTTCTTGGATGCTTCACCCTTTAAAATGTGGATATTTAGGTTAGGTTAATTTTACTACAAACTGTTTCCAAATTGAGAAGGAAAGGGAGGGGAATAAAAAGAAGATTTGTAGAAAGAGCAGTTATTTATCTTCAAACAGTTCTAATGTATGTCATATTGTTTAACTAACTGCTTTAGAATGAGAACTGCTGGTGATAATCACCGAGGTTAGAAGCCAAGTTATAAGCTATGTAATATTTAGGAAGGGAGAGAAAGAGAAAATGCAGTCTTTAGAAAGGAAAGAAAAAAGAAAGTAATCCCTAGTGTTATTGGTAGTTAAAATCAATCTAAAAGATATTTGGTTAATAGTCACAATGTCCAAAACTAAGATTTTCAAATTTTCCTTTGGTCGTGCTAGGTACTACGAACCAAATGCCATTCGTAAAAGGAACCACATTTTCTAGTAATTTAACCACCTCTAATTCCTCTTCATTAGTTTCAGCGGTAAACATAATTGTTAAAATTATTTTTATTATTCTTGTTTCTGAACCCATCTTTGCAGCCCAAGCGTACTATTGGAGAAATTTAGCCTGCCTTCATCCTTAACTTTTCTTTTGGAGCCGGTATCATTTGTGCTTTCTTTTTGTGAACAGGGAGAACGATAAATGGTGGTTCTTGCCAACAATCCTTTTCCTACTCAAGGCAATTCAAGCTCGTTTTGTAGATTGGCACATTGCTAATCTGGAGATGCAAGATTTTTCATTGTTCTGTCCAGATCCAGATACTTTTTGGGCCCACGAATCTACTTCTTGATTTTAAAACTAGTGCATCTGAAAGAACTCAGGCTTTATCTTTCACGTTAGCCCAGGTGTGATTGCTTTCTTGTGTAAATTTGTTCCCACATGTGTAAAGCATTGATTTAGCTGTGCAGTTTTTTCTCTTCTTGTAAGTATGAGTGCGCAGGAACAACTGGAAGGTAGGTGTGCCAGCAGTATAGAATCAACCATATACAGTAGATGTGTGAGTCCATTGTGAACAGATATTACACAGGATCCAAATTATTTTTCTAAGATAAAATTTTTTTATGTAATTGCTTTCCACGACTCTCTCTCCTAAATCTGTTATTCCATGCAATTTGCAAGGAAACGTAATTATAGTTTACCATGAAATCTTTCTTCCACTTCTATGGTTGAATGCAGCTGTTGATAAATGGTTCTTAAGAATCATAAGGCTTGTTTGGAGTTGTAAAGTTAATGCTACTCGTTTGAATATTATCACCAATTATTGGATGTTAGCATGTACAAAGTCAAGTAAAATGTGCAAAAATTACCATGTGTCTCTTTCCACCCATTATTTTATATAACTAGTTATCTTCTGCACGTGCAAGACAAATTATTTATATAAAATATAATTTATCTGTACTTAAATTTTTGTTCTCTATAATATAATTAAAAATAAAATTCAAAAAACTTCATATTTTCACCAAACATAACTATATATTTTATTTAAATTATAATGATTGTCCAACCTATTCAAGCTAATTGGTCACCTGAGAAAGAATTCAAATAGAATATTCTAATTGTCAAATTAATTTTGTAACGGAAAGAATATATTTAGAAAGAAAATAGTGAATTAAGGAGGTACATAATGAACTGTAGGTCTTATATAGTTTCGTCTGACTATAATTAATGCTTTGGGCAATTAATGGCTTGACAATGGTCATAATGACTGAACGATTATTATTGTGTAATGCACATTGGTGCTCTCTTAAAGCTTCAGAAATGCCATTAATGTTTGATAAGCTCTGTTATCCGAACTTAGAAAGGTAGCTCGATTACCAAATTATTTATATTGTTATTATTTATTATTGGGCTTTTTACACAAATATACACAAAAAAAGAAAAAATAACAAAAAAAAAAATACATAAAACAAATATTTCATAAATATAATATTTTAAACTTTTAATTTCATTTATACAAACTAGTTTTACAAAAATACCACTTTCCCTGTTTTGTTCTCTCACTTCAAATTTTAACATTCCCGATTTTCCCATTTCGTTTCCCTCTTTCGACGCTCGTTGTCCTACCCTTTTTCTCTTACTAGACCACCAGCAATCTCTTTTTTGACCGGCTTTGCTCTTCCTCAATTTCGACAGAAAAGGGAAAAATCAAATTAGGTTAGGGTAATTTTGATTTCCCCTTGCAAACAGGCCACAAATCCCTTTCAATATTTTCCCATTTCGTTTCCCTCCTTCGACGCTCGCTGTCCTACCCATTTTCTCTTACTCGACCACCGGCGATCTTTTTCTTGACCAGCTTTGCTCTCCTTCAGTTTTGATTTGCAGACCACCACATCTCTACAGATCTAAGCAACGGTTTGTTTACTTCACTCTTATTTTTTTTCTCCATATTTTTCCTCTCTTTAATGCTTAAATTGAAGCCCGAATCAACATGTGACATATTCTATTTGATTGTTGATAAAAATAATTGTGATTGAAATATTCTATTTGATTCTTGATAAAACTCGTATGTAGATAAAGAATCCAGTCATTATAAATGTTTTTTACAATGTTTTGCTGGCTTTTCCTTTACTAAACAAATAAAGAGACAACTATAGTGGGGATGACATGATATAAGGTCTTTTATTTGATTCATGTTTGAACGGATTGCTGAGCTCTTAGTTTAGATAATACACAACTAAAGTGAATTCAAAATTACCTTTAATAAAAAGTTTAATGTGTTTTCATTAAATTTGAAGTGTTCTTCATTTACTGATCATATCTCAGCTAAAATGGTTCAAACTCGATCAAGTTTTTCTCCAGCACCAAGAAGCACGTTGCAAATTATTAACAAAATGAAGAAAACAGATGCTGAAGCAGATTTAATGATCATAAAAGAGACGAAGAGGAGAAGAAATACAATTCAAACTCCAGATTCTCATAATCCCAAAAAAACAAAGGTATGATATTATATAATGTAAATATAAATGAATAATGGTATGATTTGAGAATGCATTAATATTTTATTTTTTTATGTGCTATTATTATGTATGTGAATACATAGTATAGAGTGTAAACTACCTGTGCGTGTACTAGATGTGTACTTGTTGTGTATATAGAACCATTGCTTTATTAAGAACTATATGTGTACTTGTTGTGTATAACCTCATTAGCATGTTAGTATACTTTATAGTGTTTAAATGCAACATAGTTTCATTTTTTACTTTTTCTGTTTAATATTTTGTCTATACGAACAATTAGAGTCACGAGTCGTCACCTCTGTGCCGACTCGTGACAGAAGCTTATCGTTACGAGTCGTCACCATGTTGCCGACTCGAAACGGGGGGCTATAATTAGTGTCACGAGTCGCCACGTATTTGACGACTCGTGACAGAGGCTTAGCGTTACGAGTCATCACCCTTGTGATGACTCGTAACAGGGATATAATTAGTGTCACGAATCGTCACCTCCGTGCCGACTTGTGATAGAGACTAAATAGTACGAGTCGTCATCTTCGTGACGACTCGTGACAGATAGGATTTTGTGTATACTAATGTACATTATGCTAGATATGTAATATATGAATATTGTGTGTATATTAGATGTGTAATGTGTATTATATGTATATTGTTCGTATACTAGATGTATATTATGTGTATATTAGATGTGTATTAGATGTATATTAAATGTATATTATGTATCTATTAGATGTGTGTTAGATGTATATTTGATGTATATTGTGCATATGTTAGTTGTGTATTATATGTATATTATTCATATACTGTATGTATATTAGATGTATATTAGTTGTGTATTATATGTATATTGTTCGTACTAGATATATATCATGTGTATATTAGATGTATATTAGATGTATATTGTGTGTATATTAGTTGTGTATTATATGTATATTGTTCGTATACTATATGTATATTAGATGTATATTAGTTGTGTATTATATGTATATTGTTCGTATACTATATATATATTATGTGTATTAGATGTATATTGTCTGTATATTAGATGTATATTAGTTGTATATTAGTTGTGTATTATATGTATATTGTTCGTATACTATATGTATATTGTGAGACAATTATATGTTTGTTATGCGTATATTAGACATACACTTGATGTATACTGTGTGTGATTTCAATTTAAAAAAGCTCTAATGATATTTATAGGCTTCAATTTATCTATATATGTGTCTATACTTGATGTGTACTTGTTAAATACTATATGTATACTTATTATATATTGTGTTTATACTTGACTATTAGTTAATGTATATTGCGTATATTTGATGCATATTGTGTTTAACTTCAGGTTGGAGACTTTAATTTAAAAAAGAAAAATTTTTCTAGTGTTCGCATCAATTTTTGCATGAACACTTCCGCTGTATCTATTATAAAGAAGAAGCTGACCACAGAACAACTTAAAAAGTTTAGAAACACTTATTTTGGATATTTCTTAGAAATGCCTGAAATAGTTCTTCATAATGAGCTATTTTATTCATTGTTTCTAAAAGAAGTGCATTCTGAAAATGAGAAGGAATTTAGATTAAGACATGATGGTGTTGATTTAATATTTGGTATGGAAGAATTTGCACTAGTAACAGGTTTGAAGTGCAAAGGAAAAAAAAAAAGAAGAAAAACACATCATATGAAAAATTTAGATTGGCATTTTGGCGAAAGTGTAAGATAACGAAGCAGTCTATCACTAATTGTTTTATGAAAGGAGGTTTTGAAAATGATGAGGATGCTGTTAAGTTAGCAGTGTTGTTTTTTGTACACTGCTTTCTTCTTGCCCATAACAACAATAAAGTTGTTAATGAAGATGAAATTGCATTAATTGATAATGGTTGCTTTGATGATTATACATGGGGTAGAGATGTTTTTGAATTGACTATTAGTAGTCTGAAAGGGAAGCTGCTTCGGAAAAGAGCAAGAACTGATAAGAAATAAGAAAATCCGTCCATGTGTAGGGTTTTTGGATTTGCATACGCATTCCAAATTTGGTTCTATGAATGCTGTCAACATATATCAGAATATTTAGAAGTTGAGGCAACTGAAAAAATTTCCAGGATCCTACGTTGGACGGAAAAAAAAAAGTTCATCTCAACCAAAAAGATTTCTCAAGCATTTTGTTTAGTGTTCCTGCCAAAACTGCAAGTAATCTTATCAAATAGTAATTATTTTTTTTTAAAAAAAAAAGTTGTGAAATTTAGTATAAAATTAAATAATATATGCACATATTACTTATTTATTGACATTTAATTAGAGTGTTCAAAATTTATTAACTTATGTATATTTGTGTTAGTATATTTTATCTGATATCTTCTTCTTTTTATTTTTTTTCCTTTTTAACTTAGTTGAAAATGAAGAACATATCACCTAATGAAAAGGAAATAAAGGAGCTATTCTTGGATGGAATGATTGAGAGAAAAGAAGAAAAGAGCAATGCTAATGCACAACAAAATTCTGATGATGATACAATTTCTTTGCCTCCTTGTCTACCTACCTCTGCCAAAGAAGAAGGAAGTAAGAAAAAACATGGGAAATCTGATGGACGAAAATATGGGAGAGAGATCAAATTGATGAGACAAGAAGTTAAAAGCTTGCATAATTATGTCGAGTCCAGTATTCAAAATATGAAAGATTATTTTGATCATAATTTTGAAAAAATTACTGAAATGATTGCTGGACTCTCACAAAAAATTGATGTAGTCAATAGCTCTTAGGTAAATTTCAGTTGCTTTTTATCAATTTCATTAATATGAATAAATAATGTCTTATTATTTATTACAAATTTCATTATATTTTTGATAATTCAGCTCTCTCGCAATAATGTGGATAAAGAAGATGATATTGAACAAGATCAAAGTGACCATGAAGGATTGGTTGCAGATGTATGTAGACATCTGGTTAATTTTATTATCTGCCATTTGGATTTCTAAATTCTTTTTATCATACAAAATTCATGCTAATATATTTATTATGAATATAATTCAATATTTGGAGATTTATTTTATTATGATAAGTTTTTTGATAATGATTTATTTTATTATGATAAGTTTTTTGATAATGATGAAGAAAATGTCGAGGCATGTGTAAATGTTGGTGCACATAAAATATATAAAAATGATGGTGATAAAGTGATATGTTTCTTTGGTTATTATGATATTTTATTTATATTTTTTTAAACTTTTCGAATTTTATTTCTGATTTTTTTTTTGTAATGCATTATACTAAATTTTTAGGTTATTGATAATAGCAAAATGGAGACGAAAACAGAAAATCATATTTCTGATATTACCTTGTTAAAGTCTGATGAAATGGATAGCAACTTGTTTGATCAATTATATGAAGCTGCTATCAACAATGAACAGCAAAAAAAAAAAAATAAAACAGGTGCGTGTTAACGTGTACCAAAATTATTTTTCATATACTGTTTGTATTATGAATATATTAATTTTTATTTATATTTTAAATGACTATAATTTTCTTTTTTTTGCTTAAGTTTTTAAATAGGATTGTGAAAAAATTGTTGTGACTGGAACTGAAATTATTTGTATCAAGAACCATGTGATTACATAACACCATATATTGAGAAAAGGGATATTAAGCCGTCTTTTATGATGAGATCCCCATATCTGAACAAGT
This sequence comes from Excoecaria cochinchinensis, assembly GCA_947683425.1. Lineage (NCBI taxonomy): Eukaryota > Viridiplantae > Streptophyta > Magnoliopsida > Malpighiales > Euphorbiaceae > Excoecaria > Excoecaria cochinchinensis. The sequence goes on along the minus strand of CANTUQ010000073.1, from coordinate 14,788,418 downwards.
TTGGTTCAAGTGAAATGGAAGAAAAAGTTAGTTGTAGCAAATCTTTCGTCAAAGGCTTAGTGCCACTTGACTCCAAAATTGGTGAGACACCTGATTATGATTTGATCACAACTTTCAATGATTTTATCCACGTTGGAATGTTAACCAACAATCCGTAATAAAAATTTAAATTTTTCGTGCTTTTTTGATTTTAATGTTTATAATATACCTTAACCTCATGTTCATTTATTTTCTTCAGGAGAAAGATTTATTCGTTACAAGATGATGTTCTCAATCCACCTTTTGATTTTGAAATTGAACAAATCAAAGAGAAAACGTTGTTTCATTATCTGTTATATGGTGGTCAGCCTTTATCTTCCAGCGTATGTAAATTATAGATATTTCTTAATGCATTATATATTTATATTATTATGATTTATGAAAATATTTATTATCAGCTTTAGAAGTGCCTCTTATTTGTTAAACATGTTAGTTTTTAGTGATGGTTGCATAATTGCATGTTCATCTTAAGTAACAACATTGCCATACTTGTTATGTACATATGCATATACACATCAAGTATTTAATATCAAAAAATTGATGTGTGACGCGCGCCGAACCCCGAGGCACCCCGAACCGTCCGCTTTTAGGGTTTTCAGGAGGAGGTTCATAAGAACTTGTAAGAAATTACAAGTGCGTCCATTTTGGGCAACAAGGAGGTTTTTGGAGTCGCCACCTAATAAATATTGGGAAAGGTCGTCTAGCCTCAGTGAGCCTAAAACAACGCTTTATGTCCATTATAGGCAAGCCGGAGGTGTCTTGGAGGCTTCCACCCTAATGATAGGATAGTCCTCTAGCCTCACGCTTGGGCAAACCAGAGGTGTCTTGGAGGCATCCACCCTAATAGAACATTAGGATGGCCTCTCGGCTCGTGGAGCCTAGGACTGTGCAATTTTGAGCCTTTTACGGGACACAAGAGGTGTCTTGAAGGCCCCATCCCAATAGAACATTGAGATGGCCCTCTCGCCTCGTTGAGTCCAAAGACCAGAGAAGGTTCGGGACTTCCCATTTATTCATACCTTGGTTAGGTTTATAGTTGAGTTTTGAATTTAGAGTCTGATCCCATTTCTCATTCAATTTAATGCAGTTAAATTAAAGCGCAGATTGTCCATTCAAGGAAAGCGATAAATAAATAAAGTATAATTAAAGTAAAGTGCATGAAAATAAATTACAATAATAGGGGCGGAATACAACCCCCATTGTAAATAAAATACAAATCATACATAAAACGGGCTATTTGTTAAAGATGAGGACATTGGTTCTCGCATGCATATTTATTATAAAATAATTTTGATGTGGCAATTTTTATTTTGGATGGAAAAAATTGGGACATTGGTTCCATTTTTATTAGGAAAGATTCCAAGTTAATTAATAAAAATGTTTTTATGATTTTCTTTTTAGCGTGCCTAAAATAAATAATTTTATAAGAAAATTACATGGCAAAATAAATGAAAAGCCAAATAAATGAAATATTATAAATAAAACAAATAAATATTTAAACCAAATGAGCCTTTTGGATCTCCTCGGGTGCTCGCAAAAATGGCCAAGTAAAAAAAATAAATTTTGAAAAAAAAACAAAACACAAATGAAATAATGTTAGTAATTAAATCAATAAGATCAATTAACGCATAAAATAATAAATAATAAATTAAAACAAATAAAATGAGATGACATTAAAAGAATGATAAATGAATTAACATGTTAACAAATCAAAATAAATAAAAATATGCATTAAATGATAAAAGAATTAAATGTTTTGATTAAAATAAATAAAACATGTTAATGAATTAATACATAAAAATATGAATATGATAATAATAATAATGAACAATGACAATAAACAAATAAAGGAATAAACAATAAATATATAACAATAACAATGAAAAAAAATGATAAAAAATGAATAAAATAATGCTGAAAATAATTAAATAAATGACATGATTAATTAATGTTATCCCGATTAACATAAAACATTTACATGGCAAAAAAGATCAATCAAAATAAATAAATTAATTACATGTTAAAAATAATGAGAAATCAAAGCAAAAATAAATTATTTACATGTTAGCAATAATAAGAAATCCATATTTACATGTTAGAAATGATAAGAAATCAATATTTACATGAACAAAAATAATATATTAACATATTAAATGAGACAAATATAAAAGTAATAGAACAAATAAATAAATAAATGAAATTAATAAAAAAAATAATAATATACATGTTAATAAATTAAATATAAATAAAATAATAAAAAATAAAAAAATTTAAGCACAGAATGTTTACGCTCAGAGTTTCAGATTCGATGAAAGTAAAAATAATGATTGATTTCCTTATTTTTGATTTGCAAGATTAGATTTAAAGATGATAAAAATTGGAATTTTATTCCAAGAAATGAATATGCTTGAAAAATATGATGAAAGAAAAATAAAAAATTCTTCAAGAAAAAATTATTCATAAAAAAAAAATTATTTTTTAGAAAATTAAATGAAAAATTAGGTTTCAAGAACAAACAACTATTTTGTTTGTTTCAAAATCTATTTTTCATCAAAAAGGGATTCAAATAAAAATCATTGAAAAAAATTAAGTGAAAAAATTATTGAAAGACAAAAAGTATGAAAATTTAATTTTTAAAAAACAAATAATCACTTTATTGGTCTCAAAAATCAATTTTCCATCAACAAAATTCCATCTAAAATATATTTAGAAGAAATTCTATTGGAAAAAAGAAGAAAAAGAATTGAACTTTTCTATTTCTATTATTTTGTTGGGGAAAATCTGAAAATCTGGAGAGAAATGTTGAAGAAGAAGAAGGGAAAACTTAAGAAAACCTAAAAGAAATTCCACCCTTTCATCATTTTCTATTTATATGAAGAAAAGATGAAAACCTAACTAATTCATGAAAAAAAATTAATTAAATCAGATATTATTTATTTTGAATTTTAAAAATGGAAAATAACCCTTAAAAACCCTAAAAAATGGGATAGAAAATAAGATTTTTGTGAAAAAATTGGAAAAAAATCAGTTTTGGGCCAAAAAGGGCAATTTCGGCGCCCGTTGGCGCGCGCGAAGGGCGTTGGTCGTGCCCCCAGCACGTGGAGCAACGAGCAGATGCGCGTCGCTCGGCGAGGGCAATGCGGGCTGGTGCTCCGCGCGCGCCTGCGAGCTGCTACGCGTCGACATTCGCCGAATTTTTTTTTTAAAAATTTTTAAATTTAACTAAAAAATACTATAATTTCTAAACCCCATTTTTCAAATCTAATTTTCAAAATATTTTTTATTATTTTTATTTTTTCACTCTAAAGTGCAAAATTTGAACAGGAAATCATCACTTTTAACCTTTTTACCTGTGAGTAGGCATCTTATTATCATTGGCTAACTCTGATCTAGGCTATCTCAGGACCCGGTGTCTATAGTAGGCCCTAATTTTGGGGAAACTAGTGCACTAGTACCTAGATGAGCCAAAATTCAGATAAGAAGGGAAGAGATGCTACCTGAGGCAACCCTTACCTTTTTGCCGTGTGGAAGGTTGCGGCTTGTCGTTGTAGTGTTATCCAACTGTGGCTCATTCGCATTATCCTGCTGGCCTCCGCTTGGCTTGCACGGTGCGAGCTGTAGTGTTATCTAACTACAACTCCATTGCGATTTGTCCCGCTGGCCTCATCTCGGCTTGCACGGTGTGAGGAGTAGTGCTCTCAAACTACAACTCAGTTGCGATCTGTTCTATCGTGTGTGTCCCGCTGGCCTCATCTCGGCTTACACGGTGTCTGTGAGATGCAGTGTTCTCTAATTACAACCTCGGTTGCGATCTGTTCTATCGCAGGTGTCCCGCTGGCCTCATCCCGGCTTGCACGGTGTCTGTGAGACGCAGTGTTATCTAACCACAATCCTGTTGCGATCTGTTCTATTGCAGGTGTCCCACTGGCCTCATCTCGGCTTGCACGGTATTTGTGAGATGCAGTGTTAACTAACCACAATCCCTGTTGCGATCTGTTCTATCACTGGTGTCCTGCTGGCCTCATCTCGGTTTGCACGGTGTCCCGCTGGTCTCATCTCGGCTTGCACGGTGTCTGTGAGATGCAGTGTTATCTAACCACAATCCCGTTGCGATCTGTTCTATCGCAGGTGTCCCGCTGGCCTCATCTTGGCTTGCACGGTGTCTGTGAGATGCAGTGTTATCTAACTACAATCCCGTTGTGATCTGTTCTATCACTGATGTCCTGCTGGCCTTATCTCGGCTTGCACGGTATCTGTGAGATGCAGTGTTATCTAACCACAATCTCTGTTGCGATCTGTTCTATCGCTGGTGTCCCGCTGGCCTCATCCCGGCTTGCACGGTGTCTGTGAGATGCAGTGTTATCTAACCACAATTCCATTGCGATCTATTCTATCGCAGGTGTCCTGCTGTCCTCATCTCGGCTTGAATGGTGTTTGTGAGATGTAGTGTTCTCTAACTAAAATCCCGTTGTGAGATGCAGTGTTCGCTAACTGCAATCTCGTTGTGATATGTTCTATTGCATGTGCCCCCGCTGGCCTCATCTCGGCTTGCACGGTGTTTGTGAGATGTAGTGTTCTCTAACTACAATTCCGTTGTGAGATGCAGTGTTCTCTAACTGCAATCTCGTTGCGATCTATTCTATCGCTTGTGTCCCCGCTGGTCTCATCTCGGCTTGCATGGTGTTTGTGAGATGTAGTGTTCTCTAACTACAATCCCGTTGTGAGATGCAGTGTTCTCTAACTTCAATCTTATTGCGATCTGTTCTACCAACTGCGCTCTGCTAACCACCATCCGGCCAGTACAATCTCTGATCTGCTAACCACCATCCGGCTAATACGATATTTGATCTGCTAACCACCATCCGGCCAATACAATCTCTAATCTGCTAACCACCATCCGGCTAGTACAGTGTCTGATCTGCTAACCCTCATTCGGCTAGTACAATATCTGATCTGCTAACTCCCATCCAGCTAGTACAGTGTCTGATCTGCCAACCCCCATCCGGCTAGTACAATATTCTGATCTGTTAAACCCCCATCCGGCTAGTACAGTGCCTGGTCTGCCAACCCCCATCCGGCTAGATATTCTGATCTACTAACCCCCATCCGGCTAGTATACTGTCTGATCTGCTAACCCCACATCCGGCAAGTACAATATTCTGATCTGCTAAGCCCCATCCGGCTAGTACAATGTCTGATCTGCTAACCCCCATCCGGCTAGTACAATATTCTGATCGGCTAACCTCCATCGGCTAGTACAATGTCTGATCTGCTAACCCCCATCCGGCTAGTACAATATTCTGATTTGCTAACCCCCATCCGGCTAGTGCAGTGTCTGATCTGCTAACCTCCATCTAGCTAGTACAGTGTCTAATCTGCTAACCCTCATCCGGCTAGTATAGTGTCTGATCTGCTAACCCCCATCCGGCTAATACAATATTCTGATCTGCTAACCCCCATCTGGCTAGTACAGTGTCTGATCTCCTAACCCCCATCTGGCTAATACAATATTCTGATCTGCTAACCCCCATCCGGCTAGTACAATGTCTGATCTGCTAACCCCCATCCGGCTAGTGCAATGTCTAACTGTCAACCATCCTTAGGTCGGCATGGTGACTCACTCGTCATTGTCTTTACTAGCGCTTATCATGAACCTTATTTTTCTATAATAAAGGGCAAAGCAAATATGCAAGGTATATAAAAGAGATACTTACCTGTGGCAGTACATACCTGTTGGGGCCGATGTTTGACGGGTGCCCCCCTGAAGGACGGTTGGTTTTTTCCCAAATATCATTTCGTCTATCATCTCTAACGTAGCCTCCTTGTTGAAAAGACCTGCGTACTTCTCAAGAGGGCTCTATGCTCGCGGGGAGACTTTAAAAATCTGTGCTCACTGAGAGGCTTAAATGCTCAATGAGAGTCTTTGATGCTCACTGAGAGACTTTGATTTCAAGCCTCTAGAGAGGGAAATAGGTTTGAGCCTCCTCAGAGGAAAATTATATTTGAGCCTTCAGAGAGGAAATTGGATTTGAGCCTCCTCAGAGGAAAATATATTTGAGCCTCTACAGAAGAAATTGGACTTGAGCCTCCTTAGAGAAAAATTATATTTGAGCCTCCAGAGAGAAAATTGGATTTGAGCCTCCTCAGAGGAAATTATATTTAAGCCTCCAGAGAGGAAATTGGATTTGAGCCTCTTCAGAGGAAAATTATTTTTGAGCCTCCAGAGAGGAAATTGGATTTGAGCCTCCTCAGAGGAAAATTATTTTCGAGCCTCCTCAGAGGAAATTGGATTGGAAGTTTTGGTTGCTTGCTCGCAGGCAGATAGGTTTCAATGTCTTTGGTGTCCCTTAAAATGACTTTTGTAAAATTTTTTAGATTTTCACACTTTGGACGTATTCGAATTTTTACAGTATATTGGATTTTCAAGGCCTTGATAATATCTTTTTTTTTGTTTTGTTATTTTGATTTGTTTGTCTTTGTTGTTGTTGTTGCTCGAGAATTTGTTTTTGCTTGAGATTTTGTACACTTATTGTGTGATGTGTGTGAGCGTATGTCTTAAGATAGAGAAACTTACCTGGTTGCTCCCGACATGGCATGCATGAGTAGGCTCGCTCTTTTAAATGTCTTATTGGGAGTGGGTCTGCGAGATTCCATTCTCGTGAGGACTTCATCTTAATCTGATGGTTCGGCGTGGATGAGCGCCGATTTAGAGCTGAAACTGTACCTCGGCCCATTTTTGCATTTGATTGCCTAAGCTTCTCAAGGGATCTTCTTTTCTATAGATTTGTGTGATTTCGGATTGCCCTTAACATGGTGTGCCCGGATAGGCTTGTTCTTTTGGGCATTCCACCTCTATACATATTTACTTGATTTTATGCCAGATGTTGAGCTGAACCCATCCCTTGGATCATCCTTGCTCATGAGGTCTATTCGGACCTTTTCCTCTTAGTCATGTACACAACAACGTATACAAAAGATTGTGTGTGCGTATGGAACTATGTGTGTGAAATATACATACAAAACTATATACAAGAAACACATGCAAAGTATTAATGTACAAAAATTATGTGTACACAACTATATATGTAAAGGATTGAATGCATGTGATATGCAGAAGATCTATGCATGCGAGATGCATATGAGATGCAAGAATAGATAGACCACATCCTAGGTGGTTAAGGGATTTGTTGAGGGTACTGCTCGGCTGATCACATTGTCTAATGCCCCCCAAGGATCTAGAAAAGCGCTGTCTTGACTTTAGGGACTCTGACCCATATTCTTTTCAAATAGAACTGACTTGTGTGTATCTCTGCCCCCCGGTCAATGAGCATTTTGCTCCCAGGACTCTGAATCAAGTTCTGCATTATGCACTACCTACCTAAAGGGAAGTTATTCGGAGTAACACTGCCTTATCACTCCAGGCTCCAAAAGTCATTATTTTAAAGGTAGTGCATCCCTTGTGGATTTTCACACTAGCTTTTCTTAGCGGGAAATGCGTCCCTTTGGGGATTTACACACAACCCTATGCCTAATTTTTGCCTGGAATGGACCCAACCAATCCAGCGGCTTTTATTCATTTTTTGTAGGACAGACCGCCTGTTTTTAGGTTTTCACCCTGCCCTTTGGCCTAACTTTTGCTTAGAGAGCTAATTACGGTTTTCAACTCTAATGGCCTTTTATTTTATTTTTATTTTTTAAAGAGGGTATGACTGCAAGAAAAGTCGGAGCTACTATCAGAGCCCCCTTCTAGAGTAATCGGCAGTTATTCACTGAGGCATCTACTCCCTAGGCATTGGCTGTATTCCTTTGAATGTGTCGCTAGGTAAGGTGGCGGATAAGTATCAGGTTCCTTAGGGCTTCATGGGGCTGCTTTTTACCTTACCACCTGTAGACACCGGGTCCCGAGTAGCCTTGATCAGGATTACCCAATGATGAAATTAAGTGTGCCGATCTATAGGCAAAAGGAATGAAGTTGGAAGTGACGATTTCCTTGTCGATTTGTTGTTTTAAAATAAAATAAAAATGTATTTCAAAAACATTTTTAAAGTATTTTAAATATTATTTTGTGATGAAAAAAGTGAGTTTTTAAATTATTATATTTTATAGAAAATTTTAAAAAAAAAAATTTCGCGCAAGTGTCGGGCTGCGGCAACGCTGGGCGCGAGCCGCAGCGCCCCGGCGCGGAGGCGGAGCGCGCACGGGGCGCGCAGGGCAATGCGTAGCGCCGCGCGTGCTGACGGGAAGCCCGTCGGGCGCGCCGACGGGGCGTCCCTCGCCCCTGTGTGCCCATTTTCACCCGTTTTTGGCCTTTTATGGCCTTTTTTGCCATAACTTTTTCATTTTAAATGTTTTTTTAACTCATTTTTTTTGCATAATTCAATTCAAAAATCATTTTATCTTCCAACCCAATAAATTCAGTTATTTTTTGTAGTTATGGGAATTAATTTCTCAATTAAAAAATTTGATTTTTGAGGGGAATAAAAATGGTTTTTTAGTGAGAATTGGGGGGGATTTTCTAAAGAAAATATTTTTCTTCTTCTTTTTTCTTTCAAGAACAAATTCTCTCAATTTTTAAAAGAATTTCCAGCAATTTTTATGGCAAAAAATAACAATTTTTGTTCTTGAGAATTTTCTTATTTTCAATTGACAATTTTTATTTTGAGACAAATAAATCAATTATTTGTTCTTGAGTAAAAATCCATTTTCAATATATTATTTTCCTAACTTTATTCTTACAATTAAGACAAGGAATTATATCTTACCTTCATTTCATCAAGATAAATTTTGAGGGTAAACATTCTTGGCTCAATTTCTTAATTTAATTTTTAATTTCATTTTTTTGTTTCCAATTAATTAATTAACATGTAAATTCTTTTAGTTCTATCATTTTATTCCTTTTTTATTCTTTTGATTTTATTTAATTAATTATCATGTAAATTTTTTTAGTTCTATCATTTTATTTTTTTTATTCTTTTGATTTTATTTAATTAATTATCATGTAAATCCTTTTAGATCTATTATTTAATTGTTCATGTTATTACTTCTTATTTTTTAATTGTTTATACTATTATTTCTTGTTCTTATTTCTTCTTTAATTGTTCATGTTCATATTATTGTTATCATTTTTGTTCACATATATTATTAGTATCATCATTTAACATGTTTTAGCATAATTGGCTTATCTTATTTTCATTTTATTCCTTCATATTCAATTGGATTGTTCATTTTCTTTGATGTTATTATTATTTTTATTATTGTTAGTATTATTATTATTATTATTATTATTATTATTATTATTATTATTATTATTATTATTATTATTATTATTATTATTATTATATTTGATTGTTCATATTCTTGTCATTATTTTTGTTCATATATTATTATTATCATTAGTATTATTATTATTATCATTAGTACTATTATTGTCATCATTATTATTATAATTTACTATTATTATTACCATCATTATTTTATTATTATTATTATTATTATTATTATTATTATTATTATTATTATTATTATTACTTGCACATTTAATTGGATTTTTCATATTTTTTGATATTATTATCATCATTATTATTTTTAGTTATTATTATTGTGATTAGTGTTATTATTATTATTATTATTATTTGTCATTACTATCATCATTATTATTTTTATTAGATTTGTTTATTTTTATAATTTATTATTGTTGTCATCATCATTATTATTTTCATGTTTGCATACATGTTGAATTTTATTATCATTATTATTTTCATGTTTGATGCATGTTAAATTTTATTATTTTTATTTATGCATGTTAAATCGTTAAAGGTTTAAGTTATTTTTTTATGCTATATAATTAATTTGTCATGCATGAAATATCTTATTTTAATTCATTTTTTTACACGTTACATGTTTAATTCATTTTTTTATTACTAACATGGCTTTTATTTGTTTTTTTATTTTGTAATACTTTTTTTTATGTGTGAGTTTTTGCCAAGTGGGAACCCATAGAGACTTGAAGATACCATTTGGATGTTGTTCAATTTTTTATTGTTTTTCATTATTTTGCTTTCATTTGGGTTTATTTTATTATTATTATTATGTAATTTGTAATAATAAATTTATTTTTATGCACGCTAATTACAAAGTCATAAAAATATTTCTGTCTATTAAACTTGGGTTTTTCTAAATAAAAATGGGACCAATGTCCTAGTTTTTCTCATCCAAAATAAATTATCACTTTAAAATTATTTTCTTTAATTATGCATGAGAGGACCAATGTCCTCATTTTTAATAAATAGCCCGATTTATGCATGATTTGTATTTTATTTACAAGTGGGGGTTGTATTCCGCTCCTAGTTTTGTTGTAATTTATTTCACTTTCATTTATTTTATTTACTGCTTTATTTATATGATTGATATGCGTTTAGTTAAATTGCATTAAAATTGAATGAGAAAAGGCATGAAATACTAAATTCAAAATTCAATTATAAACTTAACCAAAGGTATGAATAAATGGGGAGTCACGAACCTGTCTCTAGTCTTTGGGCTCAATGAGGTGAGAGACCCATTTCAATGGGATCTCCAAGACACCTCTTGTGTCCCGTAAAAAGACTTTAACTTGCATAATCCTAGGCTCCATGAGGCGAGAGGGCCCTCCTAATGTTCTATTAGGATGGAACCTCCAAGACCCCTCTGGCTTGGCCAAAATGGACATAGCAGCGCCATCTTAAGCTCACTGAGGCGAGACGAACTTTCCCAATGTTTTATTGGGTGGCGACTCCATGAAATCTCCTTGTTGCCCGAAATAGACGCACTTGTAAATACCTTACAAGTTTTATGAACCTCTCCTGATAGCCCTAAAGCGGGCCTTCGGGAGGATACGAGGGGCGACGCGCGTCACAGTAGCGACTCCGCTGGGGACAATAAGAGACTTCCCTTCGAAAGTACCTTGGCTAAAATTTACAATTGAGTTTTAATTTAAAAATTTCATCTCTTTTCGACATTGCATAGCATATCATTAGATCCTTAGATTATGTTAGTTTTGTCCCTATCTTAACCTCGGTGCGTTCCCGAAGCACGACCCTACGTTCACTCAATGTGGGGAAGTGTTAAGGATAATCACCAGTCCAAGCCTCGTACCTTATGGTATATCAAATGGTGACCCAATCGGTCGTTATGCTCGTGATGAGTTAGACCCGTTGGCAGGGACCATGCTTGGGTAGCCCTAAAGTATCACTACCTTTTGACCAAAGCTCATGTATTGGCAATAGATACTTTCACTAGGTGAAATGTACCATAATACCGTGCTTGCTACTTGGGCCATCATATATTGAATAAAATTAGTTAAATTAAATGGTCTTTCGTCAAAGGTTTTCATGCCCCGGTAGGCCCATCTTGATTTAATTGAGGTGTTTAAATATATAATGGCCAAACACCTATATGTATGTACATTAAATAAGAGATGTTATGCTGCCGGTTTCCCACCGTGCACCATACGCGCCCATTGGGTCCCCTGTTGAGCCATGGGCCAATCCCACCTAGGAAAGAGACTAAGACCTCGTGTGCGGGAGTGATAAGGTTGTAGGGATCTATCTGCTTGCATGTGGTTGTGGATGCTGCACAGCATGCTCATGCATCGCGTGTTATTCATATGTGTTAATAAAAAAAGAAAACAAAAAAATCTATGCATTTTATTTTTGTGTGTGTATATCCTTTTATTATCTTTATTTCATATGTACATATTAACCTTCACATTTTTTTCCAAGCCTCGCATCGTATTATTGAAAACTATTGATCTTTCACTCATCGAGGACCATCTGCACCAGCACCATCATACATTACATGCCATTCATGCATCATTTTAACCCTTGGTTTTTTCAGCCACTATAGACCATTTACCTGGGAGGTTTTGGGGTCCCCGCAGTTGCTCGAGGGGCAAATAAAGTTCAAATTAGTTGGCAGAGATCTAGTATCTTTATCAGAATATACACAGGCATTAGAAATGGCTGATCCTTCACAACAGACTGAAGAGATCCGTGCCCTAATGGCCCAAGAGATAGATGAGAGATGTGAAGAGCTAGAAAAAAAGTTGTTGGCCGTGATTAAGGAGAGGATGGATGCCATGGCACTTGTTCTTCAAGCCCAATTCATGATGACGTCTATTAGCCAGGTTAACTCGGACCCGACTCAGAAGGCTCATGCAACGACGAATGTAATGTTCCCGTCCACTCCCAAGCCTAGGCACAAGGCACCATTCGACTCACCAATCAAGCTACTGGGAAGAGCAAAGGGACTAGAGCCTTTACAGTCAATGGGCCTCCTCAGTCCCTCGAACATCGAAAGGAAGCTAACTGATCTTGAAGAAGAGATTGTGAAGTCCAAGCTTGCAACTACCCGGGCACCTCTCAATAAGACTATTGCTGGCCCCGCAAGTCCAGGAGTTGGTTACTATGATAATAGCAGTGGTACTCAAAAGGCAAGAAAAGTATCAGCAATTAAAGCGGATCAGAGGCACTACTCTAATTTGGGCAGATCCTTGTCTTGGGTACTCAATAGATTGATGAAGGAAGGTAAGCTACAGCCACTACCTTCTAAGCCTGCCAGAAATCAGGGACAACCCAATCACAAGGCCGATCAGTATTGTGCCTTTCACCAGCACACTGGACATGTGACGAATAATTGTGTGAGGCTAAGACATGAGATTCAAGATCTGATCGATAATAAACAGATTACTGATCCAGAGCGCCGCAAGAAATAGAGGAAAAAACCTTCTAGTAGATATGCTTTTCATATTTGAATTATTTTTTCAGTCTTGATGTATGTGGTACTGTTTACATTAACTATATTAATGGCTTTTTGTTTATGTTCTCATGATTTCATTATGCATGATCACAATCACAAGTCATTTACATTTGATATTAACTTAATGAATACTCCTTCATATAATCTCGAGATCTTGTAGCATCTGATATAACTCCTGAAGGGAGGAAAATCCTAAGAGCTGAAAATAAAAATAGAAAGTAAAAAAAACTAGTCGCAATTAGGGGATTGGATGAAAACTCACTAAGAGCACTAGAACCTTTTTGATTACCCGTCAAAGCGACTCCTGGATAAGGCTGGATCCAGAAAATGATTTAGGCACTATTTCTTTGTATAGCTCTCTAAATGACCATTTCCTACCCTCATTTCAAAATCGCTTGCTAGCCCGTTGAGCCTTTATTTTGGTATGCTAAATGCGTACCGATTTTATTGTTACACACATTAAAACTACCTTTCGCCTAAAATAATTTTGGCTTCCCCTTAGAAGAATGGTCGCTATAGTAAGGATGGATGTACATTACGATATCCGCTTGAGCTATCCAAAAATTGCCCTAGTGAAAGTGGGTTTACACTTCTGAAAGAGATTTTTAATTATTGATGATCTTTGAGGCTTGACCATTGGCAATCCTTTAGGCCATCAAAAATTTGCCCCGATGAAAATGGGTCTACATTTCGAGAAGGGAATTTCAACCATTGATAATTTTGGGTTACCAGAAAAATCACCCTGATAAGGATGGGTCTACCCTTTGGAAAATGAATTTGCGATTATCGATAATTTTTGGGCTACACTTCAGGAAAGGGGTTTTAAATCACCAATAAATCTTTTGGGTAATTAGGGACATAAATTTGTGAAGAAAAAAAGAGGAAGGAAAAAAAAGAAAGAAGAAAAAAGAAGGAAAATAGTAGGGCCCAAGATAATACCCCTAGATGAGTTCAGTAGCTATCTTTCTTAGCTTAATTGTTACGTTGAGTTTGATAAGTCAGAGTATTACCGAGTCCAAATTCGAGAATTTTTGGACAATATGTAATTAGTTTAAAAATGATTCCATCATCCAAATGAATGTTGCAACCATTTTTTCTCTAGAAACCTGATCCTCCTTTGATAGCCATCTACCTAAGCCTAACATTACAACCAAAGTAAGACCTTTTGATTCTTAGTTCAGTCTTATCCAATTAGTGGAGATGACCTTTTAATAAGGTTTGGTACGTAGAAAGAGGCATATGGTGTTTCTTGAACTTTAAGTGGGGAGCCACGAATGCATTTATGCATTTGAGTTGAGTCTCGTCCCCAACGTGCTTAGAGAAAGAAAAAAGGAAAAGAGTATTCGAGCAAAAATTAAGAGCAGAGAGAAAATTTTCAACCATAAAAATCTGAGAGAGCTAGTTGATAACAGGAGTTTGATGATTTCAAGATCCATCTCGAGATTAGATAAGGTCATGTATTTTCTCTGATTAATGCCAAATGGTGATCATGTGTGATGAAATCAGACTGGAGCATATGCATATATACAATAATATTTTAATGTAAGCAAAGCACTTTATCTTGCATACTCAAAATGGTTTAAGTTCCAGTATAAAAAGTAGCGCATTGCTTTTTCTTCGCATATGTGCAATTTACTATAAGTGGCCCTCATTGCCATCTTCATCTTGATGCTTCAACAGACTTGCCCCGACATCGGCTTCGAACTATTTGTCAGCACAAAATCCATATGATCATTATTCAAGAACCGAAAAGGATTTTAGTCCTTAAAAAAAAAAAAAGAAGAAGAAAGGGCCGTTAGAGATGAAAACCGTAACTGGCTCTCTAAGCAAAAGTTAGGCCAAAAGGGCAGGGTGAAAACCTAGAGACAGGCAGTCTGCTCTACAAAAAAAGAGAAAAGCCACTGGATTTTCCAGGCAAAAATTAGGCATAAGGTTATGTGAAAATCCTTAAAGGGACGCATTTCCCATGAAGAAAAGCTAGTGTGAAAATCCACAAGGGACGCACTACCTTTAAAACAATGACTTCCGATGCCTGGAGCAATAAGGCAGCATACTTCGGATGATCTTCCTTTCAGCCAGATAAGACATAATTCAGGACATGAGTCAGAATCCCGGGCATTTGCTCATTGACCGGGGGGCAAAGATGCACCTGACGGTTCTCTTTGAAGAGTTTACGGGTCAGGGTCCCTAAGCAAAGATGCCATTTCTAGTTCCTCAGGGGGCATGGTGGAGCGGCCAAGCCATATCCTCAACGGACCTTTAACTACTTAGCATGGTGGAGCGGCCAAACCATATCCTCAACGGATATTTAACCACTTAGGACATGGTCTATTCATTTTTGCATGCATTTCATACCATTCTTTAGCAAATAGCTGCATATGGCCATTTACACTTGCATGCACAATCTCTTGCATATATTCCTGTGCACACAACTTTGCAGGAAAGTCCAAATGAAGGCCACACACATAAAAGCTAGTCAAGGACAACAACGTTAGCACTCACCCTTGCTGGACAATCAGGTCAAGATACAATCTACACCGGTAAATCTCCGAAACTTCTTAAGAGGCAATTCTCCGAGGTCTCTTAGGAGAGAAATCTCTTTTTCTCTTGCACTTTTGGTAGTCTGTAGCAGACTCGGTGCAGTCCTCTAAGAGGGCATCTCTTGCACTTTTGGTAGTTTGTAGCAGACTCGGTGCAATCCTCTAAGAGGGCATCTCTTGCACTTTTGGTACTCTGTAGCAGACTCGGTGCAGTCTCTAAGAGGGCATCTCTTGCATTTTTGGTAGTCTGTAGCAGACTCGATGCAGTCCTCTAAGAGGGCATCTCTTGCACTTTTGGTAGTCTGTAGCAGACTCGGTTCTGTCCTCTAAGAGGGCATCTCTTGCACTTTTGGTAGTCTGTAGCAGACTCGGTGCTGTCCTCTAAGAGGGCATCTCTTGCATTTTTTGTAGTCTGTAGCAGACTCGGTGCTGTCCTCTAAGAGGGCATCTCCTGCACTTTTAGTAGTCTGTAGCAGACTCGGTGCAATCCTCCTTTTGCTTTTTTTGTAGCCTGTAGCAGGCTCGGCGCATCGTCATCTGAGGATGACACCTCTGCACTTTTAGTAGTCTGTAGCAGACTCGGTGCAGCCCTCTTCTTGCACTTTTAGTAGTCTGTAGCAGACTCGGTGCAATCCTCTGAGGAGGGTATCTCCTACGTTTTGTAGTCTTGTCAGCGACTCGACGCATCGTCATCTACGGATGGCAGCTGCACTTTTAGTAGTCTGTAGCAGACTCAGTGTAGTCCTCTTTTTGCACTTTTAGTAGTCTGTAGCATACTCAGTGCAATCCTCCTTTTGCGTTTTTTGTAGCCTGTAGCAGGCTCGACGCATCGCCATTTTCGGATGGTTCCTGCACTTTTTGTAGTCTGCAGCAGACTCGATGCAGTCTTCTGAGGAGGGCTTTTCTCTCATTTTGTAAGTCTGTAGCAGACCCGGCGCATCACCGTCTTAGGATGGTTCCCTAGCACTTTGTAGTCTTCTCAGCGACTCAGTGCAACTCAAGAGGATGAATCACAACACTGTTCTCGAGGGAGCAGCTGGAAGGAGGCAGCCTCAGGTACGCGCTTCTTTCCTTTTCCTGAATTTTGGCTCACCTAGGCACCCACACACTAGCCTCCCCAAAATTGGGGGCAACTGTAGACACCGGGTCCCGAGTAGCCTTGATCAGGATTACCCAATGATGAAATTAAGTGTGTCGATCTATAGGCAAAAAGAATGAAGTTGGAAGTGACGATTTTCTTGTCGATTTGTTATTTTAAAATTAAATAAAAATATATTTCAAAAATATTTTTAAAGTATTTTAAAAATTATTTTGTGATGAAAAAAGTGAGTTTTTAAATTATTATATTTTATAGAAAATTTAAAAAAAAAAAAAAATTTAGCGCGAGTGTCGGGCTGCGGTAGCGCTGGGCGCGCGCCGCAGCGCCCTGGCGCGCAGGAGGAGCGCGCGCGGGGCATGCTCGCCCGGGCGCTGGGTGGCGCGCAGCGCCCAGCACTGGGCGACGCGGCGCGCGCCTGCACGTGGGAAGCCAGTCGGGCTCGCCGACGTGGCGCCCCTCGCCCCTGTGCGCCCGTTTTCACCCGTTTTGGCCTTTTATGGCCTTTTTGGCCATAACTTATTCATTTTAAATGCTTTTTAACTCATTTTTTTTGCATAATTCAATTCAAAAATCCTTTTATCTTCCAACCCAATAAATTTAGTTATTTTTTGTAGTTATGGGAATTAATTTCTCAATTAAAAAATCTGATTTTTGAGGGGAATAAAAAGGGTTTTTTAGTGAGAATTGGAGGGGATTTTCTAGAGAAAATATTTTTCTTCTTCTTTTTTCTTTCAAGAACAAATTCTCTCAATTTCTAAAGGAATTTTCAGCAATTCTTAAGGCAAAAAATAAAAATTTTTGTTCTTGAGAATTTTCTTATTTTCAATTGACAATTTTTATTTTGAGACAAATAAATTAATTATTTGTTTTTGAGTAAAAATCCATTTTCAATATATTATTTTCCTAACTTTATTCTTACAATCAAGACAATGAATTGAATCTTACCTTCATTTCATTAAGATAAATTTTGAGGGTAAACATTCTTGGTTTAATTTCTTAATTTAATTTTTAATTTCTTTTTTTTGTTTCCAATTAATTAATTAACATGTAAATTCTTTTAGTTCTATCATTTTATTCCTTTTTTATTCTTTTGATTTTATTTAATTAATTATCATGTAAATTCTTTTAGTTCTATCATTTTATTTTTTTTTATTCTTTTGATTTTATTTAATTAATTATCATGTAAATCCTTTTAGATCTATTATTTAATTGTTCATGTTATTACTTCTTATTTTTTAATTATTTATACTATTATTTCTTGTTCTTATTTCTTCTTTAATTGTTCATGTTCATATTATTGTTATCATTTTTGTTCACATATATTATTAGTATCATCATTTAACATGTTTTAGCATAATTGGCTTATCTTATTTTCATTTTATTCCTTCATATTCAATTGGATTGTTCATCTTCTTTGATGTTATTATTATTATTATTATTATTATTATATTTGATTGTTCATATTCTTGTCATTATTTTTGTTCATATATTATTATTATCATTAGTATTATTATTATCATCATTATTATTATAATTTACTATTATTATTACCATCATCATCATTATTATTATTATTACTTGCACATTTAATTGGATTGTTCATATTCTTTGATATTATTATCATCATTATTATTATTTGTTATTATTATTGTGATTAGTGTTATCATTATTATTATTATTTGTCATTACTATCATCATCATTATTTTTATTAGCTTTGTTTATTTTTATAATTTATTATTGTTGTCATCATCATTATTATTTTCATGTTTTCATACATGTTGAATTTTATTATCATTATTATTTTCATGTTTGATGCATGTTAAATTTTATTGTTTTTATTTATGCATGTTAAATCGTTAAAGTGTTAAGTTATTTTTTTTATGCTATCTAATTAATTTGTCATGCATGAAATATCTTATTTTAATTCATTTTTTACACGTTACATGTTTAATTCATTTTTTATTACTAACATGGCTTTTATTTGTTTTTTTTTTATTTTTCAATACTTTTTTTTATGTGTGAGTTTTTGCCAAGTGGGAGCCCATAGAGACTTGAAGATACGATTTGGATGTTGTTCAATTTTTTATTGTTTTTCATTATTTTGCTTTCATTTGGGTTTATTTTATTATTATTATTATGTAATTTGTAATAATAAATTTATTTTTATGCACGCTAATTAAAAAGTCACAAAAATATTTCTGTCTATTAAACTTGTGTTTTTCTAAATAAAAATGGGACCAATGTCCTAGTTTTTCTCATCCAAAATAAATTATTACTTTAAAATTATTTTCTTTAATTATGCATGAGAGGACCAATGTCCTCGTTTTTAATAAATGGCCCGATTTATGCATGATTTGTATTTTATTTACAAATGGGGGTTGTATTCCGCTCCTAGTTTTGTTGTAATTTATTTCGCTTTCATTTATTTTATTTATCGCTTTATTTATACGATTGATATGCGTTTAGTTAAATTGCATTAAAATTGAATGAGAAAAGGCATGAAATACTAAATTCAAAATTCAATTATAAACTTAACCAAAGGTATGAATAAATGGGGAGTCCCGAACCTGTCTCTGGTCTTTGGGCTCAATGAGGCGAGAGACCCATTTCAATGGGATCTCCAAGACACCTCTTGTGTCCCGTAAAAAGGCTTTAACTTGCATAGTCCTAGGCTCCATGAGGCGAGAGGGCCCTCCTAATGTTTTATTAGGATGGAACCTCCAAGACCCCTCTGGCTTGCCCAAAATGGACATACCAGTGCTGTCTTAGGCTCACTGAGGCGAGATGAACTTTTCCAATATTTTATTGGGTGGCGACTCCATGAAATCTCCTTGTTGCCCGAAATAGACGAACTTGTAAATACCTTACAAGTTTTATGAACCTCTCCTGATAGCCCTAAAGCGGGCCTTCGGGAGGATACGACGGGCGACGCGCGTCACACCACCCATTGTGCTCGATAGTTTAGAGGGATTAGTGATATAGTGAGGCACCCCTATCTTTCTAAGGTGGACCTTATCTTTGGTTTTTACCTCCAGATACCATAGCCTCTGGGCAAGCTGCCGGTGAAGACTATTATGCCATCTATCGGGGATCGTTCCTTTACTCCTACTAATTCATTCAAGAGGTAGGTGCTTACTCTCGCAGTTGATAATAGAACTCATTGACTTAAACATCCGGACGGTGAGAGCAGTAGTAGATTGTAGTCATTTAGATTTCATGCATCCAGCAATGAACAATGTTTCTCTTTTTATAAATGACTAGAAAATAATGAACACATGTATTTGCAAAGATTGTGTACATTTTGGTATGATTTCTCTATACATGATCATTATCTAACGTCGATTCAAAATGCAAAACTACATCTAATCTCAGAGTAAATCTTGCAAGCATCAAACTCCTGTCTACAATCAGCCCTCTCGGGTTTTCTTGATTGGATATTTTCTCTCAAGCCTCTAATTTTTGCCCAGGGTGCCTTTTTTAGATTTTGACCCTGACGAGACGCCCATTTTTAGCAAGGCCACCTTTTTTTGGTTTTCGACCCGCGGGGCTTTTATTCTCTTCTTTTCATTTTTAGTCTTTAACCATGGAACTTCTTGGTTTTGTCGATGTTGACCGGTTCTTTGAAGTAGTCTTCATCGCTGTCTATTGCTGCCCCTTAGATAATAATCTCTGGAAAATAAATGGGCCTTCCTATACTGATTTGAATTTGCCTCATTCGTCTGGAATGTTCGGACTTATTTGCTTGAAGACTGAATCTCTCTCTCCCGTCGGATGCTTTCTGACCTTCTTCCCAAATAACCGAGCAGAGTGTTTTCTGATATATCTAACTATGGCTGTAATCCCATGACATGTCCTCATCTGATGTGTTTAACTGCTGCTGCCATTGCTGTGCCCTGTCGGCTTCTGGAATCTAGGCTTTCATGACTGTCTTTAAAGTTTTGCGCTCCACTTTGAACAGCCATACTGCTTCTGCCCCCTATATCGAGGAATAAAAGGTGATTCTTATAGAGGTTCTGATAGTGGTTCTCTAGCCTCGAAGTGCAAAAGTCCATTTCTCTGCCCAATCCTTGTAATTTCGAACCATCTTGACCCAGATCTCCTTGTTAGCATCCTTTCCTGCCCCATTGGTTTAAGGGCAATACAGGGAAGACTTGTGGTCTTTTAGGTCATACTCCTGTAGCAACTTCCTAGCCTTAGCCATAAATCGTCCTTTCGCACTTGAACCCTGCGTGGTGTGGGAGACCATATCGATATATTGGATTTCCTTTGATGACCTTGTCCGTTGGAGGCCATAGGGTACACCTCCCTATGATGTCTATTCCTATGCTCGAGCAACCCATGTCCATTGTAAGTCAATATAACCCTTTTGGTCCTTCTTGGAAGTCAAGAAAAATGGCAAAGTACAGGCAAGTATAGGTCAATGGGATTTGAACAAAGCTTGCCCCCCATAATGATTTTCCAATCTACATATTGATTCTTTTCTTTCTCTCATTTTTTTCTTTTGTTCTTTTTTTTCGAGGATAAGCTTTGTTCTAATCCTGATAGTTTACACATACGCGCACTCCTCCTCTTTTTGATTTGGGACAATATTGACCAACTAAGTTTGGCGTTGAACTTCGATTAGAAATTTTGGCTTCATCTCTGCCTGTGGATTTCTCCTTTTAATCTTTTCTACCTCTTTCGCCTTCAATCTTTCGAGTTTCTGTGTGATTGGTCCATGATCGGGGTATGTTGGAATGGTGTGCTCGGTGATTCGGCGATCAACTCTTAGCATGTCTTCATAAGTCCAGGCAAAGACTTTTTTACATTTTCTTGAATTTCTCTCAAGTTTTAATCTCTCTTCAGGAGTTGTATTAGATGCTATCAAGATTTTCTTTGGACTTTTTAAAGTTCTGAGATTAAATGGGGTAGCATCAACTGAATCAATGTCAAATATGAACGAGTCATTATCATGATTATGCATAGAGAAATCATAAGAGATATAACACAAGTAAGTAAAAAGTGTTCGTCTTATTAATGAAACTAGAATGTCATTATTAAATAGTTCAAAGATAAAAAGAACATTCTAAATAGATAATCATTTTCTATTCTTGCCAACACAGATGTTGCAGCCGATGGTCCATTATCATCCATAAGAACCGTCCTGCCTTTCCACTTAGGCACTTAATCCATCTTACTCTTTCCCTCTCGCTTTTCTGGGTCGAAGATCTATTGGGAGTCAATTAGATCTTGAATAGCATGTCTCAAGGTCTTGCAATCGTCTGTGGTATGCCCGGTGTGCTGGTGGAAGGCATAATACCGATCCCCTTTGTGATCGGACTGCCCCTGGCTTCTAGCGGGCCTATCTGGCAAAGGCTGTAACATCCCCTCCTTTATCAGCCTCTTAAGGACCCAAGACAATGATCTGCCCAAATTAGAAAAATGCCTTTGCTTCACCTCCGTGGTTGGCGCTTTTATAATCTTTTCCTTTTCTGGGTCTGGCATCAGTTCTTGAATGCGATCTCTCAAAGGACGACAATAGTCTATTTTATGCCCTGAATACTGGTGATACATGCAATACCAATCTGCTCTATATCTAGGGTGTCCTTGACTTGGGGCAGGCCCGGCCGGCAAGGGTTGTAACTTCCCTTTCTTGACGAGACGGGTGAAGTGCCAAGATAATGGCCTACCCGAGACAGTGAGGTGGGACCGAGCTGCTCTAGTGGCTGAGACTTTTGTAACCTTAACATTTGCCTCACTGATGTTATGGCTTCCTGAGCTTTCACCTTTTAGAATATGCATGATTGCGGGGTCCCCATCCTCTTCAGGCACAATACTATATTCTAGAGTAGGCCTCCTATTTCCTCCTTGCTCACCTGGTAAGTCAAGTGGCCTTTTGCCTCTGGTTTCGAAAGAAAATGTAGGTACTGCAGCCATCGCTGCATGAGCTTTCTTAACTATGGCCGGCTCTACTTGGTTATGAGTTGTTGCCATAAGCTGACCTTGGAGAACAAGTGCCATGGCATCCATTCTTTCTTTGACCATGGCTAGTTGTAGACATCGGGTCCCGAGGCGGTCCAAGATCAGGATTACTCGATGATGAAACAAAAGACCGATTTTTGGCAAGAAAAGTGAGAATCAATTGTTTTCCTGTCGAAATTGTGCTTTTTTAGAAAAATAATTAAAAATATGTACTTTACAAATTAAAAATTAAAATGGGTAGAAAATATTAATTTTGTGTCCTTAGAGCTTTTATTAAAAAAAAAAAATCGTGAATGCCACCTGCACGGCAGGCCACCCCTGCGTGCGCGCCCCCCTGCGCGCGCACGGTAGGGTGCCGCGGGCGGTGTAGTGGCACCGCGCGCGCCCCTGCGCGAGCGCAGCAGGCTGCCGCGCGCACTGCCTCCCCTCCGTGCGGCCACCTGGCCGTTGCCCCGTGCTGTCCCTTTCTCTGCATTTTTTCCTGATTTTTTCTTCTTTTTCAGTCTATTTTCTTCAGTCTTTCACCCTTTTATGCTAATTTTAGAACAACAAAATTAAAAGCTATTTTGTCCCTTCCTTTATTTTGGCCACAACTAAAATTTAAAGGGGAATTTCCCTTCATTTTGAGGGAGGACGGCAACATTTTGAAAGGGGGGAGTTTTTTGGATTTTGGGTTTGTCTCTCTAGCTTTTCACTCTCCAGCAAAAAGTTCTTCAAAATTTCTCAAGTTTTTTTTTCTTCTTTCTCTCATGTTTTAATTTATTTATTTTTCTTCAAAAAATATATTTCATTTCTTGAGTGATTTGAGCTTGGAAAATTAATTTTCTTTGCTCAAATCACCCACAAAAAAATATTTTTATCAAAATATTCTCTTGATTTTATTTCAAAATATTGATTTCTATATTTTCTTCAAATTTTCATCACCACAAATTTGACAAGGGGAACGGATTGAGACATCCTATTTTCGATTTAAAAATTCTGAGGGTAAACATTTTTGGACTCGTTCTAATTTATTTTTTGTATATTATTTATTGTTGTTAATATTATTTTTGCCATTATTACCACATCTATTATTCATTTTAGTATTTTAATGTGTTAATATCACTATCAATATGTCATTTGTTTGCTTTGATTTTCATGCTCCTTTTCTATTATTATTATTATTATTATTATTATTATTATTATTATTATTATTATTATTATTATTATTATTATTATTCTGTTTTTATCATTATTATCACATGTTTATTTTATGTCTATTGATGTTATATTGTTACTATTATTTATTATGGTGATTTGCTGTTATCATGTTAATTGCATTATTATTATTATTGTGGTTAGCATTGTTCTTGTGGATTATAATTATTATTGGGTCACATTTTTATTATTATTATTAATAATATTTACTTTATACTATAATCATTATTGGTATTAATATATTATTATTATTATTGTGTGGTTTTATTACGATTATTATATTTATTATTTATCTTATTTATTGTTGTATTGTTATTACTGTTAATGATTTATTTTATTGCATTGTTATCATTGTTGTTATTATTATATTTTGCATTTGTTTGATTAATTTACTGGGAATATTTACTAATATTTTTGATATTATTTTTGTCTGAGATTTAACTTGAGTTGGGCAATGTAAGTGTCCCCGCGACTCCCCCGGATGGGTCGCGATGCATGGAGGATCACATCGATTTTGGTGAGATCTTTCTCAATCCTTTCTTTATGTTGTGTTATTTGTAAATAATTATTTTATTTATGTACGCGTGAGATAAAAAGTCACAAAAATATTTTTACAATTAAATTAAATTTTTACTAATAAAATTGGGATCAATGTCCCTTGTTT
Organism: Excoecaria cochinchinensis; assembly: GCA_947683425.1. Classification (NCBI taxonomy): domain Eukaryota; kingdom Viridiplantae; phylum Streptophyta; class Magnoliopsida; order Malpighiales; family Euphorbiaceae; genus Excoecaria; species Excoecaria cochinchinensis. The sequence continues at coordinate 14,764,125 of CANTUQ010000073.1, read as the reverse complement.
TAGCCAAACAATAAAAAATATCGCAATTAAAACGAAGAGTCGATTTTCTCCAAAAATGGGATCACTCATCCCAGTTTTCACTCAACAATCAAAATGACTCTTTGAACCCTCTTTAAATAAATGCGAAGGAACCAATGTTCCTAAGTTTCGACCAAGTGCGAAGGAACCAATGTTCCCAAAATAATGCCCCGATTTATGTATGCCTTTTCTTATTTTGTGTGAGTGTTTTAAATTTAAGCTCATTTCTTTTTGGGCCCTTGTAATTAATTTTAGGGCAATTCTATTTAATTTTGGGGATTGTATTCCGTCCCACTTTATGTTTTTAGCTTTCTTTCAATGGGGTTGTATTCTGCCCCTATTTCTCTTGTAATTGTGTGCTTGCGTGTTTACCGCTTTCATTTATTGCTTTCTTTTATCGCCTTTTATCGCTTTCATTTATTTTCTTTTATTTACATGCTTGAAATGCGCTCTTTAATTAAAAATGCATTGACCGTGTGAGATGAGAGATATAATTTTAAGAGATTAAAAACTCATTTATAATTAACCAAAGCATAAATAAGAGGAAAGTTCCGAACACCATATCTCTGGTTTAGACCGTTAGAGGTGAGAGACCTTTTCCCAATTTCTTGCAAATTGGGTGGCGACTCCAAATGCCTCAATGGTGCCTTTAGGTGTCATTAGAGTAGGTTATTCTCCCCAATGTTCTATTGGGAGAAATACACCGATGATGTCTCATGGTGTCCATGATCAAATGACGCAAACAAATTCCTCGAATCCCAAAGGCGGATTCAAAGCGAGGGCCCTTGCTGGGTACTTCCGCGCGCGTCACAGTGGCGACTCCACTGGGGACTTTGTGTTTGAGACTTCGGTCCGAAAGTGCTTTGGTTAAAATTTATAATTGGATTTTTGAAACTTAAAATTCTATCTCTTTTTGAAAATTGCATCATATCATTTTAGAGCCTTAGAATTATGCTAGTTGGTCCCCTATCTACCTCGGTGCGTTCCCGAAGCACGACCCTACTTTCACTCATTGTAGGGAAGTGTTAAGGATAATCACCAGCCCAAGCCTAGTACCTTTTGGTATATCAAATGGAGACGCGATCGGTCGCTACGCTCGTGATGAGCTAGACCCGTCGGCAGGGACCATGCTTGGGTAAACCTAAAGCAATACTACCTTGACCAAAGCCCATGTAATGGCAAGTAGAAACTTCCCTTAGGTAGCATGCTCCTTAATACAATGCTTGTGGTGTGGGTCATCGCGTATTAAACAAAATTAACCAATTTAAAATGATTTTTTATCAAAGGCTTTCATGCCCCGGTAGGCCCATCTTGATGGGATTGAATTGTTCGAACACGTGATGGCAAAAACTCATAAGTATGCTCATTAGACTAGGAGTGTTATGCTGCCAATTTTTTTTGCCATGCACATTCCGTGTTCATTGGGTCCCCTGTTGACCCGTGGACTAAGCCCACCTAGGAAAGAGACCGCATGACCTCGTGTGTGGGAGTGATAAGGTTGGAAGGATCTATCTGCTTGCATGTGTTTGTCTATGCTGCACCAGCACGGCCATGCATTGCATCTCAATCATGCATCATCCTAACAAAGGTGTGTCTTGAGGCCATCATAGATTCATCCAGGTGGTTTAGAGGTCCTGACGGTCGGTTGAGAAAGATTTTCCCACAGCTAGTGGCAGATTAGAGCTCAGACTCATCAATAGAGATGAGAATGTTGGATCCATCAAGTGGTTCAGATGCGACTAAGGCAATGATGGCCGAAGAAGTAGGAAGAAGGTTGGAAGAGTTTGAAGCCAGAATGATGGGCAACCTTGCTGCTACATTAGCCCCACCTGCCGGGCGATAGACCGCTGCTCCGGTTAGGGAACAAGGGGAACAAGGGGTAGTCGGAGAAGATCTCCCAGCGGTAGCTGAGCCGCCGGTAATTGAGCCAGGGTTACCAGCACTAGTTGAACGTAGGGAAGGCCTTAAGTCTAAAATTGATATGTGGGAGGAGCCAGAAGAGCTAGTGGTAGTGAAAGGGAAGTCGCCCAGGCTAGAGGAGGCGATGTGGAAGAAGATGGAAGAAAGGTTCGAAGCCATGTCAAAAATGTTGAAGGTGGGGGGAGGAATGAACCCCGAGGATAGGGAGCTAGACAGTGATGATTTCGTTCCTCAGAATTTTAAGATGCCCGACGTTCCCAAGTTTGACGGCACCTCTGACCCCACTGCGCACATAAAGAAGTACTCACTAGTGATGAAGGGTACCACCCTAACAAAGAGGCAGAAGGTTGAATACTTTTGTCTGAGTTTAACTGGTCCAGCAATGAGTTGGTACCATGGGTTGGACCGAGGAACAAAAGAAGATTTGGATTTGTTGACGGAGGAATTTCTCAGGCAGTACGATTGCAGTACGAGAATGGAGGTGACGCTGAAGGATTTGGAACTATTACAGCAAAAGGCGGGAGAGTCTTTTCATGAATACCTCACCCGATAGAGGAACAAAGTCATGGAAATGAAGCGCAAGCTCGACACCCCGGACCAGATTCGACTGTTCATTCGAAATGCCAGCCCTTATTTGAGAGATGGACTGAAAATGAAGGGGCTAAGAGACTGGGAGTCTCCGAAGGACATCGCGATAGAGGCTGAGGGAGAGTACCTCGCGAGAAAGGCGAGCAGTGAGGCTTGTGCCAAGAGGGGTTATGCTAATCAGGGGGCAAACAAGTCGTCAAGTTCCAGCAATGGTAATGGAAGTGGGAGGACGGCTGAAGTATCAGCAACAGGTGCGAGTCAGAGACACTTTTCGAATTTGGGTCGGCCTTTATCATGGGTATTAAAAAGATTGATAAAAGAGGAGAAGCTATAACCCCTACCACCTAGGCCAGCAAGAAACCAGGGACAGCCTGGGCATAAAGAGAATGAGTATTGTGACTTTCACCAACACACTAGGCATTTGACAGATAATTGTGTGAGGCTGAGGCACCAAATTCAGGATCTAATCGATAGTAAGCAGATCACTGATCTCGAACGGAGAGAGAGCAAGAAGAAATCTGACTACAATGCTGTGCCACCACCTGTCTTAATGATTGGGTCAAGTCTGCCTGAATGGTACGTCTTGCAGAGCTTATATGGTAATGACTATATGGCTATCACTTGCCCTGAGACAAATGGAGGGGGGATTCCTGTAGCGGTGATAGATCATCGGTCCACTAGCGAGAGTGGGGAGGAAGAGGAGGAAGGAAAACAAGGAGGGTCTGACCAAACATTGAAAGTGGCTAATTCTTCGCAATTGACTAAAGAGACCCGAGCCCTAATTACCCGGGAGATAGATGAGAGATTCGAAGAGCTTGAAAAGAAGTTATTATCCGTGTTTAAAGAGAGAATGGATGCCATGGCACTCATTTTTCAAGCCTAGCTTATGGCAATTGCTCCTAACCGAGTTGAGCCAACCACTGACTGGAGGACTCGTACAATGATGACTGCAGTGCTTCCATCCCCTTCCGAGGCCAGAGGTAAAGAGCCATTCAATCCAACAGTTGGACAAGGGGATGTTGAGATGACGAAAGCGCCAGCCATGAAAATGAATCAAAGGCACTTTTCTAATTTGGGTAGATCCTTATCTTGGGTTCTTAAGAGGTTGATAAAGGAAGGTAAATTACAACCACTACCTGCTAAGCCCTCCAGAAGCCAGGGACGGTCCAACCACAAGGCAGATAAGTATTGTGCCTTTCACCAGCACACCGGTCATACCACAGACGATTGCAAGACCCTAAGACATGGCATTCAAGATTTGATCGATTCCAAACAAATATCTGACCCAGAAAGGCGAAAGAGGAAGAATGAGATAAATTAAGAGCCTGAGCAAGAAAAGAAGATAATTCCCGAGGAAGACAAGGAACCGTCGGCCACGACGTCTATGTCGGTGGGAGTAGAAAGGAAATAGCTATTTAGATGTTCTCTTTTTATTTCTGAACTAATTGACAATGACATTTTTAATCCTAGTTTTTATGGAATGAAATGAACGGTTTCTGCTTACCTGTGATATTTTCTTGTGATTTTACTATGCATGATCATGACACATTCACATTTAATATTGATTCAAACGATGCCATTCCATTTAATCTCGAAACTTTGGGAGAACCCGAAGAAAATCTTGATAGCATCTGTTATGACTCCTGAAGTGAGATAAAATTGGAGAGAATAAAAAAAATAAAAAAAATGAAATAAAAAGTCTTTTGTTAGCTATCGTTTATCATGTGAACCTGTTTAATAAGCATGATCATTGTAGTGGTATAGTTATGTGTTGTTTTGGGACTATTGATATTGAAATGTTAAGGCATAATAAGTATATGAATTAGTGATATGCAGGATGTATGATCTAGTGGTTTTGTTAGAGGTCTATATGTTTTGTGAATCCCCACTAAGCGTTATCGCTTAGCACGGGTGCTTGTCTCCCGTGTAGGTCTATAGCATGGGGATCGTGTTTGGAGGTGTATCTGCAGGCCACTATAAGAGCTGGGAGTTGTCAGTAGGTTATGGTATTGTAATGTTGATATGTTATTGTAATTCCGATTTTGTATAAGTAAAGCATGTATAGTTGTGCACATTTAATTCTGTATTGTAATATGTAATTTGTAACCTAAATAGTAACCAATAGTGAACAAGTGCTAGTGTATGGTATAGTGATCATATAGTGGTAGTGAAAGTAAATAATTATCGGACATAATGTTAATAATATTGACTAAAGGATGATAAGTGGATTAGTGATGTTAATTGAATTTAACTATAGCGTGTTTGTCGTGTAGCGCTCCCTTGTCCTCCCAAAGGGCATTGGGGCGTTACAGGAAGCATACAATAAATGATAAAACATATATAAACAAAACATTATATATATATATACACACACACATATCATTGCAAAAAACAAATACATAAAGATCCTTAAACAATTACATATATGGCTATACGAAAATACATTACATATACAAAATATAGGAGGAGTACAAAATATATAAAACACTTCTAACTCCTATGTGGCCGACCCTGCAGATGCGCGACTCGAACCGAACCAAAAACCTGCCACCTACACGGGAAAGAACCCGTGCTAAGCGACAACGCTTAGTGGGGAGAAACAAAAACAAAAGAAAACGAGTACACTAAACAGGAATACAATAAATCATACGAGAATAAATATATGTATTAACATAACAAAATCATCCAATAGCCAAATCAGACTTCCCTAAAAATATAATCACTAAGTCAAAATGAATAACAATAATAAAAAATTCATCAAAACATAACACTACACTGCACCTAAGCTCACACAACTCAAAATATTAGCCTGAAACTCACTAGCTGTGGATATGGGAGCACTACACTACAGGGGATACTGCGAACAGTACCAAAAGTGAGAGACCAGAGCCTCAATCACACACTAACACTACATTGGAAACCGAAGCCTCAAAACATTTTATCACTATCAGAATGACCATCTCGGAGGTCGGCCGAAAGACCCAAACGGGGCCATCATAGGTAGTTGCACTCACATATCCCTTTATAAGCATGCTTATCAGGCTCTACTCACTCACTCTAGAGATAGCACTAGACAATGCCAAAACCCAGAGTCATAACACTGGAATACAATACTCACTAAACATTCACTAGACAGTACTAAAAAGCACAAGTCAAAACACTAGCATAATAATAATCATTCACTAAATTCTAAAATAATAGCATTAACAAGGCATAAGCAAAGACATGAGCCATGAAATAATGAGAAACCATGCAAAGTGAAGTGAAAAAGATCATTTTTGAAAACAGGGCAGAAAATAAGGCAGGCGGGAGGGATTTTTGTCGCGATTGCGATAAGGAGTCGCACTCGCGACAGAAGCCCGAAGGACTGGACGCTGCAGGGGAAGAAGCGGACATTTGCACGACTCGTGCTCTTGAGCACGTCTCGTGCTCTATGGTGCACGATTTGTACACTTCCCGCCGAGCGGAGCTTTCCTGCCAAACGGGCTTTGAAGCCGAACGGACTCGCAGTCAAACGGGTAATCTTCACGACTCGTGAAGAATATCACGTGTCGTGAAGAGTCCCCTGCAGAACGGGCTAATCTTCATAACTCGAGAAGAACTTCATGTATCGTGAAGAGTTCCATACCGAGCGGTCTGAGAGAACTAAAATCACGCGGCTTTGTCGCGCTCGCGACAGAGTCGTGTCACACCCCAACCTATACTATGGAGACTTCTATTCGGATTAGAGGAAGAAGAATCCAAGATAGATAGGAGTGTCACATCCCACTAGGGTAAACAAGTAAACATCACATAAATAGAGTGACATATCCAGGATAATTAAAAACTTTGAAAGAAAGAAGAGTGATATATAAGTGTGTAAATATTTACATAGCTTAGAAATATTACATAAGAATCTTTATCTATTATTACATATACATATTACACAGATATACAAAAATTCCAAATTACAAAAGCTGAACAAGATACAAAACTTCTAGCTCCTATATGGCCGACTCAGCAGATGCGCGACTCGAACAGAAGCAAACCTGCCACCTGCACGGGAAAAAGAACCCGTGCTAAGCGATAACGCTTAGTGGGGAAAATACATGAAAATATAGACGGCCATTCACAACGGTCGCCAAGGCATAACACATATACAAGAGTGAATGCATAAAATTCTGACAGACAATTATACATGCTTGCATAATATAGCCATGCACTCAAATGCTCTTAACCACGTTCATACACTTATTAATTAACACACCCAGTTATTATGCAAAATCATTATATTTATCCAAACATATTTTTGTTAATGCCAAAAGATATATATGTCAGCCCAAACCCAAGAGACGGCGTCAAAACATCACATTTCCACTGCATAAGCCTATTACATAAATTATCATGCATAACTACATATAACTTCACATGTGTGCATCTACCTATACATTACATGTCAGTATCAATACACTTATATGCCAATACTTGTATCGTTATACCAGTACAGGTCCTCATATGCATACATTTACCGAACACGTTGGAAAATCAAGCTTTTGAAAGTACATCATGCATAGATACATAATCACAATACCATCACACTTCCGTTGCGCAACATTAATCTTTAACATAAGCAACAATACGATATTGCATTCCAATCACGGTGTTCCAGAGAGCCAATAAATCTGCACTTATTAATTCACATATCCATAATCATAACTGATCAGAACCGCATGATTATAAACACAACATAACAAATCATACACCTGCTGACTCACAATAGTGGATAACGAGTACTGAATGGTACCTTACGGGTACGAATCGAACACATAATATAATGTACCATACAGGTACAAGTCGGAAGGCAACATTTCATTGAACAGGACCTTAAACAAGATCCATACACATACACATAATAGGGGTTCACGAGGAACCATTCGGGGACCTGATCAAGGTCCAAATCGTTCAAAGGGGCGCTGCAGCTACACATACATAGACTCTATTAGGCATGCCTAACTATCCACTAGACTGACTCTCGCAGGTCATGCATCATACCAATCATATTTCAAATCACATAATTTATATCATTGTACATAATCAGCAATAAGTGAGACATATGAGTAAGTTCATAAAGTCAATCATGCGTCATACAATTTACACTTAAACATAACATACTAATCTTAGAGAGAGATCATAAGTATAGATGCATAATACATTCAATTATATTAACATACTTCATAAAATAGTCAAAGTATAAACCTAAAGGCATCACAAGTTCGGAATTCACACATTGGCATCACAAACGAAAACTCAATTTGGAAACCAGGAGTGTCGCGATCGCGACGGACGTCGCGATCGCGACAGAGGCAACTTGGCCCAAGTCGCGATCACGGCAACCTTCGCGACCTCGCGAGGGAATTAGGGCATCTCGCTGTCGCGCTCGCGACATACATCGCGCTCGCGACAGTGAGCTGCTAACCCAACAATTCGGCAACTGAGCTCTCTGTCGCGCTCGCGACACGTGTCGCGCTCGCGACACGTGTCCCGCTCGCGACAGAGGCTCTATTGCACGGCTCGGCGGAGCACTCGGACGTGTGCGAGGGCTGCTTTCACCGGGCTCTGTCGCGACCTCGCGACAGAGTCAGGAATTCCAACCCTTACAAGAATTCTGCAGAAAATTCCCTCTTCACAACACCCAATTCTTAAACCAAGCATCAAAACGTCGACTTACCTCATCTCCAGAAAGCCACACATCATTGACAACATAAACACAATATCCATACCAAGAATTCCAAATAATCACGCCACTAACAATATTCATCATTCATCTCAATCACACCCATGTTATGCATTCATATATATACGGTACAACGTGCTTAGGTTACTCATGAGATCCACATATCAACACTCATCCATAAACCAACCTTCACATAGCTATACTTATTGTTATTCACTAGCTAGATTACCAATCTTAATTATACTCATAAGTTTTTCCCCAAAGACAACTACTTATATACCCACTTAAATACCCTAAACATGCATAAGAACTGATGGGAAAGGTACGGGATTGGTCCGGGTCAACCCTAGACTCAAAAATAGAGAAGAAAAGGCTCAAAACATGCTTTTCTGTCGCGAGGTCGCGACCCTTGTCGCGCTCGCGACGGTGGCTCACCTCAGCAACCTTAACAGATTGCTTTTTACTACCAACTAGAATCGTGAAAAACGACCTCTAAAACTCATTTTTAGGAAAAGTGTTATTCTTAACAAATGTTCCCCTATGTCTTAAGTTTCAAATGGAACAAGTTTCAGGTCAATTGGACATCTAGAACTCGAGATATGAACTCCACAACCTATACTGGTCAAACAACCCGACACAAAAAGAAACACTACGGTGTTATCCAAAATTCAGGGTCTTAGAGCAAGATTTAGTCCAAGGATATTTCTGAGACTTTTAAATTAATGGAATTCGTGGTTCTAATGGTTCAAGAAGCGCATGATTTGGAGTTATAAAACTCACAATACAGCCTAATTACTGAAGAGAGGTCAAGTGCATTCCAACCCAGTTTCACCCAAAAACCTACTCACATGCACAATTGAGCAATTTAAACCAACACTCACTACCATCATCATCTATCATCAACCACACAATCGAGAAACTTATATCATACATGAATATATAAACAAAAATTCATATATATAAAATAAAATTTCCCAAACCTGGAAATCAAAGATTTAAAGTCACTTTCTAGCTTCTATCTACAATCTTTTCCTTGCCCTTTGAGCTTCCTCTTGTTACCACCAACTTGCACAAACCAAAAACCCAGAAATTAGTTTTAATCCAAAACCCTAACTCACACAAAATCAAAAGAAATAAAAAGAGAAGAAGGAAAACCCAACCGTAGGAACCCTAAAACCCCAACTTACCTTAACAATCTTACTTCCCAAGCTCCACTAAATCACTTCTAATTCACTCTAAACCAAGAGATTGAGCAAAGAAAGGGAAGACAAGAAAAGGAAATGGAAAATCGGGAAGATGAAAGGAAAATAAACGTGGACTCCTCTCTTACTTTCACTTTGTCTTTCTTTTCACACTTAATGTACACCTACCAATTCCACTTGTCCACTTCCTATAGGTACACATGTCATAATCTTCAATCCCACTTTGACTTACTCACACATGCACCATACACCAAACACACACAAGTACCTCCTACAATAATATCTCCATGTTACCAAACCTAAGTCACACCCTAACCTTTCTTATAACCCACTTTTCATCCAAGGTACCATGCTCATAAATCACTCAATGAAATCTCTTAGCCCATTAACATCCTACTACCATACACCACTAACACACCATAATAATTCCTTTACTTACTTTATTTAATTTATTTCTTAGCAACTAAATCCTTATTATCCATATTACTCATGCAAAAATTACCCAAAATACCCTTCACTTAACCGACTCAGCTTGCCGATTCCGACTGGGCCCGATTTGGGGTGTTACAAATCTACCCTCCTTAAAAGAATTTCGTCCTCGAAATTCACTTATATCCGATTTTCTGAATATCAAAATCTTTATTACCAACATTCACACATTAACATTATACTATCCAAGTCATTTTTACTAGTATCAGGACATATAGTAGAAATCCTTCTCACTAAATAAACATCTCCATAAATTTTGAGTTACAGATCGTTTGCATTCTATCACTATCATGTTAATCTTTTCACTTAACTCCTTCCTCATAACATTTCTCGTCTTTTAAATACAGAATCGTTCACACATTCACTATACTCTTTCCTTGATCAAAATGGCTATAACATTCCCTCCTAGATTACTAGCATCACTAGTCACAATTTGGTTTTCACTTTTAAACCATCACATAAATCTTACAGTACTTATTATTTAATCATCTTATACAGAAGTCTGCAGTTCCATCCACTTACTTGCTTATACTTACCACTACTACTCTTGTTCCTAATAGCAAATAGTACACATACACCCTGTCAGCTTTCTTTCAATCAAAATACATATACAAATGCTTTTCATGTATGGTCAAAGGGATGATGATGCAATGAAAATGAGATGGCTCATGTATGCAGAATGATGCTGAGGAAATGCAAGTAATGCTGTAATGATGCATTTAGTCCCATCCCCATGATTTAATATGCTTTTATTCAAATACTTTTCTGGAGATAGCTGATAGGTATATAGAGTACTACCAAAACCTTATGGAATCTAAATACCCTTCTACCTCAGATTACTAAAACAACTTTACTCGAACACCTCAAAACAAAACTTACCAGAAGGTTCTACAGGCTCTGTCACTACACTACGGTGCTCAACAAGCCTTGTTGGCCCACGAGTGGTTCTAAGCAATTCCTCCATATCCTTCCTAGCTTGCCTAGCTAGATTCTCCCTTGACTTCGGACAATTGGCAAGCTAATGGGCTTTGCTGCCACATCGGAAGCAAGCTCCAGTGAGATTCCGACAAGGACCCCAATGTTGCTTTTAACAGAATTGGCATACCGAAATTTCTCGAATTCTTTTCCCTGCCGACACTTCACTGCCCGAAACTTTTCTTTTCTGAGGTCTCTCTGGAACAAAATCCTGAGAAACGCGAGGGGTAGTTAACCTATCAAAAATCCGAACTAACCCTCGCACTAATGACCTATCATCAGAAACAGAACCAGAATCCCTAGCCGGAGGACGCTTGGAAACACTCTGATCAACACTAACTGGATTCACACTTTCTGTCATCTTGCCCATCTTCTCACTAGGGTCGGATTCCATCTAACCATTAAACACACACAGGACAAAACACATCTGCATTAGGCCACGACACAAAACCGACTTATCTATAAAGACACGACACATACCAACTAACATACAAAGACCTGACACTCAAACAAACAAAGGCAACCAGAACCGTCAAACCGCGCTCTGATACCACCTAATGTCACACCCCAACCTATACTATGGAGACTTCTATTCGGATTAGAGGAAGAAGAATCCAAGATAGATAGGAGTGTCACATCCCACTAGAGTAAACAAGTAAACATCACATAAATAGAGTGACATATCCAGGATAATTAAAAACTTTGAAAGAAAGAAGAGTGATATATAAGTGTGTAAATATTTACATAGCTTAGAAATATTACATAAGAATCTTTATCTATTATTACATATACATATTACACAGATATACAAAAATTCCAAATTACAAAAGCTGAACAAGATACAAAACTTCTAGCTCCTATATGGCCGACTCAGCAGATGCGCGACTCGAACAGAAGCAAACCTGCCACCTGCACGGGAAAAAGAACCCGTGCTAAGTGATAACGCTTAGTGGGGAAAATATATGAAAATATAGACGGCCATTCACAACGGTCGCCAAGGCATAACACATATACAAGAGTGAATGCATAAAATTCTGACAGACAATTATACATGCTTGCATAATATAGCCATGCACTCAAATGCTCTTAACCACGTTCATACACTTATTAATTAACACACCCAATTATTATGCAAAATCATTATATTTATCCAAACATATTTTTGTTAATGCCAAAAGATATATATGTCAGACCAAACCCAAGAGACGGCGTCAAAACATCACATTTCCACTGCATAAGCCTATTACATAAATTATCATGCATAACTACATATAACTTCACATGTGTGCACCTACCTATACATTACATGTCAGTATCAATACACTTATATGCCAATACTTGTATCGTTATACCAGTACAGGTCCTCATATGCATACATTTACCGAACACGTTGGAAAATCAAGCTTTTGAAAGTACATCATGCATAGATACATAATCACAATACCATCACACTTCCGTTGAGCAACATTAATCTTTAACATAAGCAACAATACGATATTGCATTCCAATCACGGTGTTCCAGAGAGCCAATAAATCTGCACTTATTAATTCACATATCCATAATCATAACTAATCAGAACCGCATGATTATAAACACAACATAACAAATCATACACCTGCTGACTCACAATAATGGATAACGAGTACTGAATGGTACCTTACGGGTACGAATCGAACACATAATATAATGTACCATATAGGTACAAGTCGGAAGGCAACATTTCATTGAACAGGACCTTAAACAAGATCCATACACATACACATAATAGGGGTTCGCGAGGAACCATTCGGGGACCTGATCAGGGTCCAAATCGTTCAAAGGGGCGCTGCAGCTACACATACATAGACTCTATTAGGCATGCCTAACTATCCACTAGACTGACTCTCGCAGGTCATGCATCATACCAATCATATTTCAAATCACATAATTTATATCATTGTACATAATCAGCAATAAGTGAGACATATGAGTAAGTTCATAAAGTCAATCATGCGTCATACAATTTACACTTAAACATAACATACTAATCTTAGAGAGAGATCATAAGTATAGATATGCATAATACATTCAATTATATTAACATACTTCATAAAATAGTCAAAGTATAAACCTAAAGGCATCACAAGTTCGGAATTCACACATTGGCATCACAAACGAAAACTCAATTTGGAAACCAGGAGTGTCGAGATCGCGACAGAGGCAACTTGGCCCAAGTCGCGATCATGGCAACCTTCGCGACCTCGCGAGGGAATTAGGGCATCTCGCTGTCGCGCTCGCGACAGTGAGCTGCTAACCCAACAATTCGGCAACTGAGCTCTCTGTCGCGCTCGCGACAGAGGCTCTATTGCACGGCTCGGCGGAGCACTCGGACGCGTGCGAGGGCTGCTTTCACCGGGCTCTGTCGCGACCTCGCGACAGAGTCAGGAATTCCAACCCTTACAAGAATTCTGCAGAAAATTCCCTCTTCACAACACCCAATTCTTAAACCAAGCATCAAAACGTCGACCTACCTCATCTCCAGAAAGCCACACATCATTGACAACATAAACACAATATCCATACCAAGAATTCCAAATAATCACGCCACTACCAATATTCATCATTCATCTCAATCACACCCATGTTATGCATTCATATATATACGGTACAACATGCTTAGGTTACTCATGAGATCCACATATCAACACTCATCCATAAACCAACCTTCACATAGCTATACTTATTGTTATTCACTAGCTAGATTACCAATCTTAATTATACTCATAAGTTTTTCCCCAAAGACAACTACTTATATACCCACTTAAATACCCTAAACATGCATAAGAACTGATGGGAAAGGTACGGGATTGATCCGGGTCAACCCTAGACTCAAAAATAGAGAAGAAAAGGCTCAAAACATGCTTTTCTGTCGCGAGGTCGCGACCCTTGTCGCGCTCGCGACAGTGGCTCGCCTCAGCAACCTTAACAGATTGCTTTTTACTACCAACTAGAATCGTGAAAACCGACCTCTAAACCTCATTTTTAGGAAACGTGTTATTCTTAACAAATGTTCCCCTATGTCTTAACGTTCAAATGGAACAAGTTTCAGGTCAATTGGACGTCTAGAACTCGAGATATGAACTCCACAACCTATACTGGTCAAACAACCCGACACAAAAAGAAACACTACGGTGTTATCCAAAATCAGGGTCTTAGAGCAAGATTTAGTCCAAGGATATTCTGAGACTTTTAAATTAATGGAATTCGTGGTTCTAATGGTTCAAGAAGCGCATGATTTGGAGTTATAAAACTCACAATACAGCCTAATTACTGAAGAGAGGTCAAGTGCATTCCAACCCAGTTTCACCCAAAAACCTACTCACATGCACAATTGAGCAATTTAAACCAACACTCACTACCATCATCATCTATCATCAACCACACAATCGAGAAACTTATATCATACATGAATATATAAACAAAAATTCATATATATAAAATAAAATTTCCCAAACCTGGAAATCAAAGATTTAAAGTCACTTTCTAGCTTCTATCTACAATCTTTTCCTTGCCCTTTGAGCTTCCTCTTGTTACCACCAACTTGCACAAACCAAAAACCCAGAAATTACTTTTAATCCAAAACCCTAACTCACACAAAATCAAAAGAAATAAAAAGAGAAGAAGGAAAACCCAACCGTAGGAACCCTAAAACCCCAACTTACCTTAACAATCTTACTTCCCAAGCTCCACTAAATCACTTCTAATTCACTCTAAACCAAGAGATTGAGCAAAGAAAGGGAAGACAAGAAAAGGAAATGGAAAATCGGGAAGATGAAAGGAAAATAAATGTGGACTCCTCTCTTACTTTCACTTTGTCTTTCTTTTCACACTTAATGTACACCTACCAATTCCACTTGTCCACTTCCTATAGGTACACATGTCATAATCTTCAATCCCACTTTGACTTACTCACACATGCACCATACACCAAACACACACAAGTACCTCCTACAATAATATCTCCATGTTACCAAACCTAAGTCACACCCTAACCTTTCTTATAACCCACTTTTCATCCAAGGTACCATGCTCATAAATCACTCAATGAAATCTCTTAGCCCATTAACATCCTACTACCATACACCACTAACACACCATAATAATTCCTTTACTTACTTTATTTAATTTATTTCTTAGCAACTAAATCCTTATTATCCATATTACTCATGCAAAAATTACCCAAAATACCCTTCACTTAACCGACTCAGCTTGCCGATTCCGACTGGGCCCGATTTGGGGTGTTACAAGTCGTGTTTCCTAGTGTCCCCAACACAAAACATACTATCAGTCTTTCAAAACAAAATCAAAAGCACTCATTCATGTAGTAACACTTACCTCATCACTCCAAAGCATACCAAACATACTCATGATCAAAAATACACTCAATTTACACTAACTTAAACAAAAAATTCAACCGAGAGACCAAAAATGCCAAAGAAGAACATCAATATCAGAACTTACCCTAATTCATGCATTTTCACTACAAAACTCAAATACATTTATCTTAATCACTAACATGCATTGCTAACAAGATTACCCAACTAACTCATGCTTAAACTCATATAAAGCACACAAGATTTCCAGAAATCAAACACAACACACACACATGATCTGAAAGAGAAAGCAAGCAGACAACTCCCAAACCAAACACGGTCAAAACACAAAGCTCCCAAACCTCTTGTAGTTCAAAACCCAGCTGATCTTCAAGCGTGGACCTTCCTCTTTCCTTTATCCTTCTTCTTGCCACCCAATTCTTGCACAAACAAACCCAGAAATCACTTAACCAAAACCCTAAATTCCAAAATCAAAAGCAAAACCAGAAGGAGATGGAAAACCAGAATGTACGCAACCCAAAACCAACACTTACCTCTTCAATCTTACTCCCTAACTTCACCAAAATAGCTCTAGCTCACACACAACCAGGAAAGGAAGAGCAAGAAACTGGTAAAGAAAGAAAAAGAGAGAAGACGGGAAGAGGAGAAGAGAGCAGGAACGGGAGCACAGTTTCTGCCCTTCCCTCTCTCTTCTTTTCCTTTTCTTTATTTACAAAATAAATGCTCTTCACCTACCAGCCACATGTTAAGCCTCTAACGGTCCTCAAATAAAAATCTTTCCAAATGTCACACTAGGTCCTTGGCTATTCTCCACTTAATCCTTGACAATTACCACTTGGTCACCAAAACAAAATTATTTCTTTTCCAACTTTTATTCACTTTCAATTAAGTCCTCAAAATAACTCCAATTCCACTAACATAATTACTGAAATTCTCTTAATTATCCAATTAATCATGCACAATCCAACTAGGCCCTTTTTGGGTTGTTACAGTTAACTTTATTGTCTATACTATGCAACTTGTTATCTTTATCATTGTTGAGCATTGGAAGATTAATTATTAACCTTCTCTTCCTTAACCTCTTTCATAAATTAAAATGACTTATGAGATGGCTATATTTAGTTTGTAGAAGATAAATTTACGACTTCATTCCCTCTACTTAACTTTAATTCCTTGCTTGAGGGCAAGCAATTTCTTAAAAAGTGACACTTCTTATGTTTGCATTTGATGGATTCATATGTGGTTTTTACGTGTTTTAATTTAGCTTGTGTATTTTGTAGTGATTATTTAACCTGGAGTACAATTGGCTAAAATTGGGCGTAAGGGTGAAGAGTAAGAAAGCAAGGAGGATGTCACGACTCGTGACAGAGGGCAAGCATCACGAGTCGGCACGAAGGTAGCGACTCGTGACCCAAAGAAAATTCTAGTGTCACGACTCGTCATGAAAGTCACGAGTCGTGACAGGAAATACTGATCCCATACCCTGCCACATATATATCACAACAAATACCTTTTAGCATCAATTGCAATCAGAAACTGAAATATCCTTTTCATTTATGTGAACAATTTTAAACAATTATCAACACTTTATAAGAAATATCTCTACATGTCTATTGATTGTGCTTGTATTTTTCATATTTGCTGTAAACAATATTTTTTTATAAAGAATGAAACAATAGCAAAAAATCAAGAAAACAAAATTGTATCATCACTATTTAGGAATATCTCTACATGTCTTTCGATTATGCCCGTATTTATGGCATTTACTGCACCTTATTTTGATCTTTGACTCCCAGCCTACTTTGATTCTCCTCTTCTTAGGTCTTCCTGATTTGAGTTTTCCTATTGGTGGTAGTATAATTTCCTCTCCAATATAACTTGGAATGTTCCAATACATCTGATTATCAATAGGATGCACAATTGCTTCATATGTTGCTAACATTGTCTCTTTGGTGTAGTAGCTTGAGCAGTACTCATAACAGTCCATATGCTTTTCATTTATTACTGCTAAAGCATGTGTAGATGGTAATCCACCCAACTGAAACTTGTTGCAAGTGCATGCTCTTTCTTTAAAGTTTATACTATATGTTTTTTCTTGAACTAAGACGCTAAAAATATCACTATTAGATGGTATCACCTACAACAATCGAAAAAAACATAAATCCATTATTTCCATCAACAATAAAAGCAAAGAAGAAGCAAAACTATCCAGCAGCATCAACAGAAATATCAAGCATAAATAACCGGCTATACGTACTACAAATCATAAAAATATAGCAACAGCAACATCAAGTATAAAATCCGTGGTTGTATACTATACGTGTACTAGTTATCTACTATGCATGTATTAGATGTAACTATGCTTGCACTAAAAGTATATAATCTCATGTTTTTAATATCAAAAATATTTTAATTATTTAATAGCCAAATAAACTTCACATATTATCAAGAACTTATAAACATGCTTCCCATATATGAAAAAATATAAATAAATGACAACCAATGCCTTCTACACTAATAAAAATAAATAGATAAAAAAGAAATAACGATCTAACCTTCATTCTCATAGATGAAATGTAATTTTTCTTCAACTGTTCTTCATATTTCTTAGTTAGTTTTGTGAATGTTGACATTGTTATATTTCTATTTGCATAAGTCCATTCTTGAGTCAAATTGTGCAGGTACTCAAATAATCCTGTTATCGGTAAATTTCTAGCTGCTTTATTTGCAGTATTCATTGACTCGACAATATTAGAAGTCATAGTTGAATACCTATTATTCATAGAATGCAATCTCGACCATTTCTCAAACCCAACCATAGACAGATATTCCGGTATTCTACCATCAACCTTTCTCATTTCATTGATATAATAATCAAAATCCTCATTTGTGTATGATTCAGTTGCTTTAAATAATAAATCTTTAAGTTTCTTCGAGTTTTTCTTGAACTCTATTTTCACATTATTCAACAAGTGATATACACAAATGCAATGAGGAACACCAGGATATACTCTTGCAGTTGTTGTATGTATACTTTCATGCCTATCAGATATGATGCACATTTGATCTCTTATCCCATATGTTTGTCTAAATTTACTAAAAAAACCACTCCCAAGAAGCTTCATTCTCTGAATCAACAATGCAGAAAGCTAAAAGAAATATTTTTTCACCAGCATCTTGAGTTGAAGCTATTATTAATTTCCCTCCATATGCTGCCAATAAAAATGTACCATCCACAACTATTATTGGTAAGCAATATTTCTAACCTTTAACTGATGCATCTAAAGCAATGAACAGATATAAAAATGACAAGTTATCTCGTGTCTCTAGATGAATTGCAGAACCAAGATTTGTCTTTTGAAGCATATACAAATACCTTGGTAATAATGAATATGAATCACATGGGTTACCTCTAATAATCTCCATAGCTCTTTCCATTAACCCCCAAGCTTTCATATAATTGATATTCACTCTATGTTCATCTCTCATATCTTGCATTATGTCAGCTGGTGTGTACATAGTCTTCACATCCACATATTTTGATTTGATCAAACCAGCAATAATAGCTGATGTTGCTTGCCTTTTACTGCTTAACCTTAGCTTCAAACTGCAGGAGTGAGTAGCTTTGAATGCTCTAATTTTAAACATCCTAGTATTCCCTTATTTTGAAGCTTTTAATTGCCATGGACATGCCTTATCCAAGCAACAAATCTCATACCTTCTCTCACATGATCTATACACCTTGAATTGAAAATCATTATTCATTGCAAAAAGGCTTAATGTTGTTTTCAGCGTATCCTTGTCTTTAAAAATTTGTCCAACTTCAATTCTTGAAACCATTGGATTTGTCATAAATTTTCTACATCTCCTTCTACCTCTTTGCCTTTGTTATTCAACATGTCAACAGTTTGCTTGCTCACTAAACTAACATAGTTCATCATGTCTACAATTGCTTCATCCTGGTTGATAGGTTGTATATCTTCATTCAATATTAAACTTGTTGCTTCAGGTTCAACTTCTATCATTCCAAGATCGCTTGAAACTATTTTAGAGCTTACTCCTATAATAAAAACATGTAAATAATTAATTAAACCAAGAAAATTTATTGAATATTAAAAGTGACTAAAAAAATAAAAAATAGAGAGAGAGCAGAGAGGAGCAGCAATGTCACCAAAACAAATCAAAACAATGCCATTTCACTAATCTCCATTTTTTTTACTAATAAAATCGCGTGTACCAAGTAGTTTTTTTACTAGCTCCCCAAATTCAAACAATATCAGCATCACAATAATATTTAAAATTGTCAAAGGCAATTTCAGTAAATTACCTGTTTCACAGATCTCCATTTTTGTAATGCATAATGGATATGATTTGAAACATGGTTTTTTGATTTTCAACCCCAAATAGAAGAGTAGTGTCATATCATCTTTTATTTTAAGTGGTGGATATCCATCTCCAATAACATATTTGATGTCCAATATGCTATTTTCAATGCCTCTATTCAGCTGTTTACTTATTAAATCCACAAAATTATCAAACCTGCAACCTGATGGAATTAGTATTCCATCAATTTGAAAATCTAGGTACTCATTTCGTTCACTCCATTTTCCATCATTATAATATCCTATAAAAATACATATATAAATCATAATTAATTTCTAAAAAATATTAAACCATAATTTCACAGGAGAAGGAAATAAATTAAATAAAAATTTTAAAAGTTAAAAGAAGTTCCAAATGCATCCAATCAACAAAAAAATTAGTGTCACGAGTCGTCACCTCGGTGCCGACTCGTGACAGAAGTTAATCGTTACGAGTCGTCACCATGGTGCCGACTCGTAACGGTATATAATTATTGTCACCTTCGTATATTAGTGCTAGGAAAAAAAATCAGCGTCACGAGTCGTCACATTCGTGCTGACTCGTGACAGAAGCTAATCGTTACGAGTCATCACCATGGTGCTAACTCTTAACGATATATAATTATTGTCACTAGGTAAAATATTCAGTGTCACGAGTCGTCACCTTCGTGCTGACTCGTGACATACAGGATAAGAATCGAATGAAAATAAAATAAACTCCATCATAAACTTTAGTAAAAACGAAACGCAATTAAGAAACGCAAAAACAGAATAACATTCATAAATAACTTACTGGTAAATTATATATCACCAATATTCATACGATAAATGTCGATTTCGAATGGTGAAGTATCAATTTGACGAAAAGCTTCTGTAATCCATAATCGATCAAATATATAAACTAAATAGAAACTGAGAGTGTGAATCTGAGGATTGATTAAACAGAGAGATATTTCAAAAACCTAGAATCTATATTAGATGATATAGTGAACCAAAGATCATTCGTAAAAAGAAAATTAGAGAGAGAAAAAGGAAAACAGAGGAATGAAAACGAGAGGGAAAGACTGAAAAAGAAAGGAGAAAACGGGTATTTATGTAATATAAGGGGTATTTATGTAATATAATTAACAAGGAAATAATAAATATGAAAGGCAACTAATAAAAGTTGTATTTATGAAAGAAAAATTAAAAAGGTTGTATTTAGTTTAATTTCCTCTTTATTATTTGCCCTCTTTTAAAATTACTAAAAGAACTATATATTACAAACCAACACACTATAATATATAGCAACATATATTCATACAACTCATAATTTTGAGTTTTAATATATCCACTCATAAAACAAATACAATAATAACAAATAATATAAAATAAAAAAGCACGTTTTAATAAAAAAACAAATTAAGATGATAAAAATGAAGTTGGAATATCTTACTCTATTGAATAAATGAATTTAAATATCCTTTTGCAAAATTACTCCATAAATAATAATAAACTGTGATTCAAAAATGAAATTTAGAATAACAACAAATCACATAAAATAAATATCTAATCGAAGTATTTGAGATTTTGTTGTGTAAAAACTATAATTATATTTCTAACTCTATTAATATTTTCTTTCATATTATTTGCACATACTATAATAATAGTTTTTTACTTTAATATGAAGACCTAGTTTTAAGGCAAAATCCATTTTTTGATCCCTAAATTTTAAAAAATTTCTACATTTCCTAAATGGCACGTTTGGCTAGATGAAGCCACATAGGAGATATGCGGATCACTTACAAAGTAACACGTGGGAGTAATAAAAAAAATTAAAATAACAATCCAGCATTGAAAAATACACAAAACTATCCCAATAGAACCCAAATAGCCCCTACAAAACATAGAAATTAAACAAAAGAAACAAACCAACAGATTTAACCCTAGGTTTAAGTACGGGAATTGATGATAGATTCTCGATCAAATTTTGAATATCATCCAGAACTAATATTGGAAATTACCTGGTACACAGGAGATAGATTTTATAAGAAATTTATTATCCACTTTTTGGTAAGAGCTACCAAAAGGGGAGTATTGAGGAGAAAGACTAAATCTGTGATGAAATTAAGAAGTAGATGCAGTGTGCATCGTATATGTCTTCATCAACGAACTTATGAGTTACTTATGGAATTGATGAAGATGGTCAAAGAGATAATCCCAATATCAAGAAATATTTTATGGAAATCTGGACTTTTAGAATAGTTGATATAAGTGTAAATTTTAGTTAGCATTTATTTTTATTAAATGGGATTCGTGTTTTCCATTATTATTTGACATTAATGTCTTATTTTATGGATTATTAGATATTTATTGGTTGGATAAATGCGTTTATTTTTTAAAATATTATGTTGACTTTTAACCTTTTTAATAAATGTGTTTATTTAATTGTTAATTATTTTGCAATATTTTATGAGCAAAATAATTATATGTTTATTAAGTAGAGACT
This sequence comes from Excoecaria cochinchinensis, assembly GCA_947683425.1. NCBI lineage: Eukaryota > Viridiplantae > Streptophyta > Magnoliopsida > Malpighiales > Euphorbiaceae > Excoecaria > Excoecaria cochinchinensis. The sequence goes on along the minus strand of CANTUQ010000073.1, from coordinate 14,741,997 downwards.
TAATGAACCAAAACCAATAAAATTTCCCTCTTAAGTTTGAGAACTTAATAATCCAATAATTCAGACAAACTTATGAGTTATTTGTGGAATTGATGAAGATGGTCAAAGAGATAATCCCGTTATCAGGAAGGATTTTATGGAAATCTGGACTTCTAGAATAGTTGACATAAGTGTCACTTTTAGTTATGATTTATTTTTATTAAATGGGATTCGTGTTTTCTATTATTATTTGGCATTAGTGTCTTATTTTATGGATTATTGGATATTTATTGGTTGAATAAATGCATTTATTTTTTAAAATATTATGTTGGCATTTAACCTTTTTAATAAATGTGTTTATTTAATTGTTAATTGTCTTGCAATAATTTATGAGTAAAATAATTACATATTTATTAAGTAGAGAGTTAATGAACAAAAACCAATAAAATTTTCCTCTTAAGTTTGAGAACTTAATAATCTAATAATTTAAATTTACTATGAATGAAATTTTAACCTTTAAAGTTGGATATTAGAACTTAGAGGCTAATTGGATACTATAAGTAACATTTTTTGAATTTGAACCTAATAGAAAAATTTTACTAGGTTATTATTTTGAATGTATAGTAAATAGCATGTATTGGCTTATCTCCTTTAATAATGTGCAATATTGTTTCATTACGTATCAGAGGATCCAAATGGCTACTACTTCCAAATCATTTATCACCGAACTAAACAAAGATTTGAAATTGAACAGTAAAAATTATGAAATCTGGAGTATAAAGATCCAGTATGTGCTTGAAGAGCAAGAGGCTCTTGAACCCTTAAGTTCGGTTATAGTTGAACTTGAGGATCGCACTATGACTCAGCATAGGCAGAACTGAGTGTTGTATTATATAGTATATACATAGGTACCAACTTTTTTTTGTTTTTCTTAATCCATTGCACATAGAAACATGTAGAATAAAAATAAAGTTGAAAAGGGCCCCATCTATATCTTTCAATGGTGGTGGGGCATGGACTAGAATTAGTTTTATATATAATAACATTAGTTTTATATTTTTTTTTCAACTTTCTAGTATTTTTTTGTTTTAATGTGCCTGTTACGGTAGGCATCTTTAAGTGAATTTTATTTGACATAGTATTACTACAATTTTGATGACCGAAAGTTGATTGTAAGATGTTTATTGGCATATATAGATAGGGGGAAAGATTGTAACTGGTGAAGATGCCAAAGATTGGCCTGAGAATAATGAGAATGCATTTCTAGCAATTTTATATGAAAAGGTTAAGAAATACTCAAATGGTACACTTGTGTTTAAATCTACTGATTGGCAAAACAAAGATGAAGAATTATTCTTGATAACTGGAGACAGATATGGAATGGAGAGGTTAAAAAGAAAGTATAATAGGCTTTGTATTAAGCATCGACATTTTTCTAAGTTATTATATCACACAGGTGTTACCTATGATTCTAATTCAAACACCGTATTTGCTGCAGAAGATGTTTGGCAAATGTTTATCCAGGTATGAAATTATATCTTTTACATTTAGATGTATAAGATATAGTTATTATGATTGATAAATTAACTTGTTGCTGTACATTTGATTTCAGAAGCACAAGAACTTCAAGGTATTTAAAAAAAGTGGTTGTAAGAATTATAAGATGCTTGGTCAAGTTTTTAATAAATCCACTGCTACTAGGCATTTGCACCATGCTTTTACTCAATTGCCTCCTACTTCAGATGATGAACGTCTAAATGAAGAAGAATTTCTTAATAAGGGTATTCATGTTACTGAGGGTAGTGCAAAAGGAAAGCATACAGCTGATGATTTCATTCCCGTTTGTGCTCGAGTTAAGAAAGAGTCAAAATTTGAGAAATTAGATTCATGCTTAGAGATATGGGCATCTTCTTTAATGCTAGAAAAGAGAGATATTTAGCTAAAGTTGAAAGTTATAAAGCACAGTCCAATAATACAACAAGTGCAGAAGCTGACACATATTCAATTGAGTCATGTATGGATGCTTTAAAAATTATGGAAAATGTCCCTGATGAAGCATAACTCAAAGCATTTAAGAAGTTCATAGATGCAGATTTGTGGAGAATGTTTATGAAAATGTCCAATGATAGGAAGAAGGCTTGGCTAAAAAAATTTAGAATAATATTTTTTTTATGAGTGATAGACCTATTACTACTTATATTTTAGTTGGTTTGTACTTCATATTGACTTTGTGAATTCACGTTTCTTCCATTTTATGCTTGTTTGAATTTTTTAAATATTAAATTATTACTTTTCATGTTGACTTCCTAGTTAAGTGCTTGTTTCTCTATTTTTTTTTTATTTTTATGGCTGTTCAATTATTACTTTTTGAATTTATGTTTCTTTCATTTTGTGGTTGTTCTCTTTTTGCATATAATAATGTGAATATTATTGTGTAGGTAAGATGACACAAAATTTACCAAACGATTATGTGTTAAGTTCATTAAGTGTGAATGGCTTTAATTCAAGTGATGATGATAGTAATGAAGATGATGATATGGGAGACTTGCTCATGGTGAGATATTTGATGACAACCAAAAATATTTTTATTAAAAAAATTCCTTGCAGAACCTCTATGCTTAGTGGGAAAGAATATATTTTGGAAGTACTAATGGGAAATCCTTCTAGATGCTATGATAGTTTTCGAATGAAACCACATGTTTTTAAGAATTTATGTGATAGGTTGAAGATGATGCACTTATTACATGATGCTAAATATATAAGTGTCGAAGAAGTTATAGCAATGGCTTTAGCAGTTCTTTGTCATAGCACAAGACAAACAATTGTAGCTAAGCGATTTCAACATTAATAGCCACAGTGCATTATTGGTTTAAAATAGTTGTAAGAGCATTGGCTACTTTAGGAGTTGATATGATTAAACCAGTGAATAAAGGCGACGTATAACCTGAGATTCAAAATAGTCCAAAATGGTTTCCTTATTTTTAGGTATATTAAGTAGCTATCTAACTGTAATTTTCAAAATATACCACATATGTACTACATTTATAACCTATTGTGAATGTCTTATAGAAATGCATAGGTACAATTGGTGGAACTCATGTAGCAGCTTGAGCTCCAACTTCTAAACAAAAAACATTTCGAGGAAGAAAAGCCACTCTTGTCACATAAAATATAATGGCAGTGTGTTCCCATGATATGATGTTTACTTTTGTATATACTGGATGGCAAGGGACTGCAAGTGATTCTCGTGTGTTTCTTGATGCATTAACAAGATAAGGAAATAGTTTTCCATTTCCTACTGGTGGTAAGAATTTTTTTTAATATAAATTTTATTTTATTAGATAATTGTTAAAAACTAATAATAAACACATATAAGATTTACTTATTTTGCAGATTATTATTATGTTGTGGATGTTGGTTATCCAAATATTTCTGGATTTTTAGCACCTTATCGTGGTGAAAAGTATCATTTAAAAGACTTTCGGAGATCTGGAAGAATAACAAGGAAATATGAATTATTTAACTACAGGCATTCATCACTGTGCAATGTGATAGAGAGAGCTTTTGGTGTATTAAAGGCAAGATTTCCTATTTTAAAATCAATACCAACTTACTCATTGCGTCGCCAAAAATTGATTCCCATTGCGTGTTGCACATTACACAATTTTATTAGAAGAGATGATAGAGCAGATAAACTTTTTTCGTTATACGATAGAGAAGGACTAGATCTTGATGAAGAAAGTGGTCTTGGTGTGGTGCAAGAAGGTGTCCAAATAGATATGTCCTAACATAACCAAATGAGTGCTATTAGAGAAGCTATTGCTGATCAAATGTGGAATGATTACAAAAATCGCTGGTAACTTCTCGATATGAACTTATTTACAATTTAGAAAGTGACAGTGTTTGGTTTCTTTTAATTTAGAGACTTATTTTATTTTATTATGATTATTAGAAGGAGACTATAATTATAATTTTTCTTTTTATAAAAAATTTTAAAAATTTATTTGATTAACTGAATGTTATTATTTAAGTTCACTTATACCTTGTCTAAAATTTTCATATATACTTGTTAGCATTTTAAGCACTGATCAATTTAAATATTTATTTATCAATACCTAAAATATTATTAATATAAACAATAATTATTGTAATTATATTGATAGAATATATAGAATATTAAAAAAAAACTGTAAAGGAGATGGAAAATGAAAATACTGATAGAGAGAAGCAAATAGGATTTCTATTTTCCAATTTTTTATTTTGGAAAATAAAAAAACAGAAAAATAAGAAATGAAAATGAAAACTAGAAAAGGAAAATGGAAAATATTTTCTAGAACTAAACAACCCCTGAGTTGCTTCAAGACTTTTATGAACTTAGTTGAGAATCAATCAGATAAAAAGATTAAAACTTTAAGAACTGACCGAGGTGAGGAATATCTTTCAGATAAATTTAAAACTTTATATGATGAAAGGGGGATTGAAAATTAGTTATCCATTCTCAGAACTCCACAACAAAGCGGTGTTGTGGAAAGGAGAAATACTCTCATTGATATGGTTAGATTTATAATGGCAAAGGCAAATTTGCCAATCTCCTATTGGGTAGATGTTTTATTGATTGACACATATGTTCTAAACTATGTGCCCTCCAAATCTGTGACTTTCATGTCTTATGAGTTGTGGATTAGTCGACAACTTGACCTAAGTCATTTACGACTTGAGGGTTGTACTGCTTATGTCCATGATACCTCAAGTAAATTTGGTAATTTTAGACCAAAAGGTAAAACGAGTATCTTTATGAGATATTCTAAAGTATCAAAAGGATACGTTTTCATGGGTGAGTAAGAGAATGGTACAGTGACATAATTTAAATCACGAGATGTCATATTCATATAGAATGAATTTTCAAACTTGGGCAAAGTGAATCAAGATTTCACTTTCTATGAAACTTAGGAAGAGAAACCATCATGATCACTCCATCCAAGTGGGAGGGAGTTAAAGGAAGAAGGTCAAGACCTTCCTTTTTCAAATGATCCGGATGTTCGTGATCCTATTTTCAATGGGAGTATTCCTGACTCTAGTGGGAGTATGGAACATGGTCCCAGTGGGAGTATTCCTAATTACGATGAATATATTATCAAAATTCAGAATTGCTAAAATCTAAAAGGATAAGTGTTCCATGCCTATAATTTCAAATCGAAGGCTCGAACAAAGCCCTTTAGTTACTCCACAAGATGAGAAAGAGCCTAAAAATATTCAAGAGGCTTTTCAAGCCCAGCTAAGGAAAAATAGATTAAAGCAATGGAAGAAAAATTGGCATCCATGAGATCAAACCATGCTTGGAAACTGGTTGATCTACCAAAAGGATGCAAATCAATTGGGAATAAATGGATTCTCAAAGTGAAGTGAAAGGTTGATGGAAGTATTAAAAGATATAAGGCACGGTTAATTATTAAGGGGTTTACACAACAGAAAGGGATTGACTATGAGGAGACTTTCTCATTTGTTGTAAAATTTACATCTATAAGGTCGATTTTGGCCATAATGGCGACTTTGGACCTAGAGGTACATCAAATGGATGTGAAGATTGCTTTTCTCAATGGAGAATTAGATGAAGAAATCTATATGGAGCAACTTATAGGTTTCATAAAAACAGGTAGCGAACATAAGGTTTGCCGATTGATGAGATCAATATATGGCCTTAAACAGCCTTCAAGATAATGGCATTTGAGATTTTATGATATAATCATGCCGAATGGGTTCAATATGATTGATGAAGACCACTGTGTTTATAATAAAAGTTCTGAAAATAATTTTGTCATTTTAACATTGTATGTAGATGACATACTCATAGCTGAAAATGATAAAGGGTACGTAAATGAAATCAGAGATTGGCTATCATCTAACTATGAGATGAAAGATATAGGTCAAGTAGATTACATTCTTGGAATAAAGATTTCCAGAAATCGATCGAGAAAGTTGTTGTCTCTTTCTCAAGAGACATATATCAACAAAGTCCTTGAACAATTTAATATGCAAAACTGCAAACCCATTGATAACCCCATTGCCAAGAATCAGTTTCTTAGCAAAGATATATGTCCGAAGATGCAAGAAGAAATGGAACGTATGAGGAACGTTCCATATGCTAGTGCTGTGAGAAGTCTTATGTGTAACACCTCAATACCCCTTGGGAGGATATCAGAGCGCCACACACAGACAAACATATAATAAAGCGAAAATAGAAGCAATAAATATAATAAAATAATAATATCATAAACAAATTAGTTTTCAAATTCCAAAAATGTCCAAATACAATATACGATTAACTTATACTAAAATTCTGGCAAAAACCTATACTGAACTGTACAAAAAAATACTGGGTCAAAAATAAAAAAAAAACCACTCTAACTCCTAGTGGCCAACCTGCAGATGTCCCACTCCGAACCGAACCTGCCACCTACACGGGGAAAACACCCGTGCTAAGCGATAACGCTTAGTGGGGAGGAATAGAAACATAAACATATAACAATAATATAAGCTCACAAAAGCATACAACAATAACATACGAAGAACAAATGCGTCAATATACCCTAACCACTTCAATAATAATCAAATAACGACATAACATACTCACTAATCCACTATTATCAGAGAAAAGAACAAAAGCAAAACACTACTTTCAATAATTATTCAATTACAAATACACATCATTAACCATATAACCCAGTAACAATCTCTATACACTACCCTAAATTTACATGGTTGGTGGATACAGGTACACTAGATACTGCGAATAGTATCGAACACTAGAGACTGAAGTCTCAAAACATTTTGATAAAAACTTTGGATAACTGGAGGTATCAAACACTAGACCCAAATGGGGTCAAACACTAGCAGCTGCAATCACTAGCCCTTTATAAGCATGCTTATCTATCCACTACTATGACCATTCAGGCTTATACACACTTACTATTGATGACACTCAAACTTTGCATTAACTGAATAATCACAGCCCTTAACATAATAAATATCAAGATAAGCATATTACACACAAAGCATTAACTCACATCATTAAAATCATAACCCAAACAAGAGTGAGAAACCACGGAAAGTACAATAAATAAAACATTTTTAAAATATAGGGGAGGGTCGTTCTCGCGATAGAGGCAAATTCCGCATTAAGTCACGCCCGCGACAAGCACTACACTCGTGAGCGATATCTGGCAGGTCTCTGTCGCACTCGCAAAAGAGAGCGGCAGGTCGCCCTCGCGTGAAGGCACACTCACGAGAAAGCCCGGCCTGGCAGAAGCTCGGCTACTGAGCTCTCTGTCGCTCTCGCGATAGAAGGCTCTATGGCAGGAGTTCGGATGGCCGAACTCTGTCGCCTTCGCGACCGAAGTCACGCTCACAACAGAGATGACCTCTTCACCCCTGCTGCCAAACTACCCACATCTCCCTCAAACCACAACCACCCAAAACACACCAAATCAATCAACGCATGCATCCAAAACTTACTTCTAAATCATACTAATAACATTTTATTCTCATAACAATCAATTAAATATCAAAACAACATGCTAATCAACTAAGCTCAACTCACAATCAAAAAACTCAAAACCCATAGAACTAAACCCACATGCAAACACCATTATAACTACCTTTAATACACACATAAACATGCTTTACAAACCAAACATCCAGAATTTAACACTCAAAACCAAAACACAACTATAGGGCAAAACTCCCAAACCTCTCAAGAAGCTTCCAAAATCCACTCCTTTTTCAAGCTCAAACTTTCTCTTTACCCTTCTCTTTATTCTTGTCTCCAACTTATTGCACAAATCAAACCAAAACTCTTAATCCAAAACCCAAATACTAAAAATTAAAACCAAAAAGGAAGAAGAGGATGAAGACTTCAAACAAAACCAACCACTTACCCTTCAATTGATTATCACCAATCCCTAAAAATCTCAACTTAAAAATCCTTGAAGACCAAACCAAGAAACAGAAGCAAGAAGCAAGGAATGAAGAAGAGGAAGAAGAAGAAGAAGAAGAGAGAACGGGAAACATGCGCAGGAAGGAGCAAAAATCTTATTTCTTGCTTTTTCCCTCTCTCCCTCATTCTTTCATTTCTTCATTTAATGCTTCCAACCACCCAATCTTAGGTGTTAACATCTCATTGGCCAAATTAATAAAATCCTTGACTAATGTCTCTTTTGTCCATGGCAAATATTCTTCTAATCACTTAATAACTCAATTAACCATGCAATTCCTACTAGGCCCCCTTTTGGGTTGTTACAAATCTCTCCCCCTTAAGAAATTTCGTCCTCGAAATTTTCACGCTAGAGAACTTACAACCCAACTACCAAATCATTAACTTATCTCAAAAATTAGAAATTTAACTTACCAGAAGGACCTGTGGGCTCATATACATCTTCTCTTATCATGGCATATACCCGAGCAAAACCACCAGCAGCCGTTGTAACACCCCCTAACCTCCTGTAGAGATTTACTACGGTGACTATGGAGTGTTACAACACAAACACATGCGCATCAAAAAGTTTTACAAACAAAGTTCAGGTTAAATAAATTTCTTACAAAAGCTATATATATATATAGGTCTGAAATTCCATGCATAATATTACAAAATACATAATGTTTTACATTAGTTTCGCTTTACAAATACAACTCTTACATTTATTACAAAAGGACCTATAAACTATAACGATTCCTATATGTTGGCTGTTGGCAATGCAGAACTATCTTCAAATATACTATCTGCAGATACCTGCATGGACAAAACATCCATGCTAAGCGATAATCGCTTAGTGGGGAACAACAAAAGATGGATAAACACTCATAGTGATTACGAATATTAATCACATACCCAAGCAATATACACATATACATATAGTTCATTTTAACATCATCAATAGTACACTCATCAGGAATTACTCATAAGTAACCATCTAAATTCTCACACAAATATTTATTTGCTTACTATGGTATTTACTCAGTTATTCATTTGGATTCTATAAGTCTTAACATTATTGGAATCGCACACTTATATATAGCTTTATAATTATCTATGAGTATACATATAAATATAAACATATGTACATCAAATAGCCATTAGCACTCACCAATGTAAGAACACCTTCAGCATGTTACAAATACAAACCCAAACAATACATACCTTTATTCAATTTCCAATAGTACCACATACACATTAATTAATGTAAAGCTTACCGTTATTTACTTGTGATCCGAACATAGCATTCAAGATACAACATATTATACTCATAATGTATTAACTTTACATTATTCCATATCAATTATCAACACCAACACCCATATAATACAAATCCCCATCAATTACAATCACAAACCATATAGTACATGACATTTATAGCAGCTTAAGGTACATAACAACTTGCATGCTTTTTATCCAGATTATTCGTATACTCTTGTGTCAATAAGCATATTGCATTGCTATAATCAATGGATATGCACTTAATCATATTTCGGCATTCTCTTAATGTTATTTCGGCAATTTATAGCTTGATTTATACAAATATTCATGCACATACACATATATTCTTCCTAATGAGTCATACCCATATAACTGTATCGCATGACAATTATAACATATCACATTCACATTCTCACTTAATATCATCCTTATATGGTCATATTATTATCATTAGCCTTACCTGCAATTCAAAGACGCGGATAACGGGTTTCGCATTGGTACCACCGAGGTATGATAATCTCATTATAATCTCATTCACGCATTGGTATCCTAAGGTACAGTAATAATCAATCGCATTATTACCCGTAGGTACAGAAATAATCAATCGCATTAGTATCCGTAGATACCTTAACATCGCATTAGTATCCGTAGATACCTTAACATCGCATTACACAATCACTCACTTTGGGGAACCTATTCTAGGATTACCCCTGACCCAAACGGGGCCGATTAACATAAATCAATCGCTTTTGGCTGCAGCACTTCAGACCCTATAGGCATGCCTATCTATCCACTACTTGACTCGCAGGCTTAAGTTGTTAAACATGTTATTCATTTCACTTTGATCAATTTCACATCACACGTGTCGTTTGCCATCATCACATTCACTTTACACATACGCATTAGCACAAAGCTATTCACTTCATTTGCATACACATTGTGTTTCCCAAGTTCATTCATTCATGGTCATTAATCACATACTTGATTCAATTCAAGAATCATCATTACTTTATGGCTCACTTCACAATTCACATGGTTAGCATATTCACATGGTATAGTTCATTCATATTATTATATATTCGCATAGTAAGATACTCATGTACTTTCTTAAAATAATATTCTGATACAAATCATCACGTAAGGTAAACTCACATCACCTCATGCCTAGCATATACAAATGGCCTAGAAAGCATACTCACTTAAATATATACATCTTCATTAAACTCATGTTGTAACATAGGCCTTAACCATGTTGATAAATAGGTACAAGTTCTGTTACTTACCATTGCATAATATTACACATTAATTTGTAAGAAATGCACATACACACGATTTCATAAGCAACCCATATTTACCTATCTCATACACTTCATCTTGCTTAGCCATGTTATTTAACATGTGATAATCCTCAATAAATGATGTATAACTTGATTAAATTATTGTTCGTACATGTATACAACATTTAGCCAAGTCTTATAGTTCATTATGCAAACTCATTCTTTTAATATCCTTCATGTGTATATAGCTAAATCTCAATTTATAATTATTCATACTTGTTCATATCATACATGCTTATATAGATTAAAGTATTATAATCCTCAATAATGTCATTATACTTGATTTGATTCTATGTCATAAAATTAGACATCATTACTTCATTAGTTCGCTATTAATATTAATCCTATTCATGTAAATTTTCCAAGGGGTAACTATTCTTATATTCATTTTGTAGTCCTAAACATGCATCGAATAGATCCTAGAAAGTTTCGGTGCAATACGGGTTCAATTCGGGAAGAAAAACCCATAAAATGGTCAAAACAGAAGGGGTCACGGTGGTAATGATTTTGTTGTGACCGTGAGGTCCACAAATAGGCATTCTGCCTTCTATAAACATATGTCACGGTGGCAATGAATTTGATTGTGACCGTGACATACCAAAATAAGCAAAACAGAAGCTAAACTTCAGGACTGCTTCACACCACAATTGTTTACAGCCCAAACCGAAGTCTTACACTCAACTTTTGGCAAAGGTCCCTCATAACATTTCTTCCTCTATGTCTTATCTTTCAAATGGAACAAGTTTCAGGTAAATTGGATTTGTAAAAAATCAGTTATTAATTGAACAATACAGACTGTTCCAGTGAGCCTACCAAGGTAGAGACACGTCTGTTTTTGCATTTTTTAGGTTTCTTAGAGCCAGAATTAGCTCATATTTATTTCTGTGACTTTTGTATTTATGGGAGTCATGGTTCAAATGGCACAACAATAACTAAATTGGAGTTCTCAAACTCTAGTTATGACCAAAACACTACACGGAGGTCTGGTGACATATAAACAGAATTTTTCCCTAACTAGCGTTTATACTTTAATTAAACTCATAACAATTCAATCATCAGTTTCAACACAAATCAACCATATATTCCAACTATATTATCTTTCAATTGTCACATGATAAACTAATTTACACACATATAACAATGGTTAGTTCCCAAACCTCTCTATCCTTTGCTCCAATGCTCACTTGATACTTGACTCATCAACCTCCAGCTTTCCTTTTTCTTTTATCATAACCACCTCCACATGTACAACCAAATTCTAGAATTGTAACACCATAATCAGTCCTCAATCCCATAAATTTCAGAACAAGAAGGAAGTAGAATATGAAGAACTATAATTAGTCACTTACCTTTGCAATAATAAGTAGTTTAATTAACCAGCTAGACACTTGATTAACCAGCAGGATTTGTAGAACAAAAATGGTAACTTTGAAAGGAACTTCACGTTGAAGAAGAAGGAGGAATAGCAGATTTTAAAGAGAGGAAGAAATGGCTGAATACACATGTAAAACTAGTGGGTTTCTCTCTCTCCTCAAGCTTTACATTGCATATAGGAAGATGAAGTGGCAAAGGCAGAAATTAACAGCTAGAATCCACCACCCAAATCCTCCATTGCATGAAAATGCTGAGTTGGCAATTCCAGCAACTTCCACTTAGAATCCCCTCCCACAATCTTAATTGAGATTAACCTAATTAATCCCCACTAACTCTTAATTAATCCCTCCTTAATTTAATCATACATATTTACCTATAAGTCACTTAAAATTATTTACTCTCTTCAATTAAGTCCTCCATTTCCCAATTACTCTTAAATCTGATTTCTTCCACTTAATTAATCCATAATAATACAAATCAATTCACTTAACTTATATGCACATTTACAAATTGGCCACTTAAACTTATCTATCCTATACAATTGGGTCCTTGATTTCTTAATTGCACTTATGTCCAAGTTAGTAACTCGCTATTAAATTTGCCTAATTACCCTAATCAGCAAACATACCACTAGGGCAGATTTGGGGGCGTTATAGCCGCTGGCTGTACCACAGTTTGCAATGGCGCCTGAGGAGCTCTACTCCTACCTCTACCACTTCTCGTTGCTCCGGATCTTTCTCCACTTACTTTACTCCCAAGCTACTTCTTACTCTCTTTCCGTTCTGGACAATTAGCAAGCATGTGCTCCATGCTGCCACACTTAAAGCATGCCCCAGTAAGCTTCCGGCACAGACCCTAGTGATGCTTCCGACAATGCTCACACTCAGGTATCAAACTTCCTCTACTAGAGGGCTGTGCTACACTTCCGACCTCTGAAGGCACTTGAACTGACCCTTTAGCTCCATGCCCACTAGGAACACCTCGAGCTTTCTTACTACCGACAACTCCACTATCCAGTGCTTTACTTTTTTGTTCTAATCTCTGCTTTACCAATTCTTACTCTTCTAGCTTCATTGCCACTGCAACTAACTGGTAATAGCCCACTAGCTGCATAATCGCCATCACCGATAAAGGCCCCCTAATCACTTCTCTCAAGCCATCTTCAAAATGTTGACACTTGAAATCCTTCGTTAATAATACACTTGGCACATACTTACTCAAGCGGCTAAACTCCTTCTCATAATCGTTGACCGACATATTCCTTGGCCTCAAATTGATAAACTCCTTCCACTTTGCTTCCCAGTAGACCTTGGTAACATATTTCTTTTCGAACTCTTATACGAAAAACTCCCAAGATAACTCGGCTGTTCTCAATGGGTTGCGAAGCACAAGCTTCTACCAATCGTATGCTGACCCTTGCAAAAGCAACACCGCGCAGGCTACCTTCTGATTTGGAGGACAACTGATCTCTTGCAGAATCCTATCAATTCTCTCTAGCCAAAACTCCGCCATGTTCGATTGGTCCAAAGAAGTCCCATTAAACTCTTCTGCTCCTCTCTTTCTCAAAAGTTCTATAGGAGCTTTGGGAGCTGTCAGTCTATCAACCAATTACAATAACCCTTGTACTAGTGTTGGATTCTCATAAGCAATACCAGGACCTTCAGCTGGAGCACGTTCAGGTGCAGGCCGATCACCCCTCATAGGATTAACACTACCGGTAGTCTCACCCACATCCTCAATAGGATCAAACTCCATCTAACTCTACACAAGACAACATCTACATTAGGCCATGACACTAGACAGACTCACATGCATATACTCTATACTCAAACACCTTAACGACCAAAACTGCCTAAACCTAGGCTCTGATACTAATAAAATTGTAACACCCCAATACCCCTTGGGAGGATATCAGAGCGCCACACACAGACAAACATATAATAAAGCGAAAATGGAAGTAATAAATATAATAAAATAATAATATCATAAATAAATTAGTTTTCAAATTACAAAAATGTCCAAATACAATATACGAATAACTTATACTAAAATTCTAGCAAAAACCTATACTGAACTGTTCAAAAAAATACTGGATTAAAAACAAAAAGAAACCACTCTAACTCCTAGTGGCCAACCTGCAAATGTCCCACTCTGAACCGAACCTGCCACCTACACAGGAAAAATACCCATGCTAAGCGATAATGCTTAGTGGGGAGGAACAGAAACATAAACATATAACAATAATATAAGCTCACAAAAGCATACAATAAGAACATATGAAGAACAAATGCGTCAATATACCCTAACCACTCCAATAATAATCAAATAATGACATAACATGCTCACTAATCCACTATTATCAGAGAAAAGAATGAAAGCAAAACACTACTTTCAATAATTATTAAATTACAAATACACATTATTAACTATATAACCCAGTAACAATCTCTATACACTAGCTTGAATTTACATGGTTGGTGGATACGGGTACACTAGATACTGTGAACAGTATGGAACACTAGAGACCGAAGTCTCAAAACATTTTGATGAAAACTTTGGATACCCAGAGATATCAAACATTAGACCCAAATGGGGTCAAACACAAGTAGCTGCAATCACTAGACCCTTATAAGCATGCTTATTTATCCACTACTATGACCATTCAGGCTCATACGCACTTACTATTCATGACACTCAAACTTTGCATTAACCGAATAATCACAACCCTTAACATAATAAATATCAAGATAAGCATATGACACACAAAGCATTAACTCATATCATTAAAATCATAACCCAAACAAGAGTGAGAAACCAAGCAAAGTACAATAAATAAAATATTTTTGAAACATAGAGGAGGGTCACGCTCGTGACTACCCGTCACGGCTGTGACAGAGGCAAATTTTGCCTTAAGTCGCGCCCGTGACAAGCACTACACTCATGAGAGACATCTGCTAGGTCTCTGTTTCACTCGTGACCATAGTCGCGCTCACGAAAGAGAGCGACAGGTCGCCCTCACGCTTAAGCGTGAAGGCATGCTCGCGAGGAAGCCCGGCCTGGCAGAAGCTCAGCTACCAAGCTCTCTTTTTTGCTCACAACCGAGGTCGCGCTCGTGACAGAGGGCGCTATGGCAAGAGTTCGGATAGCCGAACTCTGTCGCACTCACAACAGAGACGAGCTCTTCACCCTACTGCCGAACTACCCACATCTCCCTCAAACCATAACTACCAAAAACTCATTGTGACGCGCGCCGGATCCCCGCGGCCGCCCATGGGGACCGCCCGCTCGAGGGCGATCGGGGCATGTGTGGGTCCGTTGACAGCTTGCAATAAATCGCAAGTGCGTCTATGTTGGGAACCAAGGAGGTTTCATGGAGTCGCCACCCAATAGAACATTGGGAAAGTTACTCTCGCCTCAGAGAGCCTAAGACTGCGCTTTGTATCCATTTTGGGCCAGCCAGAGGGGTCTTAGAAGGTAAACCTCTCGCCCTAAGGAGCCTAGGATTAGCGCTAAAGTCTCGTGGCACAAAAAGGTGTCTTGGAGGGTAGACCTCTAGCCTCTTTGAGCCCAAAGACCAGAGCTGGGTCCGGGATTTCTCATCTATTTCTATCTCAGTTATTTTATGATCAAATTTTAATTATCATTGATT
The DNA here is from genome assembly GCA_947683425.1 of Excoecaria cochinchinensis. NCBI lineage: Eukaryota > Viridiplantae > Streptophyta > Magnoliopsida > Malpighiales > Euphorbiaceae > Excoecaria > Excoecaria cochinchinensis. The sequence continues at coordinate 14,726,408 of CANTUQ010000073.1, read as the reverse complement.
CGCTCGCTCTCCACACGATGCAATTAATTGAAGGCGCATTTATTCACATTTGGAAAGCCATAAATGGGCAAGTAAATATCAAAAGCAATAGATTACAATAATACAAGGAGTGGAATACAACTCCCTTTTGTAAATTTGCGAGGCATACACGAATCGGGGGGTTGCTTCTTTTGAGGACTTTGGTCCTCGCATGCATCGTTATCAAAAATTGGATGTTTTTATTTTGTGATGATTTTTATTGGATAAAAATAGGGCGTTGGACCCTTGCTTTTGTTGTAAACCTCATTTTATTGAATATAAAACATTGAGTCATTTTTATACCTTAACGAGATGTGAAAAGAGTATATCCATGTACTTAAAATAATCAATGAATAACAAATGAAGGAAATAATCAAAAGGATTAGGAAACTAAACCGGACGAAATCCTCCGAATATGGTAGATAGCCCCTCAAGCTCGGGATAGTCCAAGGGAATCAATATACACTCATAGAAAGTTAAAAGATGTTAATATACATAAAATCAACATGAAGGAAGACAAAAGGACTTGAAAAAGGTGGAAAATGATTTAAAAAGGGTAGAGACAGAACCCACCGAGGGCCTTTTTTAGGTGACCGACGGGCGTCAGTCGAGATAACCGATATGCCCGTCTGTCACTCAAAAGGGGCGTCTGTAGGCGGGGTGACCGACGGGCGTCGGTGATGGAGATGACCCGTCGGTCACCACTGTCTCCGAAAAAAACAGAAACAGAAAACTGCTTTTAAAGCCAAGAAAAGAGGTTTTATCATAAAATCATATAAAAAGAGTCAAAATAAAGAAATATAATGACAAAATTGAAAGAATCAACAAATAAAGAATAAATATGAAATGATATGAAGAAGGAATCCGGAATATTTACTCTCAGATAATCGCTTTGGGTGAGATTCTTGTGTGGATTAGAGCCCCGCGTGTTCCACGAAAAGCAAGATGAAGGATCAAAGAAAGGAAAATGAACTGTTTCCTCCTCAACCCCTCAAAAGATTGTCTTTGGGATCAAAATCTAAGGAAAACTAATTAGTTTTTATTCCCTTTTGATGGATTTGATCCTCTTTTGAAAGAGAATTCTTTATGAAATGTGTTTGCTGGAAGAGAGAGAAAATATGCTTGAATTTGGGCAGAGTTTCCCCTCTTCAAAATTTTTGGAACCCTTTTCTAGTGAAAATCCGGAGCTTTTATAAGCCAGACACGATCGACGGGGGTCAGTGTATGGAGGCGGGCGTCGAAAGAATCCTTCTGACACAAGGATTCATCCGACGGCCCTGCCACATCCACCGACGGGCGTTGGAACGGTTGCGTGCTCCGGGAAACCAGGCGGTGCTCTGACAGGGGCGGTGATTTTCCGACGGGCGTCGAAAAATACCACAGGCCGTCTGTGACCCTAAGCGACGGGCTGACCTCAGAGACGGGCTGGCCGTCTGTGGAGGAAAAACATACCTCATTGACTCGAAAATCCCCTGTTTTCCCCCTCTGCCTACAAAAGGTAAAAAGACTCCTCGTGGAACGCGGGACTAAAACCTCCAAATCCAAACCATTTATACAGGCTCGGATACTAATTTCATCATAGGGTAACCTCTGATCCAGACCGCTCCGGGACACGGTGCTTACAGTTGCCCCCAGTTTTGGGGAAACTAGTGCACAAGCGCCTAGATAAGCCAAAACTCAGAGAAAGGACAAAAAGAAAGAAGGCATACCTGCGACGGTTCTTACATTTCGTGCCTTCTGCCGGGTAGACCTCGTCTCGGTCCGTTCGGCGATGCGAAGATTCCCCTACCGGTCTCGTCTCGACTTGTAGGTGTTGGTGAGACGTAGCATCCGCTGGCTACGAACTCGATATGAAGAGCAGTGTTTTCTCTAACCACAGCTTCGATATGAAGTTCCCTTGCTAACCCCCATTCGATCTGCAAGGTGCGTAGCACTCTCTGGCTGCCGCGCGAACTGTGAGATGTAGCGCTCTCTGGCTACACTCAAGATTTGGTGAAGAGCAGTGTTTCTCTAACTGCAGCTTCGATCTGAAGTTCCCCTGCTAAACCCCCATCCGGTCTGCAAGGTGTGTAGCACTCTCTGGCTGCTGCGCGAACTGTGAGATGTAGCGCTCTCTGGCCACAATCTCGATTTGGTGAAGAGCAGTGTTTCTCTAACTGCAGCTTTGATCTGAAGTTCCCCTGCTAACCCCCATCCGGTCTGCAAGGTGCGTAGCACTTTCTGGCTGCCGCGTGAACTATGAGATGTAGCGCTCCCTGGCCACAATCTCAATTTGGTGAAGAGCAGTGTTTCTCTAACTGCAGCTTTGGTTTGTGAGATGCAGTGTTCTCTAACTGCAGTCTGCCTTGTGAGGTGAAAAGTAGTATTTCTCTGTACCTGTGTGATAAAAGGTTTTGTTAGTTCATGTTTGAGTGGTAATCTTTTAACCTGTTCATTAATGGCGTGATTTTGCTTTATCTGCTATGCCATGTTTCATTTATATTCTTTCTTAATGAGTTGTTATTCATCATTTTTCATCATTTTTGTTTTGGAATATGAGTGAATGTGAAGGCATATGTTCATCTGCTATATGAATGAATCATAAATAACCAAATAAATGCATAAATTTTGAAAACAAAAGTTTTTCACTAGAAATATCTATTTTGTACAATGTATATACAAATCATAAATATACAAAATATGACTCCCTGAATGTCATAGGGGTGTGTAGTCAGAGGGCTCATCGGGGTCCTCATCATCCGATATATGCACTGTCCCTCGCGGAGGTGGAGGCGGAGCTGGCCGTACTGGAGGTGGAGGCTAAGCCGTGGAGGGTCCTGCCTCGGCATCGTTAGTCCTCCTGAAACGGATCTGAGCGTGGCCATCCAAGAAAGGCTGGGTGCAAGTCCTCATGAACTCCAGCGTCTCTGATACTGTGCCTCCCAACTTCTTGAATGCCTTGCTCAACTAAGTGGTCTGCTCGCTGGCGGCCCCCTTCATGTGCTCTAGGCGCTGCTCTGTCTGGTCCCTGAACTCCCTCATGGTCTGAGACAAGGGTGGGAGTATCCCCTCTATTGCCTGGACATGGGATCTCAGATAGTCGAGTGACTCGTCAATCATCTGTAGGGTCATGTCAACCCTCTGAGACGCCTGGTCCTGTGACGTCCTCAAATCATGAGCGAGCTGCTTCCTAAGCTCCCTCTGACCCTGAGTAATTTGCTCGATCAGCCTCACCTGCTCACCTCTGAAGGCCTCTATGACCCGAGCCTGCTCATCCCAAAATGCATCCAAGATCCGAGCCTGCTCCCGCGTCGTATGCTCGATGTAGCCGGCCTACTCCTGGGCTAACCGCTCCACTGACTGGGACTGCTCTTGAATAGCAGCCTGCTGGCGGTCCAACTTCTCGTGAATAGCTCTGTCCCTCTCATCCTGTCGTCGCTCTAAGGCTGTGAACATGGAAGTGAGGAGCTGAGAGAAGTCGGGCTATGCTGGCTGCTGCTGTGGTGGCTCTGGAGGCGGTGCTGCGGAGGTGGATGCCCCTGAGTCGCCTCTAGAATAAGGATGATATCTCTCGGGGGGCTCGTGGGTAGCCCTCTGCACCCTAACGCTCGGCGACGGGATAGGAGTCGATGCTCGGGATGCTGGTGAGGCAGTAAAAAGCTTATCCATCGTGAACTCCATGTCGAAATCCGACGGGGTCCGAGGCTGCTCCTGCTGCTGTGGCGGTGGCACAGTCTGAGGCTGAGGAGGCTGAGGATTGGGCTGGGGCTCTGGCTGTGAGTGTGGAGGCTGAGGAGGCTGAGGCTCGTGCTAAGGCTGGGGCTCTGGCTGTGGAGGCTGATCCTCTGGGTGCTCCGGGTGGTCTGGATCTGGACCCAAGGGTGGAAGTGAGAACATCCGTCGGGTCTCGTGAATGGTCAGCACCCTGTAGGCCTCTGCCTGCCCTGATATCGGGGAGATCATCCCCATCTGTACTGTCGCTGCAGCATCCACATGGATCCCCTCCTCCAAGGGTCCTCTCAATCTGTCAGGGGCAACTCCTAACCTCAAAAGCAGCTGGGTGATAACTCCTCCCACTATCACCACCGGTGTCAACCCTCTGCCTACTCTGGTCAAGTTGGCCAAGATCTCATGGCTAATGTTGAGACGCTGGCCTGCCACCATAGCCCAGAGGCTCCAGATCTCGGCCGCATTAAGCGACCCTGGATTACCAGCTCGACCGAGGTACAAACTGGATAACACTCTGTGCAAATACCGGAGCGCCTGAGACACCAGTACGGTGCTCTTTGCTGTATCATGATCATACAACACTCCCGGTAGGGCAATAGCCGCCTAATGGGCGCGTCTCACAGCTCGCCGTGGGATCTCGACCCCCTCCTCTGTAGGGAGCCCCATGGCCTGAGCGAATCTCTGCCTGGTGATACTGTAGTGGTCGCCGTCGAACCAAAACTGGACCACCCCTGGCTCGGTATCTGCACTCTGGAAACCGGCATAGCGGAGAGTGGCTAGGACCTGGCGAGTAGCCTCTGGAAAAGTCTGGAAGGAAGGGTCAAGGAACTCTGTCCACCTAGCACCCTCGACAAGCAAATCAAACTCTGGGGCCATCCCTAGGGCCTCTAGAAACGGCCTGGACACGAAACGGCTGCCTCGAAGCTCTACCTGAGCCAACGCTCTATACCTCTGAGCTGACTCAGCATCCATCCAACCCGGAACTACGATCTCGGGCTGGGCCTGCGGTGCTCTACGTCTGGGAGGCATCCTGCAAAGGAGAAAAAATTAGATAGCGAAAATTTGACAAAACAAGTATTATTAGACTTATTTTCAAGGTGAAGGCCCATTTAGGCCTCACTAGGGCAATGGCGGCCCGAAAACTAGATAGAAAACTGATAATAAATGAAAAGGGCGGATGTCCTATCAAAGGAAGTTGCCCAACATGCCTCGCACATATCAAAAGCAAAAACAACATGCAATTAGCATGGAAATAATTTGAAGCGAATAAAAATGGGCTTGCCAGGCCCCAAGGCATGCATGATACACACAAATGTTCAATTTTAGAACAGAATAATAAAAATTTGGGCAGCACCCCGGCAAGGGTATGCCCAACCTCCTGCATAAAAAGGCATCAAAATAGGCCTCAGGCCTCAACGACAATATATGCATGTAAATGGGACGCACCCCGGCAAGAGTGTGTCCCCAACAACACAAAACAATGGCCTCAGGCCTCAGAATCAATATATACACAGAATAGTGCGCTAGAAAGGTCTATTTCTAAAGCACCAAAAAAAAAATCTATTTCTATGTAATCATGCAAAAGTTCATATTTAATTGCATTAAAAAATAAAGAAAAATGGGCAGCATTCTCCCTAAATTTCTAAGGCATCTAAAACTTTCTAATCATTTCCAAAGTTAGAGGAAGAAGAAATGAAGAAATAAATAAAATAAAATTCAAAAAAAGTAGTTATTTACTTACTTGTAGTCGCGAGAAGTGTAGAAACTGAAGAAATATAAATATCCAAGCACCCGGTGAGTAGAGAATGCGAAAATATGGAAAAATCGCGAAAAAAGAAGGAGAAACGCTTGAAAAAGCACTAAAAAACGCTAAAAAAACCGTTTGGGAGAGGAAATGAAAGGGACAACAGCGTTTGCACCGTCTGTCACTCGCCCTTATATAGAATTTCATGACCGACGGGCTGGGCATATGTAGGAGCGACCGATGGGCTGGCCGTCTATCACGCAATAAATGCAAGTTAATGCGTGTGATGAATGCAATGCTGACGCATGCGTCTGCCAGGTGGATCTATACCGACGGGCAGGCCGTCTCTCTGGAGAGGCGGGTAGGCCGTCGGTGACACGCCCCTATAAATTCTCACAAAATTTTTGCTCCTCTTATGTCTCTTCATTTTCCAACATCTTGAGCCTTTCATATTTCTCAGCATGTCTTCCCCTCTAGCCCAAAGGATGCACCGTATCTTAGATGACAAACACACTTGGGGAGAAGGCGCCCTTTCCTCTCTGTCTGGGTTGAAATATCTGTGCCGGGTGAAAGTCGATTAGAACCTCCATCTAGCGGCGACCCACTTCTGGAACCCCCGATTTCACGTCTTCCGATTCACCTACCAGGAACTGTGCCCTTTGCCTGAAGAGCTAGCTACCATTCTTGGAGCCTGGTTCCCTCCTAGCGCTCTACCTTGCTTCCCCTGCTGCGGCCTATTCCAGACCCGGGACATAGCTATGGCTCTCGGCATACCTTCTTCTGAGGCCGCCCGTCTGATCCCTCCGGGCTCCTCCTTTGCTCTAGGGCCACTGATCGAGGCTCTGGATCAGTTCACTGACATTCCCACCTATCGGGTAAGCATCATATTCTTGTTTTGCATGGTGAACTTCATCACTGTTGTTCCAGGGGGTTTGACAGGTGACTTCTGCCTGTTCGGAGTCCTGAGCGACTTTCATCTAGGATTATCACCCTTACCACTCATTCTGGCTGAAACCATTCTGGGCTTGGACGCTGTGAGCTCTGGATCCACTACAACCTTTACCGGAAGCCCCTTATTGCTCCAGGTACGTCATTATTTTAAAGGTAGTGCGTCCCTTATGGATTTTCACACTAGCTTTTCTTAGCGAGAGGTGCGTCCTTTCGGATTTTCACACAACCCTGCGCCTTATTTTTGCCTGAAGTAAACCCTACTTACTCCAGCGGCTTTTTTTCTTTTTTTTTTTCTTTTTCTTCTCTTCTTTCTTTTTTTTTCTTTTTTTTCTTAGATTTGGTTGCAAGAGAAACTGAGGATGCTGTCTGAGCCACCTCCTCGAGTTGCCCCACAGTACTCACCGAATCACTTTCTTCCGCGTCGACGATTGTACGGGTGTGCCACTGCTGGTGAAGGCATTACCAGATTTGGCGAGCTGTCAGATGACGACATCAGTTTCACATCTGCCTGGCTCCCACTGTCTCATGTGGTCATTGATGGGCCATCGGGGTGTGTTCCCCTCTATGGGCTCCGTTGAGCCACCTTCTGCATCACCTCTCGATGTACGCGTCAGCTCGGGATGACCCAGGATGTAGTGAGGGTTCCCTTATCTTTCCGGGGAGGAGCTCTCTCCGTTGCGTTTGCTTCTCGGTATCATGAGCTGTGGGGCAAACTACCAGTGAAGACTGTTATCCCGAGGTTTGGCAATCATTCTGTGTCTTCGACTAGCGAGTACAAGAAGTGGATCCTTAGTCCAGCATCTGATAACAGGACTTGAGGGCTCAAGCATCTGGTCGGCGAGAGCAGCAGCAGGACTTAGCTTAGCTTACCTTTGTATTTCTTTTGGTGTTACATTTCTTTTTAATGCAGAACTAGAAAATGAAAAAAATGAAAAGAATAATATTCATTCTATTTCACGAAATTGCGTACATTTCCATATAATTTCAGCATACATGATCAGTTTTGGCATTTACTCAGCTGCTTACGCGCTGTTAATACATGAAACCAAATTTTAACAGTATCAACTCCGGTTACCTCGGCCCTCTCGGGTTTTCACGATTGGCCATTTTCTCTCATGCCTCTAATTTTTGCATAGGATGCCTTTTTTCGATTTTCACCTTGTCGAGGCGCCCAATTTTAGCACAGCCGCCTTTTTTCGATTTTCGACCTGCAGGGCATTTTATTCTCTTCTTTTTATTTTGGTCTTTAGCCATGGAACCTTTTGAGTCTGTCGACGTTTATCGGCTCTTTGAATTCATTCCCATTGACGCGACCTCAGCAAGAGCACTGAATCGGCAAGTAATATAGTGATGTATAATTAAGACCACAAGTTATCGAACCTAAGGCACTGAGTTGCGTAAATTTTAGCAATTAAATGTATGCTAAAGAATTTCCAATTGTTTGATGTGATGAATTATTTAAGGTGAAAATTAAGTACTGTAATTGATAAAATAACTAATTAAAGAATATTAAAAGACTCAATACCAATACAGATTTGATGAAATAACTAAAAGATCTTGCCAAGGAATACCCATCCTCCCCAATAATGCCATGTAAATATTCAAACGCATCAATCACATATGCAGATCAGTGAACAACCTAGCCTATACCATAGCCTGCCTTTCGGATCCAGCTTCTCTAACACATGTACTTACCTTCCCGGATTCAGCACATATTTTAGCATCAAAACAGGTCTTAAGTCCTAAGCTTAGATGATCCTACCATCCCGGATTCAGATATCAAAACTCAATTATCTTCTGCAATTCTGAACCTATTAAAATAGAGATCCACAGATTTAACTACCATCCCGGATTCATCAAATCAATGAAAATCGATAGAAATAGAACAGAGTATGTGTAAGTTCATGAAACAATTTACAATCAAAGATTATCACGGTAGATCAATCTCAAACTTGTATTAATTTCAATAACAAACAGATTAATTCAGAGAAGATAAAACTGAAGCATATGCATAAATCAATTCACACAAAACATTCACATGGTTATTGGGGATTCAAGACATCCCTTAACAAGAAGAGGAACTACTCACTCATCATTGAAATAAGAACTGAATTAAATAGAGAGAAGTTGATATTACCCATTTGAGATCTGAAAATGAAATTCTTACAATAATAAAATTGATGTTCTTCCCGTTCAATCTGTTCTCAAAACTTCAAAAATAAATAATAACCTTCAACTATCTCTGATTATTCCTCCCAGATTAAAATAACAATAGCTTAAATTAATTCTAAAACTAATTGAAAAATCACAACTTAAGTTGCAGAGAAAATAAATCTCACTTTTGTTCCCAGAAAAAATCGACCCCCCTAATGTCTAACTTCAGTCCCTAAATAACCGTTCAAAGTCAAAAGGTGGCCTCAAAGTCTTTGATTTTGTGCAGATTTTGTTCACCAGTAGGTTACACGGCGGTATGAGAGTCTCTCACCGCCGTGTAAAGGGCCTCTGGTCAACAATCTTGAAGTTTTGCTCCCCTTGTCCAGCGCCGTAATTGTTGGAATTTTTACGTCTTACACGGCGATATGAGGATTCCTCACCGCCGTGTAAATACTTACGTAAGTGATAATTCCCGTTGTACACGGCGGTATGAGGATTCCTCACCGCCGTGTAATACCCTTCTGCTGCAGTGTTTTATTTTCATTTCACATGGTGGTGAGGAATAACCTTACCGCCGTGTAAGCTACCTAAAAATGCCAAAAACAACATAAAATCTTATTTTAGTATACCAGACAATATCTAATAAAACTTTATCAAAAATATACTAAAATAGGAACTTCTCACCTCAAAAGTAAGCTATAAATTCATATAAAAACAACATACATTTTGAACTTATCAAAATACCCCACACTTAGCTTTTGCTCGCCCTCGAGTAAAATACCTATTTAATTCCAACTTTCTCAATTTTCAAGCAAGAAAACGGAAATTCAAAACACCAAGAAAACACTTAGTAATTTCCACTTGAGAGAAATTCATGCTCTAACAAAACTCAAAAGAAGAGAATACAATTAAATTTCCGGTGTGTGTGTGCAAAGGCCAAAACCAAAGTTTTAATAATGTTCAAAATTAAAATTCCAGCACCAATCAATCAATGACCAAATAAGTTAGTGCACGAATGCACATCTGGTTTCTCAATTGAAACACTAGAAACACCATAGGCCTCTCCTTTGGTACCGAAACCCGAAGGTCATCTCCACTGAACAAATCAAGACATAAAAATGATCATTAGGTCTTAAACAGGTTGTAATGCAAGGTTCGACCGGTGATGGCTAACAGGAAGAGTTTAGAAAATCAACAAAGATTCAGCCACTCTACCGACTATTACCGCTACCCAATAAAATTTTTCCATAACCTACTTCCAAATTAACCAAAGTTGCCAAGACTTAGTTACTTCCCATGAAAAAATTTCAAATCACAAGAAAATGAGAAGATGAAATTTACTTCTCAAACCTGACCATCCAAACATTTTATTTTACAATAGAGGATACCCCACACTTGAATTTTTCTATAAACTTTATTTATTTATCTATTTTTATTTTATTTTTATTTTTATTTTTATTTTTTTATTTTTTTATTTTTTATTTTTTTATTTTTATTTAAATAGAGATAAACTACCCCACACTTGAATATTTCAGTAACTTATAATCAGCTCCAAATTTCATACCAAATCACAAAGGGCATTATCTTCATCTTCATTTTCTTTTCTTTCCAACTTACTAAAACATTCAGTCTAACTTACTCTTGCCCATTAAATTGAAACTCATTCACACCACCACCTGAACTCAATCACCCAAACTTCCCAACAGCAACCCCCCACAATCCTAGAGTGGCCAGCTCTCCTATAAGGGTAAGCTAAAGGCTTTTTAGGTTTAATGGTAACAATAAGTTGTGCAAACAAGAAAATTTTTGAAATACGCATTTAGCATACTCAATTAAGCTCAAAATTGACTAACAAGGGTAGTTAATTCCATAGGTAGGAGAAAGTTTATTTAAAGTGACTTAACAAAGAAAGATGCCTAAATCATGTCCAAATTCATGCCTTAATTGTTATATCGTTTTGAAGGGCAATGAGGAAGGTTCTAGTGCTCTAAAAACTTTCTGATCAAGAGATTTCATGGCTAATTTTTTTCGACTTGTAAAAACTGGCCTGAGTGCAAAATATTGGAAATTTTAATTGTATGCTCTAATTTGAACAATGTTAGGAAGAAAAACTCTTAAACAGAAAATTACTCTCTTGCTAACTAAATGCTCTAAATAACCTTTTCAAGATTGAAAATTAAGCTGGAATAATCAAATTAAAAGTTTGCTAAACTAATCATGAGGAAAATTAAAAAGTTCAAATTAACCACAACAAATCAACCACAACACAACTCAAGTCAACTACAACCAGAAACACATAACATAAAATAGGAAACACAAATTATGAAAACAAAATGCACAAGTGTAAATAGATCACAACTTATATCTAAAATGCTGAAAATTAAACTAAAGTAAAATTAGACTAAAGTATTGCAGGGTTAGACAATATTCAAGTTATACCAATTAATTCACTACCCCACACTTAAAAACTTGCTGTCCCAAGCAAGTAAACAAACCAAAAAAAAAATAAAAAGTAAAAAGTCATGAGTGAACAGAATAGATAATCAGAAAAACTCCCAGAAATTTATGTCACTCATTGTGGAGGTGGTGGTGGAGGAAAGCGATCCTGCATGGTCTGGTAAAACTGCTCCTGCTCCTGCCGAGAAAGGTAAATGGAATGCTCCAGCCTCACCAAACTCTGTGCTTGCATGGCTAACTGCTGCTCATGCATATCTAAGCGTCCCATAAGCTGAACATGTTCAGCATGGGTATCCTCCATGAAGCTCTCCCATTGATCCAAGCGAGAATTAATCTGTGCTTGACCCGTCTGCAAAGTCTCTAAATGGGCAGTAAGCTGGGAGAAGTCATAGGCTGGCATACCTGGTGCGGGTCCTGCAGCAGCTGCACCTGCAGCCTCCTCTGGCTGCTCATCCTCATCTCCAGCCCCTTCTACTGGCAACTGTACTCGACCCCTTTCAATGAGGCGCAAGTATTCGTCCCTTGTGGACAATCTGACTTGATCATGAAAATGATGATCATCCACAATGATCCTCAAATTCTTCAGCATCTTGAAGTCTATTAAATTACTACCTCCCAAATCTGGTCCCAATGAGCTAAGGCCTACTCTCTTAGCCAAAACTATGACAACTCATCCGATCGTAATCTTCTTCACCTTTTTCGGATTACCCTGTAAGTCCTCAAATTTCTTCCATAAAAAATAGGCTCCATTCAATCGGATCTGGTGGATCATGCAATGTAAAAATAACGCCTCAGCCTGGTTCACCACGCTAGCAGCTTCAATGTGTCCATAAAAAGAGAGGGCAAAAAACCGATGTAAGATCCTCAAAGCATGGTCCCTCAGATGGTGTGCCCTAGACTGTCCAGTGACATATTGCATGGCTGTGAGTGGATCGCGGATTGTGGCCCAAATTGTCTGTTTGTTCACGTCGGGAAGATGTCGGGCCCCATCCACCGGAAAACCAAGGGCTTCTGAGAACTCATTAAATGTCAATGTGTACTTCCTCTTGTTCAACCAAAATGTTACCTCGCCGGGGTCTTCCTCATCGTCATTATCAATTTTGCAATCTACGATTGCAAGGAAATCCCGAGTCAACTTTAGATGAACTCTCTCATTTTTCTGAAAAAAATCTATCCACCCTATCCCAGCAATCAACTCATTGATTTCTTCATTTATCCCCAAACTCTGTAGTGAATCAAAATCTAGAAAGGTGGAGGGCAGGAATGTTGCCTCTGCTAGACATTAGAATGCAGTGTGGCACCTTGTTGGGACCCAAGAGGGTTTTGAGCTATCCCGAGAAGATGATGCCTGGTCCGTTCTAGATCTTTTTGGAGCCACTGCATCAATAGATAAACACAATTAGAAGGGACAAACAAAGGCTTAAATTTTCAACAAAATAGTAGGCGAGCCGAAATTGAGCTAAAAACAATTTGCAGAACCTTGAGACTTCAATGCCACAATGATAAACTTTAACAATGACAAAGGCCAGCACTTATGATAATAATGCACCCCCTAGTTCCCTTAGCAGCAAATGCACAAAAGAAATAGAGTGAGAAAAATTACAGCATTCGTACTGAATTGCCAGACTGCCATTATCGTTTACATGCTTAAATTTCCACTCAAATGTTAATCATAGCTCGAGACAAACATATTTCAGAGTATATGGAAGTCCAAAAGATGGACCATGGTTGACAGCAACTTATATGACAAAGAAAGGTTGAATAATACTCATTTAGGCATTTTGTCAAACACTTGGTGAGCATAAACTTTTGTGTATAAATCCAGCATTTCTTATTCAATTGTTACCCACAATTCTTTCAATTATCATCAAGCAATCCATCCATTAAACAACGCAACATGATTTAAGGGAAATAAACACTAATTAAATCACCAATTTAGGGCATAACACACAAATCAAAAGAATGCCACATACATCCAGCCACAAGCCCACAAATTTCAACGAACCCAGCAACAAATCCACATAATTCAACATTAATCCAGCCAACGCTTACAAATTAAGACACAAAATTCAATCATTTATGGAAAATCGCAACACAATCTCCACCCATGTCTTAAAGAAAGAAAGAACCAAGAGAAAATAAAATCAAAAGTAACTCAACCCTAAAACAACACAGAAACTAAATTAAAAGAAAAGAGAGAAAGAAGACTTACTGGATTTGAGGAATGCAGACTTGATGTGTAAAAGCTAGACTTAGAAATGTTTTTAATCAGTTGAAAATTGGGTTTGCCGAACTTTGGTTAGGGAGATATGAGAGAGGGAAAGTTTGTTTTAAAAAGAATTGTAAAAAGAAACTGGCGACTGGGGGTTTTAAAACGGGGTTTTTCGTTTTACACGGCGGTATGGAAATACCATACCGCCGTGTAAAATGCTACTGGAATCAGGTTATTAAATGTAAGTTTTACACGGCTGTATGAGTGTTCCTCACCGCCGTGTAAAACACCACTGAATCAGTTATGAAAATGCACGTTTCACACGGCGGTATGAGGATTCCTCACCGCCGTGTAAAACGAGTTTTGTTGAAAAACTTAACATTTAATTAACCAACAATTACACCAAGTACTCCAAAACGTTTTACACTATGTTCAAAAATTAATAAACCACTAAATAAAAATACAAATGACCTACAAACAGAAAATAACTAGACTTCATAAATTAAAACAAAAGAGGATAAGGTTAGAAATTATTTTAGTTCTGATTTTGAGTCTCAGCTAGACTTTGAATTTACCTCACTCGTCCTCTAAAGTAATGGTCACCGCTGCAATTTCAACGCGGTTCTCAAAATAGGGCTTTAATTGATGGCCATTTACCTTAAACTCCTCACTCCCATGGTGCTTTCGGATCGTGATAGCTCCGAAATCAGTCACACTCACAACTTCAAATGGTCCCGTCCATTGCGACTTCAGTTTTCCAGGAAATAACCTTAATCGACTGTTATATAAAAGAACTTTCATACCTGGAGTGAATTCCTTCCTGACCAATTTCTTGTCGTGCCATTTCTTTGTTTTTTCCTTATACTTCTCCGCTTGTTGATATGACCAAAATCGTAATTCTTCTAACTCATTCATTCGGAGAAGTCTCTTCTCACCTGCACTCTTAACATCAAAATTAAGAAATTTAGTTGCCCAATAAGCTTTGTGTTCAAGTTCGACAGGGAGATGGCATGATTTACCATAGACTAGCTTAAACGGGGATAACCCTATAGGCGTTTTGAATGCGGTTCTATAGGCCCATAAAGCTTCATCCAGCCTCAAATACCAATCCTTCCTAGATGAATTTACAGTCTTTTCCAGGATTATTTTGAGTTCTCTATTAGAAACCTCAACCTGTCCATTTGCTTGAGCATGATATGGGGTGGTAATTTTGTGCCTCACACCAAATTTTTTCAATAGGGCACTAAATTGATGATTAACAAAATGCCTGCCCCCATCACTAATTATTGCCTTTGGCGTGCCAAACCTAGTGAAAATGTTCCTCCTAAGGAATTCTAGTACAATTTTGGCATCACAAGTCTTAGTAGCTATGGCTTCTACCCACTTACTCACATAATCCACAGCTACTAATATATACTCAAACCCAAAGGATATTGGAAAAGGCCCCATGAAATCTATCCCCCACACATCAAATAATTCCACTGCAAGCATATTTGTTAATGGCATTTCATCTTTCTTAGAAATATTTCCTACCCGTTGACATCTATCACATGTTTTCACAAAACTTTGAACATCTTTAAATATGGTAGGCCAATAAAAACCAGAAGATAAAATTTTTGATACCGTCCGATTTGGCCCATGATGGCCACCAGCTTCCCCACTATGACAAGCCTTAATGATTTCTCCTTTTTCTCCATCTGAAATGCACCTTCTTATTACTTGATCGGCACACAAGCAGAATAAGTACGGGTCGTCCCAAATGTAATGTTTGGCATCAGCTCGTAGCTTCTTCCTTTGTTGCCATGTAAAGTCTTTTGCCATAAAGCCTCCTGCAAGAAAGTTGGCTATATTAGCGAACCAAGGAACAGAAATTTCACATGCAAATAAAATACAGATATGTTCATCAGGAAACAAATCCAAAATTTCCCCTTCTTCAATGTGTTCACTCTCCAATCTCGATAAATGATCCGCTACAAAATTTTCAGCTCCCTTCTTGTCCTTGATCTCCAAATCAAACTCTTGCAATAACAACACCCATCTAATCAGCCTTGGCTTGGATTCTTTTTTTGCAAACAAATGCCTCAAAGCTGCATGGTCTGACCACACCACGATTTTTGCTCCCAGCAAGTATGGTATGAACTTCTCAAAAGCATACACAATTGCAAGAAGTTCTTTCTCAGTGGTTGTGTAGTTAACCTGTGCTCCTGTCAAGGTATGACTGGCATAATAGACTGCACAAAATACTTTATCTCGCCTTTGTCCAAGCACTGCCCCAACTGCAAAATCACTAGCATCACACATTAATTCAAATAGCAAATTCCAATCCGGAGATATAATTACCGGAGCTGAAATTAGCCGTTGCTTCAAAATTTCAAAAGCTAGCATACATTCACTGTCAAAATTAAAAGGAGCATCTTTCATAAGCAAATTTGACAAGGGTTTAGCAATTTTCGAAAAATCTTTGATAAAACGACGATAAAACCCTGCATGCCCTAAGAAACTCCTAATGCCCTTTACACTAGTTGGGGGTGGCAACTTCTCTATCACCTCTACCTTGGCCTTATCGACCTCTATCCCATTTTCAGAAATTTTGTGCCCAAGTACAATGCCTTCTCTCACCATAAAGTGGCATTTTTCCCAATTTAGTACTAAGTTGGTTTTTTCACACCTCCCTAACACTACATCAAGATGCTCTAAACAATTTTCAAAGTCAGCCCCATAAATAGTGAAATCATCCATAAAAACCTCCATAAATTTCTCTATGAAGTCATGAAAAATAGCCATCATACACCGCTGAAACGTAGCCGGTGCATTACATAATCCGAACGGCATTCTCCTATAGGCGAATGTGCCATAAGGGCAAGTAAAAGTTGTTTTCTCTTGGTCTTCAGGGGCTATAGGGATTTGTAAATATCCCAAGTACCCATCTAAAAAACAATAGAACCTATTACCTGCTAACCTTTCTAACATTTGATCAATAAATGGCAAGGGGAAATGGTCTTTTCTCGTGGCATTGTTTAACCTTCTGAAGTCAATACAAACTCTCCACCCCATAACAGTACGAGTTGGAATCAATTCATTCAGCTCATTTTTAACCACAGTCATCCCCCCTTCTTAGGCACGCACTGTACTGGGCTAACCCACTTACTGTCAGAAATAGGATAGATAATACCTGAATCAAGGAGTTTCAGTACCTCCTTCTGCACTACCTCTTGCATTGCCGGATTAAGTCTCCTTTGAGGTTGAGCAACCGGCTTACATTCTTCTTCCATCAGAAATCGGTGTGTGCAGTAACTTGGGTCAATCCCCTTCAAATCTGAAGTTTCCCATCCAATGGCTCCCTTGTGCTTTTTCAGCACCTCAAGCAGCATTTTCTCCTCGATATCTGTCAACAAAGAAGAAATGATCACTGGCTTTTTCTCATCTTCTAAAAATACATATTTTAAATGAGAAGGAAGGGGTTTAAGTTCAGAATTTGAATCCCCCTCTTTTGGTTTAAACTCTTCTTGCTGTACTTCCTCTTTTCCATCTTCTTTTCCTATAGCTGCTATTACTTCTCCTTCTATTTTTTCTTCCAATTTTTCATCCTCCGATGAATGTATTAAACTCACATCCACTGGATTAGCTCCCAAAACCTTTTCTTGTACTTCCTCTATACACTCATCTACTGCATCCATAAAATAAACAGACTCCTCCACATCACCCAATGGATACTTTTGAGCCTTGTTCATATCCACTACTACCTTCTCATCATTGAATCTCAAGGTGACCGTCTGACCATGTACATCAATAAGCGCCTTTGCTGTATTTAGAAATGGTCTTCCCACAATCAATGGTACCTTCCGATCTTCTTCCATTTCCATTACTACAAAATCTACTGGAAAAATAAATTTCCCCACTTTCACCAATAGATCCTCAATCACTCCTTTGGGTCTCCTTACCGACCTATCTGCAAGTTGGAGTCTCATTCTAGTCTCCTTGAGCTCTCCAAGATTCAGCTTCCTGCAAATAGAATAAGGCATCAAATTTATGCTTGCACCCAAATCACATAAAGCATTTCCATTAAAATCTTCACCAATTGCACAGGGTAGAGTGAAACTACCTAGATCCTCCAATTTTTTAGGAATTTTGTTCATTATCAATGCACTGCAATTTTCTGTAAGCTGCACAGTTCCATGCCCTTCTAATTTCTTTTTATTGGAACATAATTCTTTCATGAATTTAGCATAGTTAGGCATGTGAAATAAAGCTTCAGCAAATGGTAGATTAATATGTAGTTTCTTAAACATTTCTAAAAATCTAGCCAATTGCTCATTTTTCTTTTCCTTTTTAGCTACAGCAGGAAATGGCAATCTATTGATATCAAGATCCTCTACTCTAGGATTCACTATACTTTTACCCTTATCATTTTTAGGAGTGTTTTCATTAACCTCTACCTTAGAATCAGGATTACTTACCTCCTGTGTTGGCTTCTCCTTACTTGTGGATGGTGAAGAATTTTTACCTTGGTCCTCTCTTGGTGCCATCTCTCTGCCACTTCTCAACATGATTGCTTTCGCCTCTTCCTTAGGATTTCGGTCCACATTTGATGGAAATGTTCCTGGTTGTCTTTGAAACATAGAATTTGCAAGCTGTCCCAATTGAGTTTCTAAATTTCTCATTGATGCGTCTTGATTTCGGTTCCATTGTTCTTGAGATTTCCACCTTGTTTCTTGATTAGACATAAATTGTTGCTGGTTATTCACAAATTGCTGTTGACTGTTTATGAAATTGGCCAACATATCTTCAAGGTTTGGCTTCTTTTCTTGAACAGGTGGCCTTGGTTGATATCCCGGTGGGTGATAAGTTTGAGAATGGGAGTGGTTTGAACCCTGCCCTTGGATATAGTTCGATGGATATGGTGCTTGGTATTGAGTGGACGATTGATGTTGGTATGACTGATTGTGGTTATGATGCATGTTTTGATTGAAAGGGGCTCTCCCTTGTGGTTGAGAAGATGACACATTCTGATTTCCATCCTTCCAAGAGAAGTTAGGGTGGTTCCTCCAACCTGGGTTATAAGTGTTGCTGTAAGGGTCATTCCTGCGGTAGTCTCCTACAGCATTTACTTCTCCCATAGTTCCACCTTCTTGACTATATTGACCGCTTTCATACTGCCCACTCTCTTGAGAGACTGAGGACACATTTCGAACCTTCAATCCACTCATCTCCTTCTGCATTGATTCTATTTGTGCCTTCAGCATTGATACTTCATCCACATTGTGTATTCCTTGCCTTTTTGGAATTGCTCTAGGAGCAGCCCATTGAGCATCATTTACTGCCATCTCATCCAACATAAGAAAAGCTCCTTCTGGCAACCTATTCAAAAAGGAACCTCCTGATGATGCATCCAAAAGTGACCTTGTCTGTGGGGTAACTCCAGCATAGAATAAAGTCATCAATTGATGTACAGCTATCTCATGGTGCGGACAGCTTCTCAATAATCTCCTAAATCTTTCCCAAGCCTCATGAAAAGGCTCTTCATTCATTTGAGCAAAGCCCATGATGCTGTTACGAATTCTTACAGTCTTGGTGGGAGGGAAAAATCTCATTAAAAATTTCTCTTGTAATTGCTCCCACGATCTTATTGATTGACTTGGTAACATCTGCAACCAATCCCTTGCTTTTCCAATCAAAGTAAATGGGAGCAATTTTAACCTTACTGCGTCAGAAGTGACACCTGGTATCTGAACTGTGTCACTGACCTCCAAAAATATATCTAAATGCTGTGCAAGATCCTCCAATTCTGATCCTGAAAACTGGTTTCTTTGCACCATAGTAATGGTTGCTGGCTTGAGTTCAAATTGCATTCCTCTAGGCAATACAATTGTCCTGTGATCCTCATTCCATCTTGGTACAGCATAGTCTCTTCTGGTCCTTTGCCTTGGGACTTCTTCTCCATAGTTACCCGACATCTCTTCTTGTGCTCGTGGCACTTGTTCGTTCTCGGGAGGAATTTCATTAATAGGGAGAGGATCGTTGTCCATGTTGTTATCTCTGTTGGCTCTCCTGCGTTGATGCAAAGTTCTCTCGATCTCAGGGTCGTAGGGTGCTACTTTTTCTTGCCTCAATCTGCTCATACACCACAACTACCTAAAAAGAATAAAAAATAATAAAATCAGAAAAATAATAACACATACAAATAAGAATCAAAACTTACTAACAACACCAGATCCCCGGCAACGGCGCCAAAAACTTGACGCGACCTCAGCAAGTGCACTGAATCGGCAAGTAATATAGTGATGTATAATTAAGACCACAAGTTATCGAACCCAAGGGACTGAGTTGCGTAAATTTTAGCAATTAAATGTATGCTAAAGAATTCCCAATTGTTTGATGTGATGAATTATTTAAGGTGAAAATTAAGTACTGTAATTGATAAAATAACTAATTAAAGAATATTAAAAGACTCAATACCAATACAGATTTGATGAAATAACTAAAAGATCTTGCCAAGGAATACCCATCCTCCCCAATAATGCCATGTAAATATTCAAACGCATCAATCACATATGCAGATCAGTGAACAACCTAGCCTATACCATAGCCTGCCTTTCGGATCCAGCTTCTCTAACACATGTACTTACCATCCCGGATTCAGCACATATTTTAGCATCAAAACAGGTCTTAAGTCCTAAGCTTAGATGATCCTACCATCCCGGATTCAGATATCAAAACTCAATTATCTTCTGCAATTCTGAACCTATTAAAATAGAGATCCACAGATTTAACTACCATCCCGGATTCATCAAATCAATGAAAATCGATAGAAATAGAACAAAGTATGTGTAAGTTCATGAAACAATTTACAATCAAAGATTATCACGGTAGATCAATCTCAAACTTGTATTAATTTCAATAACAAACAGATTAATTCAGAGAAGATAAAACTGAAGCATATGCATAAATCAATTCACACAAAACATTCACATGGTTATTGGGGATTCAAGACATCCCTTAACAAGAAGAGGAACTACTCACTCATCATTGAAATAAGAACTGAATTAAATAGAGAGAAGTTGATATTACCCATTTGAGATCTGAAAATGAAATTCTTACAATAATAAAATTGATGTTCTTCCCGTTCAATCTGTTCTCAAAACTTCAAAAATAAATAATAACCTTCAACTATCTCTGATTATTCCTCCCAGATTAAAATAACAACAGCTTAAATTAATTCTAAAACTAATTGAAAAATCTCAACTTAAGTTGCAGAGAAAATAAATCTCACTTTTGTTCCCAAAAAAAATTGACCCCCCTAATGTCTAACTTCAGTCCCTAAATAACCGTTCAAAGTCAAAAGGTAGCCTCAAAGTCTTTGATTTTGTGCAGATTTTGTTCACAAGTAGGTTACACAGCGGTATGAGAGTCTCTCACCGCCGTGTAAAGGGCCTCTGGTCAACAATCTTGAAGTTTTGCTCCCCTTGTCCAGCGCCGTAATTGTTGGAATTTTTACGTTCTACACGGCGGTATGAGGATTCCTCACCGCCGTGTAAATACTTACGTAAGTGATGATTCCCGTTGTACACGGCGGTATGAGGATTCCTCAACGCCGTGTAATACCCTTCTGCTGCAGTGTTTTATTTTCATTTCACACGGCGGTGAGGAATAACCTTACCACCGTGTAAGCTACCTAAAAATGCCAAAAACAACATAAAATCTTATTTTAGTATACCAGACAATATCTAATAAAACTTTGACAAAAATATACTAAAATAGGAACTTCTCACCTCAAAAGTAAGCTGTAAATTCATATAAAAACAACATACATTTTGAACTTATCACCCATCACTATCCGACAAGATTGCGGCTCCTTTGGACATTAGCTTTTTAAGGATATACGGCCCCTCCAAGGTAGGTCTGAATTTCCCTCTAATATCTGGTATGCCTGGCCTCATTTGCTTGAACACCAAGTCCCCTTCTTTCAGCGGATGCTTTCTCACCTTCTTTCCGAAAGTCCTTGCCAATCTCTTCTGGTAAATCTGGTTATGATAATTAGCTTTCAGCCTACTCTCGTCCAGTAAGTTCAAGTGCTGTAGCCTCTGCCGCGCCCATTCGGCCTCCGGAACTTGGGCTTCCATGACCACCCTCAGTGATTTGAGCTCTATCTCAACTGGCAATACTGATTTTGTTCCGTATACCAGGCAAAATGGCGTAGCACCTGTAGACATCCTTACCATTGTTCTATATCCCCACAGAGCGAAGGGTAACTTTTCAGCCCAGTCTTTGTAGGTTTGGACCATCTTTGACAGGATCTTCTTCATATTTTTATTCGCGGCCTCTACTGCTCCATTCGCTTGAGGTTGGTAGGGAGAGGATTTATGATGTTCAACACCATACCTCTTGAGTAGCTTCTTGGTTTCTCCCATGAACTGCACCCCATTATCAGACACTATGTGATGAGGGAGGCCATATCTGTAGATCAGATTCCTCTTTATGAACTTGGCCATATCCCTTGCGTCAATCTTTTTGAAGGATTCCGCCTCTACCCACTTGGTAAAATAGTCAATTGCGACTATGATGTACCTGTGCCCATTGGATGCCGTAGGGCGAATCTCTCCAATGATATCTATCCCCCAAGCAGCGAAAGGCTAAGGTGATGTCAGGTTATGTAGCTCTGATACTGGCAGGTGTCTCAAGTCTGCGTATTGTTGGCACAACTGGGATTGCTTAACATATTTCGAGCAGTCATTGTCTATCGTAAGCCAATAGAAGCCTTGTCTCATGATCTTCTTGGCTAAAGTCAAACTGTTCATGTGAGCCCCACAGACACCTTCATGGGTTTCCTTCATCACTTTGCGGGCTTCTTTTTCGTTCAAGCACCTGAGCTGAATCCCGTCTTACTGTCTTTTGTACAACATCCCTTCCAAGGATATGAACTGAGTAGATAGCTTCCGGATCATCCTCTGGTCTTTCTCAGTAGCTTCTTCTGGAAATTTATTATTTTCCAAGTAATTCATGATGTCGAAGTACCATGGTTTTCCATCCGCCACTTCTACTTCCATTACAGGCTTGATCTCAAAGCTGGGCTTCTCAGAACTCGAAATCAGTACTGGCTTCATAGCTACTCCTTCAGGATTATCCCACATTGACACTAAGGTTGCCAACGCATCAGCTAGACGATTCTCATCTCTCGGCACGAAGTGGAAAGTGCAAGTCTCAAACTGCCCACACACCTCTCTCAAATATTCAATGTAGGGTACCAGCCGTTCTTCTTTTACAGCCCACTCACCTCGGATCTGGTTAATCACCAAGGATGAGTCACCAAAGACTTCTATATTCTTTGCCCCCAATGCAGCTAAAGCTTCCAGCCCGAAAGTGCATGATTCGTATTCGGCTTCGTTGTTGGTTGCTTTGTACCTCAGCTTCTTGGCTAGGGGAAGTTTCTCATTATCTAGGGTTCTCAAGATGATTCTAACTCCGACCCCTCTGTTATTCACTGCCCCGTCGAAGTGTAACTGCCAACCCTGGACAGAAATCACGACTATGCTCTCATCGGGAAAGGTAAACTCGGGAGTGTCCCCCTGAATAGGATGCTCAGTAAGAAATTCTGCTACAGCTCGCCCCTTAATAGTTTTGCGAGTGATGTATTGCACATCAAACTCCTGTAGCAAGAGCAACCACCTTCCCATCTTACCAAGTAAAGACGGTGCTTCCTGCAAATATCTTAACGGATTCTGCTTGGCCACTGCTTGAACTTTGTATGAGTGGAAGTAATGCCTCAATTTCTTTAATGCCCAAATCACTGCAAGGCAGATCTTCTCTACTTCAGCATACTTGATTTCATAAGCCAGGAACTTCTTGCTGAGGTAATAAATTGCAAATTCCACCCCAAATTCATCCTCTTGAGCCATCATGGCGCCCACAGAACTGCCCTCTACAGCCAGATACAGGATAAGCGGTTTGATCAGTTGTGGCGGCCTTAGTACTGGCGAATTCAACAGGTATTCCCTGATGCTGTCAAAAGCCTTATGGCAGTCTTCATTCCAGACCACAGGTTGATTCTTTCTAAGCAGCTTAAAAACAGGCTCGCATATTGAAGTGAGCTTGGCAATAAATCGGCTGACATACTGCAGCTTACCCAGGAAACTCCTTACATCCTTCTCTTTTTGCGGCACGGGCATCTCTCTGATGGCCTTCACCTTGTCCGGGTCAATTTCTATTCCCCTCTGGCTGATGACATGCCCCAATAGTTTCCTGAAGTCACTCCGAAGACGCACTTCTTGGGGTTGAGTCGCAGATTATACTTGTCAATCCTGGTGAAGAACTTTTCTAGAGCTTCAAAGTGCCCCTCTCGGGTGGCTGACTTGACCATCATGTCATCGACATACAGTTCCACTTCTTTGTGGATCAGGTCGATTAAGATCTTGGTCGCCATCCTCTGGTATATGGCCCCTGCGTTCTTCAGGCCGAAAGGCATGACTCGGTAGGCGTAAGTCCCCCATTCTGTAATGAAAGCGTTCTTAACCCGGTCAGCTATTTTGTTCAGGATCTGGTTGTAGCCTACATAACCATCTCCAAAGCTGTACATCGCGCAATTGGCGGCACTGTCTATCAACACATCGATGTGGGGTAGTGGGAAATCATCTTTAGAGCAGGCCTTGTTCAGATCTCGATAATCCACACACACCCTGACCTTTCCGTTCTTCTTTGCTACAGGAACCACATTTGCCAACCATGTAGGATACTGCACTTCAACAAGGAACTTGGCTTCAATCTGCTGTCGAATTTCCTCCTTGACCTTGTCAGCCCATTCTGGCCTGAGCCTTCTCAACTTCTATTTCACAGGCTTATAGTCCGGATAAGTCGGGATAGCATGTTCTGCCACGTCTCGGTCAATTCCTGGCATGTCCTCATAGGTCCAGGCAAAGACTTTTTCATGTTTTCTTATTATCCTCTCAAAATTTTTTCTCTCCTCAGGAGTTATATTCGATGCTATTAGAATTTCTCTCGAATTTTTTGAGGTTCCAAGATTAAAAGGCGTTGTGTCAGTGGAATCAATGTCAAAAATTGATGGAATATGATCATGTTCATGCATGTTGAAATCATTGGAAACATCGCACAAGTAAGAGAAATCGTTTGCCTTATTAATAATATTATAATTGTCATTTACATCATAAAAGAGTTCTGGAATAAAAAGACAGTCTAAGCTAGAGTCCCCTTCTGCCAATCCAGAGGTTGATGCTGTTGTAGCTGGTGCATTGGCTTCCTGATCTAGTAGAGGCCCCTCAGGCATGTCGGAGAAGACCTTCAAATCCCCCATCTTCGGTTCTAATTCCGCTATCTTCTCTTTCCCTTTCAGCCTGGCAGCCAACATCTTTTCGGTGACAACCTCTTCTGGCTCGCACCTGTTCCAAGTGATACCCTGAGTCATGACCTCCTCATCCCAGAAGTCCTCAGCAGTCTTGATAAACCCGACTTTCCAGTCTTGATAAACGCGACCTCAGCAAGTGCACTGAATCGGCAAGTAATATAGTGATGTATAATTAAGACCACAAGTTATCGAACCCAAGGGACTGAGTTGCGTAAATTTTAGCAATTAAATGTATGCTAAAGAATTCCCAATTGTTTGATGTGATGAATTATTTAAGGTGAAAATTAAGTACTGTAATTGATAAAATAACTAATTAAAGAATATTAAAAGACTCAATACCAATACAGATTTGATGAAATAACTAAAAGATCTTGCCAAGGAATACCCATCCTCCCCAATAATGCCATGTAAATATTCAAACGCATCAATCACATATGCAGATCAGTGAACAACCTAGCCTTTACCATAGCCTGCCTTTCGGATCCAGCTTCTCTAACACATGTACTTACCATCCCGAATTCAGCACATATTTTAGCATCAAAACAGGTCTTAAGTCCTAAGCTTAGATGATCCTACCATCCCGGATTCAGATATCAAAACTCATTTATCTTCTACAATTCTGAACCTATTAAAATAGAGATCCACAGATTTAACTACCATCCCGGATTCATCAAATCAATGAAAATCGATAGAAATAGAACAAAGTATGTGTAAGTTCATGAAACAATTTACAATCAAAGATTATCACGGTAGATCAATCTCAAACTTGTATTAATTTCAATAACAAATAGATTAATTCAGAGAAGATAAAACTGAAGCATATGCATAAATCAATTCACACAAAACATTCACATGGTTATTGGGGATTCAAGACATCCCTTAACAAGAAGAGGAACTACTCACTCATCATTGAAATAAGAACTGAATTAAATAGAGAGAAGTTGATATTACCCATTTGAGATCTGAAAATGAAATTCTTACAATAATAAAATTGATGTTCTTCCCGTTCAATCTGTTCTCAAAACTTCAAAAATAAATAATAACCTTCAACTATCTATGATTATTCCTCCCAGATTAAAATAACAACAGCTTAAATTAATTCTAAAACTAATTGAAAAATCTCAACTTAAGTTGCAGAGGAAATAAATCTCACTTTTGTTCCCAGAAAAAATCGACCCCCCTAATGTCTAACTTCAGTCCCTAAATAACCGTTCAAAGTCAAAAGGTAGCCTCAAAGTCTTTGATTTTGTGCAGATTTTGTTCACAAGTAGGTTACACAGCGGTATAAGAGTCTCTCACCGCCGTGTAAAGGGCCTCTGGTCAACAATCTTGAAGTTTTGCTCCCCTTGTCCAGCACCGTAATTGTTGGAATTTTTACGTCTTACACGGCGGTATGAGGATTCCTCACTGCCGTGTAAATACTTACGTAAGTGATGATTCCCGTTGTACACGGCGGTATGAGGATTCCTCACTGCCGTGTAATACCCTTCTGCTGCAGTGTTTTATTTTTATTTCACACGGCGGTGAGGAATAACCTTACCGCCGTGTAAGCTACCTAAAAATGCCAAAAACAACATAAAATCTTATTTTAGTATACCAGACAATATCTAATAAAACTTTAACAAAAATATACTAAAATAGGAACTTCTCACCTCAAAAGTAAGCTGTAAATTCATATAAAAACAACATACATTTTGAACTTATCACCCATCACTATCCGACAAGATTGCGGCTCCTTTGGACATCAGCTTTTTAAGGATATACGGCCCCTCCCAGGTAGGTCTAAATTTCCCTCTAATATCTGGTATGCCTGGCCTCATTTGCTTGAACACCAAGTCCCCTTTTTTCAGCGGATGCTTTCTCACCTTCTTTCCGAAAGTCCTTGCCAATCTCTTCTGGTAAATCTGGTTATGATAATAAGCTTTTAGCCTACTCTCGTCCAGTAAGTTCAAGTGCTGTAGCCTCTGCCGCGCCCATTCGGCCTCCGGAACTTGGGTTTCCATGACCACCCTCAGTGATTTGAGCTCTATCTCAACTGGCAATACTGCTTCTGTTCCGTATACCAGGGAAAATGGCGTAGCACCTGTAGACGTCCTTACCGTTGTTCTATATCCCCACAGAGCGAAGGGTAACTTTTCAGCCCAGTCTTTGTAGGTTTGGACCATCTTGGACAGGATCTTCTTCATATTTTTATTCGCGGCCTCTACTGCTCCATTCGCTTGAGGTCGGTAGGGAGAGGATTTATGATGTTCAACACCATACCTCTTGAGGAGCTTCTTGGTTTCTCCCATGAACTGCACCCCATTATCAGACACTATGTGATGAGGGAGGCCATATCTGTAGATTAGATTCCTCTCTATGAACTTGGCCATATCCCTCGCGTCAATATTTTTGAAGGATTCCGCCTCTACCCACTTGGTAAAATAGTCAATTGCGACTATGATGTACCTGTGCCCATTGGATGCCGTAGGGCGAATCTCTCCAATGATATCTATCCCCCAAGCAGCGAAAGGCTAAGGTGATGTCAGGTTATGTAGCTCTGATACTGGCAGGTGTCTCAAGTCTGCGTATTGTTGGCACAACTGACATTGCTTAACATATTTCGAGCAGTCATTGTCTATCGTAAGGCAATAGAAGCCTTGTCTCATGATCTTCTTGGCTAAAGTCAAACCGTTCATGTGAGCCCCACAGACACCTTCATGGGTTTCCTTCATCAATTTGCGGGCGTCTTTTTCGTTTAAGCACCTGAGCTGAATCCCATCTGACTGTCTTTTGTACAAAATCCCTTCCAAGGATATGAACTGAGTAGATAGCTTCCGAATCATCCTCTAGTCTTTCTCAGTAGCTTCTTCTGGAAATTTATTGTTTTCCAAGTAATTCATGATGTCGAAGTACCATGGTTTTCCATCCGCCACTTCTACTTCCATTACAGGCTTGATCTCAAAGCTGGGCTTCTCAGAACTCGAAATCAGTACTGGCTTCATAGCTACTCCTTCAGGATTATCCCACATTGACACTAAGGTTGCCAACGCATCAGCTAGACGATTTTCATCTCTCGGCACGAAGTGGAAAGTGCAAGTCTCAAACTGCCCACACACCTCTCTCAAATATTCAATGTAGGGTACCAGCCGTTCTTCTTTTACAGCCCACTCACCTCGAATCTGGTTAATCACCAAGGATGAGTCACCAAAGACTTCTATATTCTTTGCCCCCAATGCAGCTAAAGCTTCCAGCCCGAAAGTGCATGATTCGTATTCGGCTTCGTTGTTGGTTGCTTTGTACCTCAGCTTCTTGGCTAGGGGAAGTTTCTCATTATCTAGGGTTCTCAAGATGATTCTAACTCCGACCCCTCTGTTATTCACTGCCCCGTCGAAGTGTAACTGCCAACCCTGGACAGAAATCACGACTATGCTCTCATCGGGAAAGGTAAACTCGGGAGTGTCCCCCTGAATAGGATGCTCAGTAAGAAATTCTGCTACAGCTCGCCCCTTAATAGTTTTGCGAGTGATGTATTGCACATCAAACTCCTGTAGCAAGAGCAACCACCTTCCCATCTTACCAAGTAAAGACGGTGCTTCCTGCAAATATCTTAACGGATTCTGCTTGGCCACTGCTTGAACTTTGTATGAGTGGAAGTAATGCCTCAATTTCTTTAATGCCCAAATCACTGCAAGGCAGATCTTCTCTACTTCAGCATACTTGATTTCATAAGCCAGGAACTTCTTGCTGAGGTAATAAATTGCAAATTCCACCCCAAATTCATCCTCTTGAGCCATCATGGCGCCCACAGAACTGCCCTCTACAGCCAGATACAGGATAAGCGGTTTGATCAGTTGTGGCGGCCTTAGTACTGGCGAATTCAACAGGTATTCCCTGATGCTGTCAAAAGCCTTATGGCAGTCTTCATTCCAGACCACAGGTTGATTCTTTCTAAGCAGCTTAAAAACAGGCTCGCATATTGAAGTGAGCTTGGCAATAAATCGGCTGACATACTGCAGCTTACCCAGGAAACTCCTTACATCCTTCTCTTTTTGCGGCACGGGCATCTCTCTGATGGCCTTCACCTTGTCCGGGTCAATTTCTATTCCCCTCTGGCTGACGACATGCCCCAATAGTTTCCTGAAGTCACTCCGAAGACGCACTTCTTGGGGTTGAGTCGCAGATTATACTTGTCAATCCTGGTGAAGAACTTTTCTAGAGCTTCAAAGTGCCCCTCTCGGGTGGCTGACTTGACCATCATGTCATCGACATACAGTTCCACTTCTTTGTGGATCAGGTCGATTAAGATCTTGGTCGCCATCCTCTGGTATATGGCCCCTGCGTTCTTCAGGCCGAAAGGCATGACTCGGTAGGCGTAAGTCCCCCATTCTGTAATGAAAGCGTTCTTAACCCGGTCAGCTATTTTGTTCAGGATCTGGTTGTAGCCTACATAACCATCTCCAAAGCTGTACATCGCGCAATTGGCGGCACTGTCTATCAACACATCGATGTGGGGTAGTGGGAAATCATCTTTAGAGCAGGCCTTGTTCAGATCTCGATAATCCACACACACCCTGACCTTTCCGTTCTTCTTTGCTACAGGAACCACATTTGCCAACCATGTAGGATACTGCACTTCAACAAGGAACTTGGCTTCAATCTGCTGTCGAATTTCCTCCTTGACCTTGTCAGCCCATTCTGGCCTGAGCCTTCTCAACTTCTATTTCACAGGCTTATAGTCCGGATAAGTCGGGATAGCATGTTCTGCCACGTCTCGGTCAATTCCTGGCATGTCCTCATAGGTCCAGGCAAAGACTTTTTCATGTTTTCTTATTATCCTCTCAAAATTTTTTCTCTCCTCAGGAGTTATATTCGATGCTATTAGAATTTCTCTCGAATTTTTTGAGGTTCCAAGATTAAAAGGCGTTGTGTCAGTGGAATCAATGTCAAAAATTGATGGAATATGATCATGTTCATGCATGTTGAAATCATTGGAAACATCGCACAAGTAAGAGAAATCGTTTGCCTTATTAATAATATTATAATTGTCATTTACATCATAAAAGAGTTCTGGAATAAAAAGACAGTCTAAGCTAGAGTCCCCTTCTGCCAATCCAGAGGTTGATGCTGTTGTAGCTGGTGCATTGGCTTCCTGATCTAGTAGAGGCCCCTCAGGCATGTCGGAGAAGACCTTCAAATCCCCCATCTTCGGTTCTAATTCCACTATCTTCTCTTTCCCTTTCAGCCTGGCAGCCAACATCTTTTCGGTGACAACCTCTTCTGGCTCGCACCTGTTCCAAGTGATACCCTGAGTCATGACCTCCTCATCCCAGAAGTCCTCAGCAGTCTTGATAAACCCGACTTTCCAGTCTTGATAAACGCGACCTCAGCAAGTGCACTGAATCGGCAAGTAATATAGTGATGTATAATTAAGACCACAAGTTATCGAACCCAAGGGACTGAGTTGCGTAAATTTTAGCAATTAAATGTATGCTAAAGAATTCCCAATTGTTTGATGTGATGAATTATTTAAGGTGAAAATTAAGTACTGTAATTGATAAAATAACTAATTAAAGAATATTAAAAGACTCAATACCAATACAGATTTGATGAAATAACTAAAAGATCTTGCCAAGGAATACCCATCCTCCCCAATAATGCCATGTAAATATTCAAACGCATCAATCACATATGCAGATCAGTGAACAACCTAGCCTTTACCATAGCCTGCCTTTCGGATCCAGCTTCTCTAACACATGTACTTACCATCCCGAATTCAGCACATATTTTAGCATCAAAACAGGTCTTAAGTCCTAAGCTTAGATGATCCTACCATCCCGGATTCAGATATCAAAACTCATTTATCTTCTACAATTCTGAACCTATTAAAATAGAGATCCACAGATTTAACTACCATCCCGGATTCATCAAATCAATGAAAATCGATAGAAATAGAACAAAGTATGTGTAAGTTCATGAAACAATTTACAATCAAAGATTATCACGGTAGATCAATCTCAAACTTGTATTAATTTCAATAACAAATAGATTAATTCAGAGAAGATAAAACTGAAGCATATGCATAAATCAATTCACACAAAACATTCACATGGTTATTGGGGATTCAAGACATCCCTTAACAAGAAGAGGAACTACTCACTCATCATTGAAATAAGAACTGAATTAAATAGAGAGAAGTTGATATTACCCATTTGAGATCTGAAAATGAAATTCTTACAATAATAGAATTGATGTTCTTCCCGTTCAATCTGTTCTCAAAACTTCAAAAATAAATAATAACCTTCAACTATCTATGATTATTCCTCCCAGATTAAAATAACAACAGCTTAAATTAATTCTAAAACTAATTGAAAAATCTCAACTTAAGTTGCAGAGGAAATAAATCTCACTTTTGTTCCCAGAAAAAATCGACCCCCCTAATGTCTAACTTCAGTCCCTAAATAACCGTTCAAAGTCAAAAGGTAGCCTCAAAGTCTTTGATTTTGTGCAGATTTTGTTCACAAGTAGGTTACACAGCGGTATAAGAGTCTCTCACCGCCGTGTAAAGGGCCTCTGGTCAACAATCTTGAAGTTTTGCTCCCCTTGTCCAGCACCGTAATTGTTGGAATTTTTACGTCTTACACGGCGGTATGAGGATTCCTCACTGCCGTGTAAATACTTACGTAAGTGATGATTCCCGTTGTACACGGCGGTATGAGGATTCCTCACTGCCGTGTAATACCCTTCTGCTGCAGTGTTTTATTTTTATTTCACACGGCGGTGAGGAATAACCTTACCGCCGTGTAAGCTACCTAAAAATGCCAAAAACAACATAAAATCTTATTTTAGTATACCAGACAATATCTAATAAAACTTTAACAAAAATATACTAAAATAGGAACTTCTCACCTCAAAAGTAAGCTGTAAATTCATATAAAAACAACATACATTTTGAACTTATCACCCATCACTATCCGACAAGATTGCGGCTCCTTTGGACATCAGCTTTTTAAGGATATACGGCCCCTCCCAGGTAGGTCTAAATTTCCCTCTAATATCTGGTATGCCTGGCCTCATTTGCTTGAACACCAAGTCCCCTTTTTTCAGCGGATGCTTTCTCACCTTCTTTCCGAAAGTCCTTGCCAATCTCTTCTGGTAAATCTGGTTATGATAATAAGCTTTTAGCCTACTCTCGTCCAGTAAGTTCAAGTGCTGTAGCCTCTGCCGCGCCCATTCGGCCTCCGGAACTTGGGTTTCCATGACCACCCTCAGTGATTTGAGCTCTATCTCAACTGGCAATACTGCTTCTGTTCCGTATACCAGGGAAAATGGCGTAGCACCTGTAGACGTCCTTACCGTTGTTCTATATCCCCACAGAGCGAAGGGTAACTTTTCA
Source organism: Excoecaria cochinchinensis (assembly GCA_947683425.1). NCBI lineage: Eukaryota > Viridiplantae > Streptophyta > Magnoliopsida > Malpighiales > Euphorbiaceae > Excoecaria > Excoecaria cochinchinensis. Next base: position 14,694,436 of record CANTUQ010000073.1, on the reverse strand, counting down.
GCCCAGTCTTTGTAGGTTTGGACCATCTTGGACAGGATCTTCTTCATATTTTTATTCGCGGCCTCTACTGCTCCATTCGCTTGAGGTCGGTAGGGAGAGGATTTATGATGTTCAACACCATACCTCTTGAGGAGCTTCTTGGTTTCTCCCATGAACTGCACCCCATTATCAGACACTATGTGATGAGGGAGGCCATATCTGTAGATTAGATTCCTCTCTATGAACTTGGCCATATCCCTCGCGTCAATATTTTTGAAGGATTCCGCCTCTACCCACTTGGTAAAATAGTCAATTGCGACTATGATGTACCTGTGCCCATTGGATGCTGTAGGGCGAATCTCTCCAATGATATCTATCCCCCAAGCAGCGAAAGGCTAAGGTGATGTCAGGTTATGTAGCTCTGATACTGGCAGGTGTCTCAAGTCTGCGTATTGTTGGCACAACTGACATTGCTTAACATATTTCGAGCAGTCATTGTCTATCGTAAGGCAATAGAAGCCTTGTCTCATGATCTTCTTGGCTAAAGTCAAACCGTTCATGTGAGCCCCACAGACACCTTCATGGGTTTCCTTCATCAATTTGCGGGCGTCTTTTTCGTTTAAGCACCTGAGCTGAATCCCATCTGACTGTCTTTTGTACAAAATCCCTTCCAAGGATATGAACTGAGTAGATAGCTTCCGAATCATCCTCTAGTCTTTCTCAGTAGCTTCTTCTGGAAATTTATTGTTTTCCAAGTAATTCATGATGTCGAAGTACCATGGTTTTCCATCCGCCACTTCTACTTCCATTACAGGCTTGATCTCAAAGCTGGGCTTCTCAGAACTCGAAATCAGTACTGGCTTCATAGCTACTCCTTCAGGATTATCCCACATTGACACTAAGGTTGCCAACGCATCAGCTAGACGATTCTCATCTCTCGGCACGAAGTGGAAAGTGCAAGTCTCAAACTGCCCACACACCTCTCTCAAATATTCAATGTAGGGTACCAGCCGTTCTTCTTTTACAGCCCACTCACCTCGGATCTGGTTAATCACCAAGGATGAGTCACCAAAGACTTCTATATTCTTTGCCCCCAATGCAGCTAAAGCTTCCAGCCCGAAAGTGCATGCTTCGTATTCGGCTTCGTTGTTGGTTGCTTTGTACGTCAGCTTCTTGGCTAGGGGAAGTTTCTCATTATCTGGGGTTGTCAAGATGATTCTAACTCCGGCCCCTCTGTTATTCACTGCCCCGTCGAAGTGTAACTGCCAACCCTGGATAGAAATCACGACTATGCTCTCATTGGGAAAGGTAAACTCGGGAGTGTCCCCTTGAATAGGATGCTCAGCAAGAAATTCTGCTACGGCTCGCCCCTTAATAGTTTTGCGAGTGATGTATTGCACATCAAACTCCTGTAGCAAGAGCAGCCACCTTCCCATCTTACCAAGCAAAGACGGTGCTTCTTGCAAATATCTTAACGGATTTTGCTTGGCCACTGCTTGAACTTTGTATGAGTGGAAGTAATGCCTCAATTTCTTTGATGCCCAAATCACTGCAAGGCAAATCTTCTCTACTTCAGCATACTTGATTTCATAAGCTAGGAACTTCTCTACTTCAGCATACTTGATTTCATAGGCCGAAAGGCATGACTCGGTAGGCGTAAGTCCCCCATTCTGTAATGAAAACGGTCTTAACTCGGTCAGCTATTTTATTCAGGATCTGGTTGTAGCCTACATAACCATCTCCAAAGCTGTACATCGCGCAATTGGCGGCACTGTCTATCAACACATTAATGTGGGGTAGTGGGAAATCATCTTTAGAGCAGGCCTTGTTCAGATCTCGATAATCCACACACACCCTGACCTTTCCGTTCTTCTTTGCTACAGGAACCACATTTGCCAACCATGTAGGGTACTGCACTTCAACAAGGAACTTGGCTTCAATCTGCTGTCGAATTTCCTCCTTGACCTTGTCAGCCCATTCTGGCCTGAGCCTTCTCAACTTCTATTTCACAGGCTTATAGTCCAGATAAGTCGGGATAGCATGTTCCGCTACGTCTCGGTCAATTCCTGGCATGTCCTCATAGGTCCAGGCAAAGACTTTTTCATGTTTTCTTATTATTCACTCAAAATTTTTTCTCTCCTCAGGAGTTATATTCGATGCTATTAGAATTTCTCTCGGATTTTTTGAGGTTCTAAGATTAAAAGGCGTTGTGTCAGTGGAATCAATGTCAAAAATTGATGGAATATGATCATGTTCATGCATGTTGAAATCTTTGGAAACATCGCACAAGTAAGAGAAATCGTTTGCCTTATTAATAATATTATAATTGTCATTTACACCATAAAAGAGTTCTGGAATAAAAAGACAGTCTAAGCTAGAGTCCCCTTCTGCCAATCTAGAGGTTGATGCTGTTGCAGCTGGTGCATTGGCTTCCTGATCCAGTAGAGGCCCCTCAGGCATGTCGGAGGAGACCTTCAAATCCCCCATCTTCGGTTCTAATTCCGCTATCTTCTCTTTCCCTTTCAGCCTGGCAGCCAACATCTTTTCGGTGACAACCTCTTCTGGCTCGCACCTGTCCCAAGTGATACCCTGAGTCATGACCTCCTCATCCCAGAAGTCCTCAGCAGTCTTGATAAACCCGACTTTCCAGTCAAATACATCGTTAAAGATCTCGAACCCAGGGACAATCCTCCCCTTCACCCATTGCGGTTCATCTTCGCCAGTATAAGCACATACTGAGGATGCCGGTACAAAGCTCTCTGAGATGTGAGGGATCCTATCAGCCGCCTTCTTCTTGCAAAAGCTGCCTCTATACCCCAGACCTTTCCGGTTCTTCTGACCTCACGTGGTGATTGCAGTTTGCAATCATTGAGAACTTCTGCCCAAACCAGCCCCAGGGAGATAATGCATCTTCTTCAACATATTAACCATAGCTGGGTTATCCATTGACCCGTGCTCTTCTCTTATCATGGACACGTAGAAGCCACTAAATGGCTGATTAGCTATCTCAAGCGCTGAGACTTGGTTCTCCCCGGCTGCCTTGATTGTCACCACCTCCCCTTCATGTGGGAACTTTATCATTTGATGCAGTGTGGATGGCACTCCTCCTAATTTGTTAAACCAGGGTCTCCCGAGCAGAGCTGAGAAGTTAGCAGGGATGGGCAGAACTACAAATTCCACCACTTCAATAGGTCCTGTCTTGACCAAGGTCTTAAAGGTTCCCGAGGCTTGCCTCCTTGAATTATCGTAGGCTGTGATAGTCAGATCTGATCCACTGAGCATATCTTTGTTTAGACCAAAAGCTTGCAGAGCTATGAAGGGGCACACGTTGATAGAAGACCCATCGTCTACCATAACATAAGCAGTGTGCTTGTCGTTAATCTGCGCTTTGATGTACAGGGGTCTGTTATGATTACGGCCTTCGACCGGTAGGTCGGCATTAGAAAAGACCAATCTCTCCTCGGATCCTCCCTTAACTAAGCCCAAGAGCTCTGATGGGGAAATCGTGATGGCGACCGTGGCCTCAACCAAAGCCTCTACCATCTTCTGCCTATGAGAGGGGGACTGCCTCAAAAGATCCCAGATGGATATTTGAGCCGCAGTTTTCTTAAATTGCTTGACAATTTGATTCTCCTCTAGCTCTTTTTCTGCTGGCGGCTACACTGGCTCAGGTAGCCTCACAATCTTAGGGACCTCGTTACAGCCCCTATTTCTTCTTTGTCTTTATCAGACCCCCACAAATCAAGGTTCATCTCTCCCTCCTCCTCGGCTTCTCCGCCGCTCTCACTGCTAGACTAGCAATCAAGGGTCGCCACGACTGACTCTTCCTTTCTGTCCTCGGAACAATCAGCAGCAAAACTTTCGCTCCCATATAGATCTTGTAGCACGTACCACTCTGGTAAGCTAGATCCGATCATAAACAAGGGTGGTGGTACGGCATTATAACCAGGCTTCTTCTCAGTTTCCCTCTTCTCAAGGTCAGAAATTTGCTTGCTATCAATCAAGTCTTGGAGAGAGTGCCGCAGCGCTTTGCACTTATCTGTGATATGGCTTGAGTGCTGGTGAAACGCACAGAATTTATTGTCTTTGTGCCCAGGCTTCCCCTGTGTCATAGCAGGTCTAGGAGCTAAGGGCTGCAACTTCCCTTCCTTTATTAACCTTCTCAAGACCCAAGATAATGGTCTCCCCAAGTTCAAAAACTTCCTCTGGGTGGTTACCTCAGTAGCAGACACCTCAACTGTTCTTCTGGTGCTACTACTTGGACCCGCTGGCCTACTGGTTCCTTGATCGGGGTTAGCCCTTTTGGCAAAATTATCATTGTTAGCTTTCCTAGCCAAGAACTCTCCCTCTGCCTCGATGGCTATATCCTTGAGAGACTCCCAGTCCTTCAACCCCTTCATCTTCAACCCATCTTTTAAGTACGGGCTTGCATTCTTGATAAATAAACGAATCTGGTCCTGGGTGTCTGGTTTTCTCCGCATCTCCATTACTCGGTTCCGCCATCGGGTGAGATAATCATGGAAAGATTCCCCGGCCTTTTGCTGGAGCAGTTCAAGATCTTTTAGAGTCACCTCCATTCTGGTGTTGCAGTCATACTGTCTCAAAAACTCCTCAGTGAGCAGATCCCAATCTTCTTTAGTGCGACGGTCGAGACCATGATACCAATCGATGGCATGAGCGGTCAGACTCAGACAGAAGTATTCTACTTTCTGCTTCTTAGTCAACGTGGTCCCTTTCATGACCAGAGAATACTGTTTCACATGAGCGATTGGGTCAGAAGTTCCATCAAATTTCGGCACGTCTGGCATCTTGAAGTTGTAAGGAATCGGGTCCTCTCCCTCCAATTCCTTATCCTCTGGATTCATCCCCTGACCCCTGCTCAGCATACGGGCCATAGCTTCGAACCTCTCCTCCATCTTCTTTAAAATGAAGTCATTAGTCTGAGGTGCCTTCCCCCTCTCAGATGCAAGGCTCATCCTATCATCTTCGATATCCTCATTAATTCTCAGCACAGGCCTTCTTCTCTGCTCCCCCGAGGCTACTGACCTTAACTCTACTAGCGGCGGCCTAACAGGCTCTTCTCGTCTTTCGTCCCTTTCTTCCTCTGGCTCATTCTGTCTCACAGGAGGAGGAGGAGGAGGATTCTGTGGAGCATTCTGCTGTGCCAGGGCGGTCAACATATTCATCATTCTGCCCTCGAATTCCGCAAATCGCCGGCCGACTTCTTCCGCGATCATGGCCCTAGTGGCGTCATCCCCTCTAGACGAGTTTGCCATTTGAGATACAGTACTGCTGATTCCTGGTAAAATTTCTGGCAGGCCCTCTCTATCTGACAGCTCGAAAGCAGGAACTCGTATCAGTTGTCCGGTTGGTGATCTAGTCCACCTGGGCAGATCTATGATGGCTGCAGGGGTAAGACGTTAGACATGATGCATGAAATGCAGGTGTAATGCATGGTCGTGATATGCAACATTTATAGAGCACAAGCAAGCAAGTAGGTCCTTTCCCCCTTATTTCTCCCACACACGTGGTCGTGCAGTCTCTTTCCTAGGTGGGATTAGCCCAAGGGTCAACGAGGGACCCGATGGACACACATGGTGCGCGGTGAAAAATCGACAGCATGACACTCCTATGCTAATGTACAAGCGGATGGATAATGATCGTCACGTATTTGGACGTTCCATAAATTTCGACATGGCCCTACCGGGGCATGATAGCCTTTGGCTAGGTTACTAAGCGAGACATCTGGACTCACCCAATACATGAGGATCCATACAGCAAGCATGGAATTAGGATTCATTTCACCTGTGGAAAATAACTACGGCCATTACATGAGCTTTAGACAAGGGAGATGTTTCTTTAAGGCTACCCAAGCATTATCCCTGCCGACAGGTCTAGCTCATCACGAGCATGGCGATCGATCGGGTCATCATTTTGATATACCATTGAGGTACGTGGCTTGGGCTGGTGATTATTCTTAACATTTCCCCAAATTGAGTAAAAATGAGGTCGTGCTTCAGGAACGCACCGGGGCTAAAAAAGGGACCAAACTAGCATATTCTAAGGCTCTAATGATATGCGAATGCAATTTTGAGAGAAAGTGAATTTATGAATTAAATTTTAATCATAAATGTTAAGCGAGGTATTTTTAAATTGAAATCTTGAACCATAAACGTCCCCAGTGGAGTCGCCACTGTGACGCGCGCCGGATCCCCGCGGCCGCCCATGGGGACCGCCCGCTCGAGGGCGATCGGGGCATTTGTGGGCCCGTTGACAGCTTGCAATAAATCGCAAGTGCGTCTATGTTGGGCAACAAGGAGGTTTCATGGAGTCGCCACCCAATAGAACATTGGGAAAGTTACTCTCGCCTCGGAGAGCCTAAGACTGTGCTTTGTATCCATTTTGGGCCAGCCAGAGGGGTCTTAGAAGGTAAACCTCTCGCCCTAAGGAGCCTAGGATTAGCGCTAAAGTCTCGTGGCATAAAAGGTGTCTTGGAGGGTAGACCTCTAGCCTCTTTGAGCCCAAATACTAGAGCTGGGTCCGGGATTTCTCATCTATTTCTACCTCGGTTATTTTATGATCAAATTTTAATTATCATTGATTCGCTCACTCTCCACATGATGCAATTAATTGAAGGTGCATTTATTCACATTTGGAAAGCCATAAATGGGCAAGTAAATATCAAAAGCAATAGATTACAATAATACAAGGAGCGGAATACAACTCCCTTTTGTAAATTTGCGAGGCATACACGAATCGGGGGATTGCTTTTTTTGAGGACTTTGGTCCTCGCATGCATTGTTATCAAAAATTGGATGTTTTTATTTTGTGATGATTTTTATTGGATAAAAATAGGGCGTTGGACCCTTGCTTTTGTTGTAAACCTCATTTTATTGAATATAAAACATTGAGTCATTTTTATACATTAACGAGATGTGAAAAGAGTATATCCATGTACATAAAATAATCAATGAATAACAAATGAAGGAAATAATAAAAAGGATTAGGAAACTAAACCGGACGAAATCCTCCGAATATGGTAGATAGCCCCTCAAGCTCGGGATAGTCCAAGAGAATCAATATACACTCATAGAAAGTTAAAAGATGTTAATATACATAAAATCAACATGAAGGAAGACAAAAGGACTTGAAAAAGGTGGAAAATGATTTAAAAAAGGTAGAGACAGAACCCACCGACGGCCTTTTTTAGGTGACCGACGGGCGTCAGTCGAGATAACCGATATGCCCGTCTGTCACTCAAAGGGGCGTCTGTAGGGGGGGTGACCGACGGGCGTCGGTGATGGAGATGACCCGTCGGTCACCACTATCTCCGTAAAAAACAGAAACAAAAAACTCCTTTTAAAGCCAAGAAAAGAGGTTTTATCATAAAATCATACAAAGAGAGTCAAAATAAAGAAATATAATGACAAAATTGAAAGAATCAACAAATAAAGAATAAATATGAAATGATATGAAGAAGGAATCCGGAATATTTACCCTCAGATAATCGCTTTGGGTGAGATTCTTGTGTGGATTAGAGCCCCGCGTGTTCCACGAAAAGCAAGATGAAGGATCAAAGAAAGGAAAATGAACTATTTCCTCCTCAACCCCTCAAAAGATTGTCTTTGGGATCAAAATCTAAGGAAAACTAATTAGTTTTTAGTCCCTTTTGATGGATTTGATCCTCTTTTGAAAGAGAATTCTTTATGAAATGTGTTTGCTGGAAGAGAGAGAAAATATGCTTGAATTTGGGCAGAGTTTCCCCTCTTCAAAATTTTTGGAACCCTTTTCTAGTGAAAATCCGAAGCTTTTATAAGCCAAACACGACCGACAGGCGTCGGTGTATGGAGGCAGGCGTCGAAAGAATCCTTCTGACACAAGGATTCATCCGACGGCCCTGCCACATCCACCGATGGGCGTCGAAATGGTTGCGTGCTTCGGGAAACCAGGCGGCGCTCTGACAGGGGCGGTGATTTTCCGACGGGCGTCGGAAAATACCACAGGCCATCTGTGACCCTAAGCGACGGGCTGACCTCACAGACGGGCTGGCAGTCTGTGGAGGAAAAACATACCTCTTTGACTCGAAAATCCCTTGTTTTCCCCCTCTGCCTACGAAAGGTAACAAGACTCACTCCTCGTGGAACGCGGGACTAAAACCTCCAAATGCAAACCATTTATACAGGCTCGGATACTAATTTCATCATAGGGTAACCTCTGATCCGGACCGCTCTGGGACATGGTGCTTACACTCATACAAATCAACACCAAATGCCAAATCAATCAACGTATGCATCCAAAACTTACTTCTAAATCATACTAATAACATTTTATTCTCATAACAATCAATTAAATAGCAAACCAACATGCTAATCAACTAAGCTCAACTCACACTCAAAGAACTCAAAACCCACATGCAAACACCATTATCACTACCTTTAATACACACATAAACAGGCTTTACAAACCAAATTTCCAAAATTTAACACTCAAAACCAAAACACAACTATAGGGAAAAACTCCCAAACCTCTCAAGAAGCTTCCAAAATCCACTCCTTCTTCAAGCTCAAACTTTCTCTTTACCCTTCTCTTTATTCTTGTCACTAACTTCTTGCACAAATCAAACCAAAACTCTTAATCCAAAACCCAAATAACAAAAATCAAAACCAAAAAGGAAGAAGAGGATGAAGACTTCAAACAAAACCAACCACTTACCCTTCAATTGATTATCACCAATCCTTAAAAATCTCAGCTTAAAAATCCTTGAAGACCAAACCAAGAAAGAGAAGTAAGAAGCAAGGAATGAAGAAGAGGAATAAGAAGAAGAAGAAGAGAGAACGGGAAACTTGCGCAGGAAGGAGCAAAAATCTGATTTCTTTTTTCCCTCTCTCCCTCATTATTTCATTTCTTCATTTAATACTTCCAACCGCCCAAACTTAGGTGTCAACATCTCATTGGCCAAATTAATAAAATCCTTCACTAATGTCTCTTTGGTCCATGGCAAATATTCTTCTAATCACTTAATAAATTTTTTCCAATAATGACTTTAATTATCTTTCAATTAAGTCCTCAATTAAATTACTCTTATACATATCCAATTACCATTAAGCCCATAATAACTCAATTAACCATGCAATTCCTACTAGGCCCCCTTTTGGGTTGTTACATTATGTATGCAATGTTGTGTATAAGACCTGATATATGTCATTCGGTGGACATGGTAAATAGATATCAATCTAACCCAGGCGAAGCACATTAGAAAAGTAGTTAAAAGGATACTTAGATACATCAAAGGTACATCAAACTATTCTCTCTGTTATTAAAGCAACGATTTGCAGTTGAAAGGATACACTGATACTGATTGGGTAAGAGATATGGATGAGAGAAAATCCACTTTAGGTTTTATAATCTTCTTTAGCATAGGTGTTATCTCATATAGTAGCAAGAAACAAACCTGTGTAACCCTATCAACAATGGAAGGTGAACTTGTCGCTTTCTCAGCTGTAGTACAAGAGGGAATTTTGCTAAAATAGTTTATGGACCATTTAACAGTAACTACCTCAGAGGAGCCGATGATTGTCTATAGTGACAATAAGCTATCAATAGCTTACACAAAAGATTCAAAATTTCGTAGTAAGACTAAACATTTTGACATTAAGTATTAATGTAACACCCCCTCCCCATACTTAGGAGAACCCATCCGCTAGGGAGTGAGAACCCATACGAGAAGGGCTATCACACCAAACAGAACGGTACAAAACATACATTCACATAATATAAACATACATATAAATAGCAGAAATTAAAACTTTAAAACCAAATGATCAGTCATTGATGGAAAAACAATATTCAATACATAACTGTTCTGATATTAACATAATTACATCATTCAGAGATACATAGCGGATGCTGAACAAAAACTATATACAAGAGAGATCACTATTACAAAACAATGATGATACAAAAAGGAAACTACGTCCTAACAACAATCCAACTGTGTTGGCTTGACTGGCGGCAACTCTCCCAAAAGCTATACACCTTCTACACCTGTACGGGTGAAAACACCGTGCTAAGCAATAACGCTTAGTGGGGAAACAAACAACAATAGTATGGACGGCCACTCCCAATGGTCATCAAGGTAATTCACATACGTATGGCATAAGCTGATAATCATATCATATAATCATAACTGAATCACATTTAAAGCATTCGAAAGTCCATGCTCACATTCATATACATATACATTCGTATACATATTGCTTCACATGCTGATAGTCAGAACCGATCGAACGCTCACATTGTCAGAAGCATATCACAAACAAACAATACACTACACCTGCTGACTCACAATTGTGGATAACGAGTGAATACTGAGGGGTACCCGTGGGTACCATTCGAAAAGCAACATTACATTTTTCTCATTCAAAACATTATATTGAGGGATCACAAACAAGATCCTGACATACGGAGGTTCGCAAGGAACCAAATGGGGACCTGATCGGGGTCCAAAACTTAACTGAGGTTGCAGCTATTGAGCTCTATTAGGCATGCTTAACTATCCACTAGATTGACTCTTGCAGGTAATGCATAAAGCAGGTCATGTATAAGCCAAATCGTATTCCAAAACATAGCATATAATTTATCATGGAGGGATCATAATATTGCACATATTTATTCCCATACAGTAGTAAAAACCCATGAAGAAATGATTCGAAAGTCATTTTGGAAGAAAGGGGCAAAATCAGAAAAATAGGGCAAAGGGATCACTATCGCAATCGCGACTAGTGTCGCACTCGTGACAGTAGCCGATAGGCCTGTGCGAGGGAAGAGGCGAAGGGGCATGCGAGTCGTGGAACAACCTTCACGACTCGTGAAGGTTGTTCACGACTCGTGAATAACGTTCATTACTAGTGAACTATGTTCACTACTCGTGAACATGGTTCACGACTCGTGAACCACAACTCGTGAACATGGTTCACGACTCGTGAACTTAGTTCACGTCTCGTGAACTCACAGTCTCCCCCTGTAGACGCGTGATTCTGCTGCACCATTCGCGCAAGCCGAAGCTTCACGAGTCGTGCTGCCAAATCACGAGTCGGACACCACACAAACAACAGAGCAAATCTCATGTAAAACTGGAATTCACCATTCTGTCACACTTGCGAGGATGTCGTGTTCGTGACAGCATCGCGATTTCCATTTCTCCAGCAAAACGCAGAAAACCCAGATTTCCAACAACAAAACAATTTTGACCCAAAATCACACCAAACCTCATCTTCCCTTCAAATAAGCCTTCCACCATCACATAAAACATAAAAAACAACTTAATTCAACAATTTACATATTCAAATCATGCATTAACAAAATCAATCTATCAAGAACACAAACCCAGAATTTTACAGCAAATATTCACCAAACTTCAAATATTGTTCAATACTTCAACATTCATGCATTATAACTCAAATCCATTGACTACCCATAACATTAACACTATAATATGCCTCATCACACATCAAATTTCCAGAAATCTCATGCAAAGGCACAAATCACAAATGAACATCAAACAATCAAATTTTCAAACAAATTCCCAAACCTGATATTCCTATGCTCCAATCAATGAGCACCACTCCCACTAGCCTTCTCCTTTCCCTTGGGATCATGAGGAGGCTCAACTAACCAAGAACACCCAACATTCAAACAAACACAAAACCCTAAATTAAAACCCAATCTAAACAAATTCAAGAACAATGGAAGGAGATGAAAAAGATGAAGAAGAAACCAACAATACATACCAATCTAAGCTCAAGGGGATGATCAATTTCCACCAACACACTTGAATCCAATCTAGGGCACACAATGAAGACAAAAGAGGAAGAAGGAATGAAGAGAAGAGGAAGAAATGGGAAGAGGCAAATCAGATTTGCTGTGCCATTTTCTCTCTCTTCTATGTATACCTTCTTTCAAAATGCTCTAGCCATGTGTCACTCTTTGGTTGGTGGTACTTGACCACTCACACCCAACAACCACACATGCTACTACACATAATACTCACCCACATAATTCACACACTATAACCATATACACAAGCACACAGTAACACAACCCAATACACATACACCCTACTAACATATATGCACCCAGATAATAATACAGCCCATAAAACATGCATTTTACCCAAAATACCCTTAACACATGCCAAAGCTCTCACACATGCATACATACACATGGCAAACATGGCTCAAACTGATATGGGGGAATTGAGGTGTTATAACTCTCCCCTACTAACAAGAATTTCGTCCTCAAAATTCTCACCTGAACTGAATAAATGTGGATACTGAATTCTCATTGTCGCCTCTGGTTCCCAAGTGGCTTCCTCGACTCCGTGATGTTGCTAAAGAACCTTGACCAAAGGGACTTGCTTACTTCTCAACCGTCTTACTTCCTGAGCTACAATAGCCTTCGGCTCTTCATCATAAAAGTAATCCGGCTGAATTCGAACATCTTGAACTGACAACACATGCAACGGATCCGATCTATACCAACGAAGCATGGAGACATGGAAAACATCATGCATCCTAGCCAACTCCATCGGTAAGGCCAACCTATAGGCTACCGGACTAACTCTCTCCAAAATCTCAAAAGGCCCAATAAATCGAGGACTATGTTTACCTTTCTTGCCAAACTGCAATACTTTTCTCCAAGGTGAAACCTTAAGGAAAACTTTGTCCCCGACCTCAAACCGAATATCCTTTCTCTTCAGATTGGCATAGGACCTCTGTCTATCCTTAGCCACCTTCAGATTCCGCTGCACAACTCTGATCTTCTCTTCTGTATCCCTAATTATCTCTAGCCCAATAAAAGATGCTCGGTTAACTCTGTCCAACAAACTGGAGTCCTACACGGTCGACCATACAAAGCCTCAAACGGTGACATCTTAATGCTGGACTGAAAACTGTTGTTGTAGGCAAACTCCATAAGCTGCACATACTGATCCCAACTTCCAGAAAAATCCAAAGCACAAGCCCGAAGCATATCCTCTAAAATCTGGACAACTCATTCGGACTGACCATCTGCCTGAGGATGAAATGCTGTACTGAAGTTCAACTTGGTACCCAAAGCTCTTTGCAATTCTTTCCAAAACTTATATGTGAACCTTTGATCCCGATCTGAAACTATCGACAAAGGCACTCCATGAAATCGAACTACCTCATCCACATACACACTGGCCAACTTATCCATTGAGTAATCCACTCTAACCGGCACAAAATGAGTTGACTTCGTAAGCCGATCCACAATAACCCATACTGAATCATGCTTCCTCTGAGTCACTGGCAAACTCGATACAAAATCCATAGCAATATCATCCCATTTCCACTGAGGAACGGATAAAGGAGTGAGCAATCCCAAAGGGACTTGATGCTCAGCTTTTACCTGCTGATATGTCAAACACTTTGCCATGAATTCCACAATAGCTCTCTTCATTCCAGACCACTAATAGAACTGCTTCATATCCCGATATATCTTCTCACTGCCAGGATGCATAGTAAAGATCGTAGTATGTGCCTCACTCAAAAGTTTCTTCCTTAACTCATCACTCTCGGGCACACACAAGCGATCCCTATACATAAGCACCCCATCCAAAACCAAAAACTCAGACTGCTTACCCTGCTTAACCTCTAGCAAAACCCGCTGCAATCTCAAATCATCCTTCTGAGCGTCCACAATTGACTATCTTAAAGTAGGCTGCACTCTCAATTGGGCAACTAAAGCCCTATCTAAATCAAATCTCCATCTGAACCGCCTCAAGAACAAAGCCGAAATCGACTTCTGACTCAAAGCATCCGCAACCACATTGGCTTTACCCGGATGGTAATCCACAATGCAGTCGCAGTCCTTAAATAACTCTAACCATCGACGCTGTCTCATATTCAACTCTTTCTGCGTGAGGAGATATTTCAAACTCTTATGGTCCGTGAAAATCCTACACTTCTCCCCATACAGATAATGCCGCCAAATCTTCAAAGCGAAGATCAAAGCTGCTAATTCCAAATCATGTGTCAGATAGTTCTTCTCATGAGGTTTCAACTAACGAGATGCATAAGCCACTACTTTACCCTCTTGCATCAAAACACATCCAAGTCCAATACCCGAAGTGTCACTGTACATCACAAACTCCTTACCCGAGGTGGGTTGAGTCAGTACAGGAGCTTCAACTAGCAAACTCTTCAACCTCTCAAAGCACAACTGACACTTATCCGACCATTCAAATCTAACTCCTTCCTCAACAATCTAGTCATCGGAGCAGCAATAACCAAAAAACCCTTCACAAACCCATGGTAGTAGCCTGCCAAACCAAGGAAGCTTCTCACCTCAGGAACATTCCTAGGTGCTTTCCAATCCACAATTGCCTCAATCTTAGCTGGATCCACTTCAATACCCTTAGCTGACACAATATGACCCAAGAAGGACACCTCTCGAAGCTAAAAGTCACACTTACTAAGCTTCGCTAACAAGTGGTGCTCCCTCAAAACTTACAACACTAACCGAAGATGCTCTTCGTGCTAACTTTCACCATTCGAGTAAACTAAGATATCGTCTATAAACAGTACTACAAATAGATCAAGATATGGCCTAAACACTCGATTCATCAAATCCATAAAAGCTGTAGGTGCATTAGTCAAACCAAACGGCATCATAAGGAACTCATAGTGGCCATACCATGTCCAAAATGCAGTCTGAACTACATTCGCATCCTGAACTCAAAGCTGATAATAACCCGACCGAAGATTAATCTTGGAGAAGACACCTGCACCTCTAAGCTGATCAAACAAATCCTCGACTCTAGGCAAGGGATACTTGTTCTTCACTGTGACCTTGTTAATTTGCATATAGTCGATACACATCCTCAAAGAGTCATCTTTCTTCTTAACAAACAAAATCGGGGCTCCCCATAGAGATATGCTGGGTCGAATAAACCCCTTATCCAATAACTCTTGTAGCTGAGTTTTAAGTTCCCTCAACTCTATAGGAGCCATCCGATAAGGTGCTTTCGAAATGGGTGAAGTACCCGGCATAATCTCTATGGACAACTCCACTTCTCTCTCGGGAGGCAAACCAGGCAACTCACTTGGAAACACATCACGAAACTCCCTAACAACTGGGATCTCCTCAATCTCAACCTGATCATGCTTAGAATCCAATACAACTACCAAAAATGCCTCGCATCCTTTCCTCATAAATCTCTTAGCTTGCATGGCGGAAATCACATTACTCAAAGAACTCGAACCCAAACCTTTCACCACAACAGTAGACTGATCTCTATCTCGCAACACAATCACCTTTCTATGAAAATCCACTACAGCCCGATGCTTACTAAGCCAATCCATACCCAAAATCAAATCAAACTCTCGAAAAGGCAACTCAATCAAATCCGCAGGAAACTCGACACCCTGAACCCAAAGGGGACAATTCCTATGCACTCTACTCACATTGATACTATGCCCTAAAGGACTGGTCACACAAACCTCATAATCTAACTGATCAACATCATGCAATTTATTAAAAAATTTAATCATGCACAAATATGAGTGTGTGGAGCCAGGGTCAATTAGAGCATATAACTCAGTGTCAAAGAGTAGGAACTTACCAGCAATCACATCAGGGGCATCTTGCTCATCCCGAGCTCTCATGGCATAAGCTCTAGCTGGAACTATCAAAGGACGATCAACAGACTTTGATAGAGCTCCCTCTCTATGCCGACCACCTCGACCTCTACCTCGGCCTCTACCATGACTGGCTTACGAAGCATTAGAACCAACTCTGCTAGCCTCACACTGATCACTAGAAACCTCATCCAATCTAGGACAACTAGCCAAAAAGTGATCGGTGCTCCCACATTTGAAACAGCCACCTGTGAGCCACCTACACTCACCCCGATGTCGTCCATTGCAATGAGAGCACACAGGCATTGTGTAAGCATCGTGTCCCAGAGCGGTCCGGATCAGAGGTTACCCTATGATGAAATCAGTGTCCGAGCCTGTATAAATCGTCTGGATTTGGGGGTTTTAGTCCCGCGTTCCACGAGAAGTGAGTCTTTTTACCTTTTGTAGGCAGAGGGGGAGAAAATAGGGGATTTTCGAATCAAAAAGCTTTTTTTTCCTCCACAGATGGCTAGCCCGTCTGTGAAGTCGGCCCGTTGCTTGGGGTCACCGACGGCTTGTGGTATTTTCCGACGCCCGTCGAAAAGTCACCGCCCCTGTCAGAAAGCCGCCTGGTTTCTCGAAGCACGCAACCTTTCCGAAGCTATGGCCCGTATGCTGAGCCGGAGTCACGGGATGAATCCAGAGGATAAGGAATTAGAGGGAGAGGACCCGATTCCTTATAACTTTAAGATGCCGGATGTGCCGAAGTTTGATGGTACTTCTGACCCAACCGCTCATGTGAAACAATATTCCCTTGTCATGAAAGGGACCGCATTGACCAAGAAGCTGAAAGTAGAATACTTTTGTCTGAGTCTGACCGCCCGTGCCATCGACTGGTATCATAGTCTCGACCGCCGCACTAAAGAAGATTGGGATCTACTCACTGAGGAGTTTTTGAAGCAGTATGACTGCAACACCAGAATGGAGGTGACCTTAAAAGATCTTGAACTGCTCCAGCAGAAAGCCGGAGAATCTTTCCATGATTATCTCACCCGATGGCGGAACTGAGTAATGGAGATGCGGAGAAAACCAGACACCCAGTACCAGATTCATTTATTTATCAAGAACGCAAGCCCGTACTTGAAAGATGGGTTGAAGATGAAGGGGTTGAAGGACTGGGAATCTCTCAAGGATATAGCCATCGAGGCAGAAGGAGAGTTCTTGGCTAGGAAGGCTAACAATGATAATTTTGCCAAAAGGGCTAATCCCGATCAAGGAACCAATAGATCGGCGGGTCCCAGTGGTAGCACCAGAAGAACAGGTGAGGTGTCTGCTACTGAGGTAACCACCCAGAGGAAGTTTTCAAACTTGGGGAGACCATTATCTTGGGTCTTGAGAAGGTTAATGAAGGAGGGTAAATTGCAGCCCTTAGCTCTTAGACCTGCTATGACACAAGGGAAGCCTGGGCACAAAGATAATGAATTCTGTGCATTTCACCAGCACTCAGGCCATATCACAGACAAGTACAAAGCGCTGCGGCACTCTATCCAAGACTTAATTGATAGCAAGCAGATTTCCGACCCTGAGAAGAGGGAAACTGAGAAGAAGCCCGGTTATAATGCCGTACCACCACCTGTATTCATGATCGGATCTAGCTTGCCAGAGTGGCACGTGCTACAAGATCTATATGGGAGCGAGAATTTTGCTACTGATTGTTCCGAGGATAGAGAGAAGAAAGCAGTTGTGGCGACCCTTGATTGCTGGTCTAGCAGCGATAGTGGCGGAGAAGCCGAGGAGGAGGGAGAGATGAACCTTGATTTGTGGGGGTCTGATGAAGACAAAGAAGAAATAGGGGCTGTAACGAGAAGCGGAAGAGTGGTCCCCGAGATTGCGAGGCTACCTGAGCCAGTGCAGCCGCCAGCAGAGAAAGAGCTAGAGGAGAATCAGATTGTCAAGCAACTGAAGAAAACTGCGGCTCAAATATCCATCTGGGATCTTTTGAGACAGTCCCCCTCTCATAGGCAGAAGGTAGTAGAGGCTTTGGTTGAGGCCACGGTCGCCACCATGATTTCCCCATCAGAGCTTTTGGGCTCAGTGAAGGGAGGATCCGAGGAGAGATTGGTCTTTTCTGATGCCGACCTACCGGTCGAAGGCCGTAATCATAACAGACCCTTGTACATCAAAGCGCAGATTCACGACAAGCACACTACTTGTGTTATGGTAGACGATGGGTCTTCTATCAATGTGTGCCCCCTGATAGCTCTGCAGGCTTTTGGGCTAAACGAAGATATGCTCAGTGGATCAGATCTGACTATCACAGCCTATGATAATTCAAGGAGGCAAGCCTTGGGAACCTTTAAGACCTTGGTCAAGATAGGACCCATTGAAGTGGAGGTAGAATTTGTTGTTCTGCCCATCCCTGCTAACTTCTCAGCTCTACTTGGGAGACCTTGGTTTCACAAATTAGGAGGAGTACCATCCACGCTGCATCAAATGATAAAGTTCCCACATGAAG
Organism: Excoecaria cochinchinensis; assembly: GCA_947683425.1. NCBI lineage: Eukaryota > Viridiplantae > Streptophyta > Magnoliopsida > Malpighiales > Euphorbiaceae > Excoecaria > Excoecaria cochinchinensis. The sequence goes on along the minus strand of CANTUQ010000073.1, from coordinate 14,676,304 downwards.
GGGAGGTGGTGACTATCAAGGCAGCTAGGGAGAACCAGGTCTCGGCACTTAAAATAGCTAATCAGCCATTTAGTAGCTTCCATGTGTCCATGATAAGAGAAGAGCACGGATCAGTGGATAACCCAGCTGTGGTTAATATGTTGAAGAAAATGCACTATCTCCCTGGGGCTGGATTGGGCAGAAACTCTAAAGGATTGCAAACTGCGATCACCACGCGAGGTCAGAAGAACCGAAAAGGTCTGGGGTACAGAGGCGGCTTCGGCAAGAAGAAGGCAGCAGGTAAGATCCCTCACATCTCAGAGAGTTTTGTACCAGCATCCTCAGTTTGTGCTTATACTGGCGAAGATAAACCGCAATGGGTGAAGGGGAGAATTGTCCCTGGGTTCGAGATCTTTAATGATGTATTTGACTGGCAAGTCGAGTTTGTCAAAACTGCTGAGGACTTCTGGGATGAGGAGGTCATGACTTAAGGTATCACTTGGGACAGATGCGAGCCTGAAGAGGTCGTTACCGAAAAAATAATAGCTGCCAGGCTGAAAGGGAAAGAGAAGATAGCAGAACTGGAACCGAATATGGGAGATTTGAAGATTTCCTCCGACATGCCTGAGGGGCCTCTGTTGAGTCAGGAAGCCAAAGAACAAGCTGCAACAGCATCAACCTCTGGAGTGGCAGAAGAAGACTCTAGCTTAGACTGTCTTTTTATTCCAAAACTCTTTTATGATGTAAATGACAATTATAATATTATTAATAAGGCAAACGATTTCTCTTACTTGTGCGATGTTTCTAATGATTTCAACATGCACGAACATGATCATATCCCATCAATTTTTGACATTGATTCCACTGATAAACGCCTTTTAATCTTGGAACCTCGGAGAATCCGAGAGAAATTCTAATAGCATCAAATATAACTCCTGAGGAGAGAAAAAATTTTGAGAGAATAATAAGAAAACATGAAAAAGTCTTTGCCTGGACCTATGAGGACATGCCAGGAATTGACCGAGACGTGGCAGAACATGCTATCCCGACTTACCCAGATTATAAGCCTGTGAAACAGAAGTTGAAGAGGCTTAGGCCAGAATGGGCAGACAAGGTCAAGGAGGAAATTCAACAGCAGATTGAAGCCAAGTTCCTCGTTGAAGTGCAGTATCCTACATGGTTGGCAAATGTGGTCCCTGTAGCGAAGAAGAACGGAAAGGTCAGGGTGTGTGTAGATTATCGAGATCTGAACAAGGCTTGCCCTAAAGATGATTTTCCACTACCCCATATCGATGTATTGATAGACAGTGTCCCCAATTGCACGATGTACAGCTTTGGAGATGGTTATGTGGGCTACAACCAGATCTTGAACAAAATAGCTGACCGGGTTAAGACCGCTTTCATCACAGAATGGGGGACCTACGCCTACCGAGTCATACCTTTTGGCCTGAAGAATGCAGGGGCCACATACCAGAGGATGGCGACCAAGATCTTAAGTGACCTGATCCATAAAGAAGTAGAAGTATATGTCAATGACATGATGGTCAAGTCAGCCACCCGAGAGGGGAACTTTAAAGCTCTAAAGAAGTTCTTCACCAGGATCGACAAGTATAATCTGCGACTGAACCCCAAGAAGTGCATTTTCGGAGTGACTTCGGGGAAACTATTGGGACACGTCGTCAGCTAGAGGGGAATAGAAATTGACCCGGACAAGGTGAAGGCCATTAGAGAGATGCCTATGCCACAAAAAGAGAAGGATGTAAGGAGTTTCCTGGGCAAGCTGCAGTATATCAGCCGATTTATTGCCAAGCTCACTCCAATATGCGAGCCTGTTTTCAAGCTGTTTAGAAAGAATCAACCCGTGGTCTGGAATGAAGACTGCTAGAAGGCTTTTGATTGCATCAGGGAATACCTGTTGAATCCGCCAGTGCTAAAACCGCCACAACCGATCAAACCGCTTATCCTGTATCTGGCAGTAGAAGGCAGTTCAGTGGGTGCCATGATGGCTCAAGAGGATGAATTTGGGGTGGAATTTGCAATTTATTACCTCAGCAAGAAGTTCCTAGCTTATGAAATCAAATATGCTAAAGTAGAAAAGATCTGCCTCGCAGTAATTTGGGCGTCAAAGAAGCTGAGACATTACTTTCATTCATATAAAGTTGAAGTAGTGGCCAAGCACAATCCGTTAAGATATTTACAGGAAGCACCGTCTTTACTTGGTAAGATGGGGAGGTGGCTGCTCTTGCTATAGGAGTTTGATATGCAATACATCACTCGCAAAACTATCAAGGGGCGAGCTGTAGCAGAATTTCTTGCTGAGCATCCTATTCAAGGAGACACTCCCGAGTTTACCTTTCCTGATGAGAGCATAGTCGCGATTTCTGTCCAAGGATGGCAGTTACACTTCGACGGGGCAGTGAATAACAGAGGGGCCGGAGTCGGGATCATCTTGACAACCCCGGATAATGAGAAACTCCCCTTAGCAAAGAAGCTGAGGTACAAAGCAACCAACAATGAAGCCGAATATGAAGCATGCACTTTCGGGTTAGAAGCTTTAGCGGCATTGGGGGCAAAGAATATAAAAGTCTTCGGTGACTCATCCTTGGTAATTAACCAGATCCGAGGTGAGTGGGCTGTAAAAGAAGAACGGTTGGTACCCTATGTTGAATATTTGAAGAGGTATGTGGGTAGTTTGAGACTTGCACTTTCCACTTCGTGCCAAGAGATGAGAATCGTCTAGCTGATGCATTGGTAACCTTAGTATCAATGTGGGATAACCCTGAAGGAGTGGCTATGAGGCCGGTGCTAATTTTGAGTTCTGATAAGCCCAGCTTTGAGACCGAGCCTATAATGGAAGTAGAAGTGGCGGACGGGAAACCATGGTACTTTGACATTATGAATTACTTGGAAAATAATAAATTTCCAGAAGAGGCTACTGAGAAAGACCAGAGGATGATCCGGAGGCTATCTACTCAGTTCATATCCTTGGAAGGGGTGTTGTACAAAAGACAGTCGGACGGGATTCAGCTCAGGTACTTGAATGAAAAGGAAGCCTGCAAGGTGGTGGAGGAAACCCATGCAGGTGTCTGCGGGGCCCACATGAACGATTTGACCTTGGCTAAGAAAATCATGAGACAAGGCTTTTATTGGCTTACGATAGACAATGACTGCTCAAAATATGTTAAGCAATGCCAGTTGTGCCAACAATACGCAGACTTAAGACACCTGCAGGTATCAGAGTTACATAACCTGACATCACCTTGGCCTTTCGCTGCTTGGGGGATAGATATCATTGGAGAGATTCGCCCTACTGCATCCAATGGGCACAGATACATCATAGTCGCAATTGACTATTTTACCAAATGGGTAGAGGCGGGATCCTTCAAGAAAATTGAAGCGAGGGATATGGCCAAGTTCATAGAGAGAAATCTGATCTGCAGATATGGCCTCCCTCATCCCATAGTGTCTGACAATGGGGTGCAGTTCATGGGAGAAACCAGGAAGCTCCTCGAGAGGTATGGTGTCAAGCATCATAAATCCTCTCCCTACCGACCACAAGCGAATAGAGCAGTAGAGGCCGCAAATAAGAATATAAAGAATATCCTATCTAAGATGGTCCAAACCTACAAAGACTGGGCTGAAAAGTTACCCTTCGCCCTGTGGGGGTATAGAACAACGGTAAGGACGTCTACGGGCGCCACACCATTTTCCCTGGTATACGGAACAGAAGTAGTGTTGTCGGTTGAGATAGAGCTCAAATCACTGAGGGTGGTCATGGAAGCCTGAATTCCGGAGGCCGAATGGGCACGGCAAAGGCTACAGCACTTGAACTTATTGGATGAGAGTAGGCTGAAAGCTTATTATCATAACCAGATCTACCAGAAGAGATTGGCAAGAACTTTCGGGAAGAAGGTCAGAAAACATCCACTGAAAGAAGGGGACTTGGTGTTCAAGAAAATGAGGCCAGGCATACCAGATATTAGAGGGAAATTCAGACCGACCTGGGAGGGGCCGTATATCCTTAAAAAGTTGCTGTCCAAAGGAGCCGCAATCTTGTCGGATAGTGATGGGAACGAATTCAAAGAGCCGATCAACGTCGACAGACTCAAAAGGTTCCATGGCTAAAGACCAAAATAAAAAGAAGAGAATAAAATGCCCTGCAGGTCGAAAACCGAAAAAAGGCGGCTGTGCTAAAATTGGGCGCCTCGACAGGGTGAAAACAGAAAAAAGGCATCCTGTGCAAAAATTAGAGGCATGAGAGAAAATGTCCAATCGTGGAAACCCGAGAGGGCCGATTGGTAACAGGAGTTGATGTTGTTAAAATTTGGTTTCATGTATTAACGGCGCGTAAGCAGCTGAATAAATGCCAAAACTGATCATGTATGCTGAGATTATGTGAAAATGTACACAATTTAGTGAAATAAAATGAATATTTTTCTTTTCATTTTTGTCATTTCCTAGTCCTGCATTAAAAAGAAATGTAGCACCAAAAAAAATATATATGTAAGCTAAGCTAAGTCCTGCTGCTGCTCTCGCCGACCAGATGCTTGAGCCCTCGAGTCCTGTTATCAGATGCTGGACTAAGGATCCACTTCTTGTACTCGCTAGTCGAAGACACAGAATGGTTGCCAAACCTCAGGATAACAGTCTTCACTGGTAGTTTGCCCCACAGCTCATGATACCGAGAAGCAAACGCAGCCGAGAGAGCTCCTCCCCGGAAAGATAAGGTAACCCTCACTACATCCTGGGTCATCCCGAGCTGGCGCGAACATCGAGAGGTGATGCAGAAGGTGGCTCGACGAAGCCCACAGAGGGGAACACACCCCGATGGCCCATTAATGACCACATGAGACAGTGGGAGCCAGGCAGATGTGAAATTGATGTCATCATCCGACAACTCGCCAAATCTAGTAATGCCTTCTCCGGCGGTGGCACACCCATGAAGTCGTCGACGCGGCAGAAAGTGGCTCGGCGAGTACTGTGGGGTAACTCGAGGGGGTGGCTCAGACAGCATCTTCAGTTTCTCCTGCAGCCAGATCTGAAAAAAAAAGAAGAAAAAAGAAAGAAGAGAAGAAAAAGAAAAAAAGGGAAAAAAGCCGCTGGAGTAAGTAGGTTTACTTCAGGCAAAAATAAGGCACAGGGTTGTGTGAAAATCCGAAAGGACGCACCTCCCGCTAAGAAAAGCTAGTTTGAAAATCCATAAGGGACGCACTACCTTTAAAATAATGACGTACCTGGAGCAATAAGGGGCTGCCGGTAAAGGTTATGGTGGATCCAGAGTGCACAGCGTCCAAGCCCAGAATGGTTTCAGCCAGAATGAGTGGTAAGGGTGATAATCCCAGATGAAAGTCGCTCAGGATTCCGAACAGGCGGAAGTTACCTGTCAAACCCCCTGTGACAACAGTAAGGAAGTTCACCATGCAAAACAAGAATATGATGCTTACTCGATAGGTGGGGATGTCAGTGAACTGGTCTAGAGCCTCGATCAGTGGCCCCAGAGCAAAGGAGGAGCCCGGAGGGATCAGACGGGCGGCCTCAGAAGAAGGTATGCCGAGAGCCATAGCTGTGTCCTGGGTCTGGAATAGGCCGCAGCGGGGGACACAAGGCAGAGCGCTAGGAGGAAACCAGGCTCCAAGAATGGTAGCTAGCTCTTCGGGCAAAGGGCACAGTTCCTGGTAGGTGAAGCGAAAGACGTGAAACCGGGGGTTCCAGAAGTGGGTCGCCGCCAGAAGGAGGTTCTGATCGACTTTGACCCGGCACAAATATTTCAGCCCAGACAGAGAGGAAAGGGCGCCTTCTCCCCAAGTGTGTTTGTCATCTAAGATGCGGCGCATCCTTTGGGCTAGAGAAGAAGACAAGTTGAGAAAGATGAAAGGCTCAAGATGTTGGAAAATGAAAAGGCACAAGAAGAGCAAAAATTTTGTAAGAATTTATAGGGAAGGGTCACCGATGGCCTACCAGTCTCTCCAGAGAGACGGTCTGCCCGTCGGTAGAAATCCCCCTGGCAGACGTCAGCATTGCATTCATCACGCGCATTAACTTGCATTTATTGCGTGACAGACGGCCAGCCCGTCGGTCACATACAGACGCCTAGCCCATCGGTCACGAAATTCTATATAAGGGCGAGTGACAGACGGTGCAAACGCTGCTGTCCCTTTCTTTTTCCTCTCTCAAACCGTTTTTTAGCGGTTTTTCAAGCATTTCTTCTTATTTTTTCGCGATTTCTTCATATTTTCGCATTCTCTACTCATCGGGTGCTTGGGTACTTATATTTCTTCAGTTTCTACACTTCTCGTGACTACAAGTAAGTAAATAACTACTTTTTTTGAATTTTATTTAATTTATTTCTTCATTTCTTCTTCTTTCAATCTTTAGAAATGATTAGAAGTCTTAGATGCCTTAGAAATTTAGGGGGGATGCTACCCATTTTTCTTTATATTTTTTTTTATGCAAATAAATCTGAACCTTTGCATGATCACATAGAAATGGAATTTTCTATAACTTTGGTGCTTTAGAAGTAGACCCTTCTAGCGCACTATTCTGTGTATTTATTGATTTTGAGGCCTGAGGCCATTGTTTTGTGTTGTTGGGGGACACACTCTTGCCGAGGTACGTCCCATTTACATGCATATATTATTGTTGAGGCCTATTTTGATGCCTTTTTATGCAGGAGGTCGGGCATACCCCTGCCGGGGTGCTGCCCAAATTTTTATTATTTATTCTAGAATTGAATATTTTCATGTATAATGCATGCCTTGGGACCTAGAAAGCCCATTTTCTTTATTCGCTTCAAATTATTTCCATGCTAATTGCATGTTGTTTTTGCTTTGATATGTGCAAAGCATGTGGGCAGCCATTGCCCTTTTCATTTAATATCAGTTTTCTTTATCTAGTTTTCGGGCCGGCCGCCATCGCCCTGGTGAGGCCCAAAGGGGCCGTCACCTTGAAAATGAGTCTAATAATACTTGTTTTGTCAAATTTTCACTATCTAAGTTTTTCTCCTTTGCAGGATGCCTCCCAGACGTAGAGCATCGCAAGCCCAGCCCGAGATAGTAGTTCCAGGTTGGATGGATGCTAAGTCAGCTCAGAGGTTAGAGCGTTGGCTCAGGTAGTGCTTCGGGCTAGCCGTTTCGTGTCTCGGCCGTTTCTAGAGGCCCTAGGGATGGCCCCAGAGTTCGATTTGCTCGTCGAGGGTGCTGGGTGGACAGAGTTCCTCACCCCTTCCTTCCAGACTTTTCCAGAGGCTACCCGCCAGGTCCTAGCCACTCTCCGCTATGCCAGTTTCCAGAGTGCAGATACCGACCCAAGGGTGGTTCAGTTTTGGTTCGACGGCGACCACTACAGCATTACAAGGCAGAGATTCGCTTAGGCCATGGGGCTCCCTACAGAGGAGGGGGTCGAGATCCCGCGGCGAGCGATGAGACGTGCCCATTGGGCGGCTATTGCCGTACCGGGAGTGCTGTATGATCATGATACAGCAAAGAGCACCGTACTGGTGTCTCAGGCACTCCGGTATTTGCACAGAGTGCTATCCAGTTCGTACCTCGGTCGAGCTGGTAATCTAGGGTCGCTTAATGCGGCCGAGATCTGGAGCCTCTGGGCTATGGTGGCAGGCCAGCGTCTCAACATTAGCCACGAGATCTTGGCCAACTTGACCAGAGTCGGCAGAGGGTTGACACCTGTGGTGATAGTGGGAGGAGTTATCACCCGGTTGCTTCTGAGATTGGGAGTTACCCCTGACAGGTTGAGGGCACCCTTGGCAGAGGGGATCCATGTGGATGCAGCAGCGGCAGTGCAGATGGGGATGATCTCCCCTATATCAGGGCAGGCAGAGGCCTACAGGGTGCTGAGCATTCATGAGACCCGGCAGATGTTCTCACTCCCACCCTTGGGTCCAGATCCAGACCACCCGGAGCACCCAGAGGATCAGCCTCCGTAGCCAGAGCTCCAGCCTCAGTCCGAGCCGCAGCCAGAGCACCAGCCTCTACATCCAGAGCCAGAGCCCCAGCCTCCTCAGCATCCGACTGTGCCACCGCCACAGCAGCAGGAGCAGCCCAGGACCCCTTCGGACTTCGATATAGAGTCCATGATGGATGATCTTTTTGCTGCCTCACCAGCATCCCGAGCACCGACTCCTGTCCCATCACCGGGCATCAGAGTGCAGAGGACTACCCGTGGGCCCCCCGAGAGATATCATCCGTATTCTAGAGGCGACTTGTCACACCCCAAAATAGCCCTGGTCGGTTTGTGCATGCTAAGTCGGGATCGGAAGGGTATTTCGGTAATTTTTGTGCTTGAGAAATTTGGAGTGTTTAGGACCTAATTGAAAAGATAATTAAGTTTGTAAGGAAAGAAATGTGTAAGTGAGTGAAGTGTAATTTGTCTAAGGACTTAAGAGCATTAATGGATTTGGAATAATTTTAAGTGGAGTTTGGGCTCCAATTGGATGTTGCCAAATGGACTGTTAGTTGGGCATTGAAAGAAAGAAGAAGTAAGAGGAAGAGAGAAGAGGGAACACAGATTTTTGGTTTGGCTTTCCCGTCTCCCTCATCTCACGCTTTCTCTTCTCTTCTCCTTTCTTTGTGTTTTTCCTTCCTTTCTCATTTGGCTTGGGTTGTGTTTGGCTTGGATTGTTCTTTGCTTGAAGAGGTAAGTTGGATTAAGATTTCTACATACTGTTCTTCTTCTTCTTCATCTTCTCCTGGTTTTGGTTGAGTTAGGGTTTTGAAGAGTAATTGTGGGTTTTATTTGTGCAAGTGTTTGATGATAAGATGAAGCTAAGCAAAGGCAAGGAAAGGATTGAGGACTGATCTTGAAGCTGATTTTGGATTGTCATTTCCAGGTTTGGGAGTGTTTGAATGCATGCAACGTTTTGAACTTCTCTGTTCTTCAATCTCAGTTGATTGTCTCTGCCCTATTTCTCACTAGGCTTATAATTGTGTTTGCATGGTCTAATTTCTGGAAATTGATGTGTTCTGGAATGTGTATATGCATGATTAAGTGAGTAGATGTGTTAGTAATGCATGACAAGTATTGATTTGGAAGCTTTGAGTTTGTGTTTTGAACCTACTGTAACTTTTAGGGTTTATGTTCTTAAATGGATTAAATGTGTCTATGCATGATTTTGGTTGATTTGATTGTGGAATTAATTGCAATTATCCTGTTTATGATGTTTGGAAGATCAACTGTAAGGTAAAATGAGTTTGGATGTGTTTTGAATCAGATTGAAAATGATTTTATCGGGTTCTTTGAATTCTAGGTAAGCTGGAAATGGGAAATCGCGTTTCTGTATAATTTTCCATTCCCAGTGTGTCGTGACTTCCCTGAGAGAGACAAGCCATGAGGCGTGACTGGACTCTGTCTCCCAGTCACAACGCGTGACTTCTCGGTGGCTGGTTGGTGTCGCGAAGCGTGACTGCCTTGCGAGAGGCAAGTCACGTCTCGTGACTTAGAGTCACGACGTGACTTATGTGAAGGGCGAGGCATGACTCCAGTCGCGAAGCGTGACTTCCCCTTTCTGTGAGAGGAAAGTCACGTCTCGTGACTTAGAGTCACGACGTGACTCTGGTAAAGGCAAGGCGTGACTCCCGTGGCGAAGCGTGACTGCCTCTCTCTGTGAGAGGAAAGTCACGGCGTGACTCTTGTGAGGCCAGGCGTGACATAGATTCACGTCCCGTGACTCTCTAGGAGATCACGAGGCGTGACACTAGGTCACGTCGTGACCCCTTTGAGGTCAGTCACGAGTCGTGACACGACTCGTGACCGACCCCTCTTCAGCTCCTTTTTTCGATTTCGCCCAGTTTTAACCAAAATGAATTTCCTATTTCTTCTGTATGGGTCTTCACTACTGTATAATTTATGTCATACTGTTATATGCTCCGGTATGGCTTTTCTGTTTTGCTCTGTTCACCGTGACTAGTTTTATTATTAAATGACTTTCAAATGCTTTTATGGCTTCTTCCTCTACTGTGTGCTATCTTATCTGAATGGTTAGCCTATCTTAGTTGTGATTAGCAATATGTTAAGCATATCCCTGATCTGTTTCTCTTGTAAGGATAATCTGCCATGCTTAAAAGTTTATTGTATCACTCTACGATTTAGATGATGCGTTTTGGCCTTTGGCATGATATGATTCCACATGTGTTCCTGACATGCTTTGGTATGATGAGTATTATTAAAATATAATTGATGGAATTTTCGCATGCTTCAGAATATGACTTGAATGAGGTATGATTGATATTATGCTATGCTATATTTATTTGAATAATATGGTTAATGTCTGAAAGCATGATTATGCTTTAGCCTGGGAACTCAATGTGTTATGTTTAAATGTAATTTGGACTATGCATGATTTATGCTTAGTATCTGCACCTAATACATGATTAGGATTTTGAATTGATAATCATTGGCTTGGTAGTGCTTCTTTACCTGATTATTGGCATGCTTTAGAACATTGTTTAATGTTAGTGTGTATGGACTGTAATATGTTTTGCAATGCGAATTGTATGAAATATGACCGACTTTATGAGCATATTTATATGTCTATTGTACTCTGGTTTATGCATGATGTATATATATTTATGCGTTGTGCGATTCGAAATGTGAATTGTTTTATGCATGACCTGCGAGAGTCAGTCTAGTGGATAGTTAGGCATGCCTAATAGAGTCTTCAGTAGCTGCAGCGCCCTTTGAACGTTTGGACCCTGATCAGGTCCCCCGACTGGTTCCTCGCGAACCCCCCATCAATACGGATCCTCGTGATCCTTTTTAATGTATTTGGATCGGGTTAAGATCCCCCATCAGTAAAAATGCTTTTGTGATAAATAAAATGGTTTTCGATTCGTACCCGTAAGGTACCCTTTGGCCGACTTGTACCCGTAAGGTACTAATCAGTTCAGTACACTCGTTATCCACTATTGTGAGTCAGCAGGTACTGTATTAGTTGGTATTACTTTGAAATACCTATATGAATGTGATATCCGTTTGAGCATGATAAGGATTTCAGGAATCAGTTTATATGTATATGAATGTGACTATGGGCTTCGGAATGTATGTTTGTTTTAAATAAGCATGACTTTATATCTAACATGATTATCCGTACTTGTCATGTGATTTGTTATAAGTTTCTGAATGCTTTGAAATTATTCGATTGATGTATGTAAGCATATGACGTAAGCATAGTTTTGTTATATATATTAGCATGTGGACAGAAGCAGTTGTGATGGTAAGTATATGATGATTACTGTACTTTCTGCATGTTGATGATATGAATGTAATGTTATGTGATTATGCTTTCAGTCTCCGCTATTAGAGTGTTTTCGCTTGATACGTTATATATGAGAGTTGCGCAGCGGTAATGTGATGCTTTGGATTTTGATTAGTATGTGTGTTTAGCATGTCTAAGTATGTTGGTTAGCTAGCATTCTTAACATGTTGGTTTGGTTGTCAGTTCATGCATAGGTGTTTAGTTATGTCAATTGCATGTGTAAAGCTCATGAGACTCCGCACGGTAAGATGTTGCTATTTGTTAACCATGTAGGTTTATGCATGTGATATAGTTTGTTGTTCAGTATGATGATGCTTGTAACGTGTATTGTATTGTGTCTGTTTTAGTCAATTCTGGACATGAGTTCATGGTTTGATTGTGAGTATTGAATTGAATGCCTTTATTCTGCAAGCCTAATTATGTATATGTTATGAATATCCGCATTTGCCATTTGAATGTGTTTTGCTTCGGCGACCATTGTGAATGGCCGTCCATACGCTTATGTGTTCTCCCCACTAAGCGTTTATCGCTTAGCACGGATTTCCTTTCCGTGCAGGTGGCAGGTTTGGTTCTGTTCGAGTCGCGCTTCTGCAAGGTCGGCCACGTAGGAGTTAGAAGTTCTGTATTTTGTTCAGCTTCTGTATTTCAGCTTTTGTAATTCTGTAGTATTGTATATGTAATTAATTATGTTTCGTTCTTGATTTTCTTTTGGGAATGTAATAGTTAGTATGTTTTATGTTTAGTTATTCCTTTGTTTTATTATTTTGCTTATGCTTCCGTTGAATGGTTATGTGTATGCTTTTGCTTAGTGCCTGCATGTGTGTGAGTTTTTGCATGTTCAGTCTGTACCGCAGGGTAAGTCAAGGTAAGTTTTTAATTAACCCGTATTTTCGTATGTATGTTATGTATGAATGTTTGCTTCCGCATTGTGCATGTGTATATCTGTATTTGTGAGCGTTGTGTAGCACGTCCGTCGGCGTCCTTCCAACGGGGACGGCGATGGGGGTGTGACAGTTAGTGGTATCAGAGCCCAGGTTTGTTGGTTCTGGGTGTGTTGTTTGTTATGTGTTGAGTCTTTGCATGAGAGTCAGTTTTGTGTCGTGGCCTAATGCAGATGCGTCTTGTTTTGTGTCATGTCTAGATGGAGTCTGATCCTAGTGAGAACGTGGGCGAGACAACAGAAAGTGTGAATCGAATTAGTGCTGATCTGGATGTTTCCGAGCGTCTTCCAGTTGAAGATTCTGGTCGTGTTTCTGATGATAGGACATTAGTACAAGGATTGATTCGGATTTTGGATAGATTGACTGCTCCTCGTGCTTCTCAAGAAGTTGTGCGGCATGTTCCTCAGAAGAGAAAAGCATCGGTTAGTGAAGTGTCAGCAGGGAAAAGGGTTCGAGAAACTTTGATGTGTCAACAATTTCAGAAGCAACATGGGAACAAGTGTAAGAAATGGGTACCGTCAGTATGTCAGCACTGCCAGAAGCGACATCGTGGTCCATGTCGGAAGCTTTCAGGTGCTTGTTTCAGATGTGGCAGTATGGAACACCGGATTGCTGATTGTCCTAAAAAGATGAGTGAGAGTCTAGCTGGGCAAGCTAGAAAGGATGTGGAGGATTTGCTCAGATCTTCTCGAATGTCTTCAGAGTTTGTAGCATCTAGCAAGGATTCGAAGGAGACCGCAGGTTCTTCTGGTAAGTTGCATTGCAAGCTTTTGTTTAAGTAAGTTTTGTCTGTTTGGGTTGTGTGGATGTAAGTGTTTCACTGTGAATTTCGAGGACGAAATTCTTTTAGGAGGGAAGAGTTGTCACACCCCAAAATAGCCCTGGTCGGTTTGTGCATGCTAAGTCGGGATCGGAAGGGTATTTCGGTAATTTTTATGCTTGAGAAATTTGGAGTGTTTAGGACCTAATTGAAAAGATAATTAAGTTTGTAAGGAAAGAAATGTGTAAGTGAGTGAAGTGTAATTTGTCTAAGGACTTAAGAGCATTAATGGATTTGGAATAATTTTAAGTGGAGTTTGGGGTCCAATTGGATGTTGCCAAATGGACTGTTAGGTGGGCATTGAAAGAAAGAAGAAGTAAGAGGAAGAGAGAAGAGGGAACACAGATTTTTGGTTTGGCTTTCCCGTCTCCCTCATCTCACGCTTTCTCTTCTCTTCTCCTTTCTTTGTGTTTTTCCTTTCTTTCTCATTTGGCTTGGGTTGTGTTTGGCTTGGATTGTTCTTTGCTTGAAGAGGTAAGTTGGATTAAGATTTCTACATATTGTTCTTCTTCTTCTTCATCTTCTCCTGGTTTTGGTTGAGTTAGGGTTTTGAAGAGTAATTGTGGGTTTTATTTGTGCAAGTGTTTGATGAAAAGATGAAGCTAAGCAAAGGCAAGGAAAGGATTGAGGACTGATCTTGAAGCTGATTTTGGATTGTCATTTCCAGGTTTGGGAGTGTTTGAATGCATGCAACATTTTGAACTTCTCTGTTCTTCAATCTCAGTTGATTGTCTCTGCCCTATTTCTCACTAGGCTTATAATTGTGTTTGCATGGTCTAATTTCTGGAAATTGATGTGTTCTGGAATGTGTATATGCATGATTAAGTGAGTAGATGTGTTAGTAATGCATGACAAGTATTGATTTGGAAGCTTTGAGTTTGTGTTTTGAACCTACTGTAACTTTTAGGGTTTATGTTCTTAAATGGATTAAATGTGTCTATGCATGATTTTGGTTGATTTGATTGTGGAATTAATTGCAATTATCCTGTTTATGATGTTTGGAAGATCCACTGTAAGGTAAAATGAGTTTGGATGTGTTTTGAATCAGATTGAAAATGATTTTATCGGGTTCTTTGAATTCTGGGTAAGCTGGAAATGGGAAATCGCGTTTCTGTATAATTTTCCATTCCCAGTGTGTCGTGACTTCCCTGAGAGAGACAAGCCATGAGGCGTGACTTCCAGTCACGCCACGTGACTCTGTCTCCCAGTCACAACGCGTGACTTCTCGGTGGCTGGTTGGTGTCGCAAAGCGTGACTGCCTTGCGAGAGGCAAGTCACGTCTCGTGACTTAGAGTCACGACGTGACTTATGTGAAGGGCGAGGCGTGACTCCAGTCGCGAAGCGTGACTTCCCCTTTCTGTGAGAGGAAAGTCACGTCTCGTGACTTAGAGTCACGACGTGACTCTGGTAAAGGCAAGGCGTGACTCCCGTGGCGAAGCGTGACTGCCTCTCTCTGTGAGAGGAAAGTCACGTCTCGTGACTTAGAGTCACGGCGTGACTCTTGTGAGGCCAGGCGTGACATAGATTCACGTCCCGTGACTCTCTAGGAGATCACGAGGCGTGACACTAGGTCACGTCGTGACCCCTTTGAGGTCAGTCACGAGTCGTGACACGACTCGTGACCGACCCCTCTTCAGCTCCTTTTTCTGATTTCGCCCAGTTTTAACCAAAATGAATTTCCTATTTCTTCTGTATGGGTCTTCACTGCTGTATAATTTATGTCATACTGTTATATGCTCCTGTATGGCTTTTCTGTTTTGCTCTGTTCACCGTGACTAGTTTTATTATTAAATGACTTTCAAATGCTTTTATGGCTTCTTCCTCTACTGTGTGCTATCTTATCTGAATGGTTAGCCTATCTTAGTTGTGATTAGCAATATGTTAAGCATATCCCTGATCTGTTTCTCTTGTAAGGATAATCTGCCATGCTTAAAAGTTTATTGTATCACTCTACGATTTAGATGATGCATTTTGGCCTTTGGCATGATATGATTCCACATGTGTTCCTGACATGCTTTGGTATGATGAGTATTATTAAAATATAATTGATGGAATTTTCGCATGCTTCAGAATATGACTTGAATGAGGTATGATTGATATTATGCTATGCTATATTTATTTGAATAATATGGTTAATGTCTGAAAGCATGATTATGCTTTAGCCTGGGAACTCAATGTGTTATGTTTAAATGTAATTTGGACTATGCATGATTTATGCTTAGTATCTGCACCTAATACATGATTAGGATTTTGAATTGATAATCATTGGCTTGGTAGTGCTTCTTTACCTGATTATTGGCATGCTTTAGAACATTGTTTAATGTTAGTGTGTATGGACTGTAATATGTTTTGCAATGCGAATTGTATGAAATATGACCGACTTTATGAGCATATTTATATGTCTATTGTACTCTGGTTTATGCATGATGTATATATATTTATGCGTTGTGCGATTCGAAATGTGAATTGTTTTATGCATGACCTGCGAGAGTCAGTTTAGTGGATAGTTAGGCATGCCTAATAGAGTCTTCAGTAGCTGCAGCGCCCTTTGAACGTTTGGACCCTGATCAGGTCCCCCGACTGGTTCCTCGCGAACCCCCCATCAGTTCGGATCCTCGTGATCCTTTTTAATGTATTTGGATCGGGTTAAGATCCCCCATCAGTAAAAATGCTTTTGTGATAAATAAAATGGTTTTTGATTCGTACCCGTAAGGTACCCTTTGGCCGACTTGTACCCGTAAGGTACTAATCAGTTCAGTACACTCGTTATCCACTATTGTGAGTCAGCAGGTACTTTATTAGTTGGTATTACTTTGAAATACCTATATGAATGTGATATCCGTTTGAGCATGATAAGGATTTCAGGAATCAGTTTATATGTATATGAATGTGACTATGGGCTTCGGAATGTATGTCTGTTTTAAATAAGCATGACTTTATATCTAACATGATTATCCGTACTTGTCATGTGATTTGTTATAAGTTTCTGAATGCTTTGAAATGATTCGATTGATGTATGTAAGCATATGACGTAAGCATAGTTTTGTTATATATATTAGCATGTGGACAGAAGCAGTTGTGATGGTAAGTATATGATGATTACTGTACTTTCTGCATGTTGATGATATGAATGTAATGTTATGTGATTATGCTTTCAGTCTCCGCTATTAGAGTGTTTTCGTTTGATACGTTATATATGAGAGTTGCGCAGCGGTAATGTGATGCTTTGGATTTTGATTAGTATGTGTGTTTAGCATGTCTAAGTATGTTGGTTAGCTAGCATTCTTAACATGTTGGTTTGGTTGTCAGTTCATGCATGGGTGTTTAGTTTTGTCAATTGCATGTGTAAAGCTCATGAGACTCCGCACGGTAAGATGTTGCTATTTGTTAACCATGTAGGTTTATGCATGTGATATAGTTTGTTGTTCAGTATGATGATGCTTGTAACGTGTATTGTATTGTGTCTGTTTTAGTCAATTCTGGACATGAGTTCATGGTTTGATTGTGAGTATTGAATTGAATGCCTTTATTCTGCAAGCCTAATTATGTATATGTTATGAATATCTGCATTTGCCATTTGAATGTGTTTTGCTTCGGCGACCATTGTGAATGGCCGTCCATACTCTTGTGTGTTCTCCCTGTTAGTGTAAGCCCTAGCCCCAATACATTGTAATAAAACACTTTAGTTAATAAATGAGGCATTTGTTTTATCCATTGTATTCCTATGCATGTCAATTGATAGAACTATCCAAGAATGTTGTTTCAGTTTAAGTTATCATGTGTGAGGCACATGGTTGTAAGACCTTGAAACAAATGAGACTTCATTCTAAATATCCCTAGTCAGTCATTGTTATGGGAATAACAAATGAATTAAGACTAGTATGCTCTCTCTGATTAGTTGAGTTCTGTCTTACGAATCATAAGGACAAAAGTGTCAATCAGAGATCATAGATACATGTTTATAACATGGTATTTGGATACGATCCACACATGAGAACACTACATGGTACAAGTCATAAGTGTTCCTCATATGCAAGTTTTGTATCGGAGTTCTTAGACCTAAAATCTCTATGAAACTCTTTATGAATTACTGTGTACTTTGACATACACCTAACGTGCTCGTAACTGAGTGACAAGTATGGGTATGCTTGGGTATGCATTGATTCATGTTAGAGAGCATGAGAGAAGTGAAGGGATTACCCCTCTCTATAAGAGAAAAAAAATATCATCGGCCACTTGATCAGTGAACTGAGAAGTGTATGGCCATACTGAGATGTTATAATGTGCAATCATTATTTATCTGAGAGTTCAGTGTCACTGGAATATCAAGAAAGGAATTAACTTACACATGAGGATAACTTGTTCCATGCCTTATGTTAATTCTGATATTTATGGGTAAGGGACTATACAAAATTGCATTAGGTCATCAAATGCCATTTGCATTTTCATTTAATTTGGAATGCTATAAATATCTTGCTAGAGAATATATATAGCCTTTGAATTAATTCATTAATTCAATTGCCAATATTAAATGGACCTATAGGATCGCACACAAAGCATTGGGCTTAAAATATTTAAATAAGGCATTGAGCATTAATTTGGGCTTTTAATAAAAGTCAAGCTAATGTATGTAATGGGTATTAAATTGCTATTGGACCTTGGTCCATGAGAGAGGAAGATTTCGGCCCACATGGTTTAATGTCAATTAATTTAATAATATTGATTAAGTTAATTGAGTATTAAATCCTAATTGAATTTTAAATTCAAAAGGGTTTAAATTAATGTTTGTTACTTATCTATAGGAAGTGTTTAAGGTTGAATAAACTACTTTTAGGTGGTAAAATTCGGAATAAACACTTGCCATAAGATGAGGATAAAGATTAAAAAAAAAAAAAAAAAACCCTAGTGTAAAATGAGTGTAGGCGTGAACTTCCCTCTCTCTCTCTCAAAAATCTTTTCTTGGCCGAAATACACAAGGAGAAGTATTCTTGCTTGCTTTCTTGTGTGATTAGGCATTAATAGCACCAAAATAAAGTGCAAGATCAAAAAATCTTGTAGCTTTAACCCTTGCCATTACACAATACTTATATTGAGAGCTAGCATTCTCGGTTTTAAGCCTTGCTTGAAAGTGTGTGTGTGAGCATAGAGAGGATTGGCGCAAAGGCTATTCCTTGGCATTGGTGGTGAAGATCAAAGGTGGATAATATCATCTTAGTTGCTGGTCATCATCAAATTCATTTCGGAATAGGCATCTAAAGTTGTAAGTTTTAAAAACCCTAAAAGTGCATGTTTCGATTCTTGTCGTGGATTTGTTTGATGTGTATGATCGTTTTTGATATTTTTCCGCTGCGTTATCTACAAACACATACCATGACATATTCCTTCAGTGGTATCAGAGCCTAAACATGCTTATTTTAGTGCTTTAGATGCATGAAGTAATTAATTAAAAATCGTTACTTTTAATACATGCAATGCTGAAATTTTCTGTTTTGAGTTTTTTGCATTGTTTTGGTGTAAAAACGATTTTAATTGATTAGATAGGTGTTATAATTAATATGACATGTTAATATAATGTCCTAAAATGTTCTAGGAACTTTTATTGGTCATATTTAATTGATAATACCTGATGGTATATGTTAATATTAAAACTAGCTGCTTTTGGCATGTTAATTGTTAGTTTAACAACTAGTTTTGAATATTAAATGTAAAAACGTTTTTGGCATGTTTGTAAGTGATTTTAAAGATTAAATATCAGGTCTGGACATTTTTAAAATTTGGTTTTAATTCTGGTCCATGACAATTTAATTGATTAATTTTAATATCACTTAAAACAATGACTAGTTTGTGTTTGTTACATGTTTAATCAACATTGTTTGTTTTGTTTTGATTAAAATGGTAAAAACACATTTAGATCAGATTGGTACAATATATTAAATCATTTTTATGACCTTATTTGAATTATTAAATGACTCATAAAATTGATTTAAGTATTTGTGCATTTTTGTGGCATCACATAAGAATTAAACAACTAGTTTTGTTGTTTGTTTGTTTTTATATGTATGCCGTGTATCATATATATGTTCTTCATGATTTTTATTTTTAATTCATGTCGGTACATATTATATGTATTTTTAATGTTTATGGGCAGTATGACATAATATTAAAAATGGCAAAATTGGAAATTATACTAGAGTTGATTTATAGCACAAATCTAACTAGTTTGTGTTTTGGGCTTTTAAGAGAACTTATTCAATAAGAGGATTTAGTCCATTGGGTCTCGGCCTAGGCCCATCATAGGGTCATCTCTTAAAGGTTCAAGTACACAATTTCCATTAATGGGCTTGGCAAATTTAATTAAAATTGGACTTTGTTTGATCCATGAATGTTATGTATATTAATTTGCTTGTTTGGTGTGATGAATGGATATGCATGGTGCATTCATGGGCCCTGGGTTTTTGTAATTAATTATGGCCTGCGAGCCATTATGTATTATTGTAAAAGTTTCATTTATTTCTTAGAATAGAATTTACTTGAAGACTTTGTAAGTCAAGATGAAGCCCACCGGAGTAAAGAAGCCCAACTCGAAGATTCTTATGTAATAGTATAGAATCTTAGTTGTAGGTTTTATGGGCCCATGTTTGTCACGCTTTACTTTATGCAATTATTTATATATGCATGCTATGAATGGATAACAAAGCGTATGCCATGTAAGCCGTAATAAAATGAATCCCTAAAATAGTAAGTCACAAAGTTGCCTTCCTAATTCGAAACATGTCAAGGCATCGATCATCGGTAACGTAGACTAGGAGTCCTAGATGCGCCCGATTATCTTTGTGAGGCATGAGTTGTGAATGTAGGTTGGACTTAACATGGAAAGGGATGCCCGGACCTAGGCAACTAATAAATGGGTTTGTGCTATAACATCTTAAGATGTTAGCCCATTTGATCCAAGAGTCATGTACGAGTCATGATTGGAGTTATCCTACCTAAGTAACTTAACTTGTTAGGTGTACAACCTCAGCTTGACTAATAAGGTTGTTGTGAAAAGTGGATCTTGGCCCACATTAAATCACTAACGCGAATTATTTAAAGGGATATTAATTCGGTTTGTGGGATTATTAATAAGACCTCATTTAATCTTGCTAAATTTTATTGTAGATTGAAAAATGGCATCTTCAAACAACAATTTCTCATTGCGATCGGTCCTTGAAAAGGACAAATTGAATGGCACCAATTTCATAGACTGGTCTCGAAACTTAAGGATAGTTCTTAAGCAAGAGAAAAAGTCGTATGTTTTGGATGCACCCTTGCCTCAAGAACCTGGTAGGAACGCCTCTACGGTTCAAAGGGAAACTTTTGAGACCAAGAAGAGCGACTCCAATGATGTGACCTGTTTGATGCTAGCCACTATGGTGCCTGACTTGCAAAAATAATTTATGGACCAAGAGGCTTATGCGATCATGGTGCACTTAAAGGAGATGTTCCAAGAGCAAGCTCGTCACGAGAGGTTTGTGACAACTAAGGCCTTAATTTCCTGTAAGATGGCAGCAGGTACTCCTATTAGTACGCATGTACTCAAGATGAAAGGGTATCTTGATACTCTTGAGAAGCTTGAGGTACAAGTACCAAAGGAATTGGCCACTGACTTGATTTTAGGATCATTGGCTGATGATTATGATCCATTTGTAATGAATTATAACATGCATGCGATGAACAAGTCAGTTACTGAGCTTCATGGGATGCTTAAGAATGCTGAAGAAAACATTCGAAAGACCAATCCCGTACTGATGGTTCAAGGGGGCATCAAGAAGGGACCCGCTAAGGGAAAAGGAAAGGGAAGGGCAAAACCCAAGAATGACCTGACTCGGCTCAAGTCAAATGGGAGTACACCTCAGGCCCAATCCAAGCCCAAGGCACAAAAGCTCAAGGAGAGCGAGAGCACTTGCTTCCACTGCAACAAAATAGGGCATTGGAGGAAGAACTGTGCTCTCTTCAAGGAAGAACAAAAAAAGAATGGAGCCAAGGCGTCCAGTTCAGGTATTTTTGTTGTTGAAATTAACCTTTCTATTTCTACCACTTGGGTACTAGATACCGGTTGTGGTTCTCACATTTGTTCAAATGTGCAGGGGCTAAGAAATAGGAGGTTACTTGGGAAGAATGAAGTGGACCTCCGTGTGGGGAATGGAGCACGAGTTGCTGCCATGGAGATAGGCGACTATCAACTCACTTTACCTTCCGGACTTTGTTTAGTTTTGAAAAATTGTTATTATGTACCTGCTATGAGCAGAAACATTATTTCAGTTTCATTGTTGGATTTGGATGA
The DNA here is from genome assembly GCA_947683425.1 of Excoecaria cochinchinensis. NCBI lineage: Eukaryota > Viridiplantae > Streptophyta > Magnoliopsida > Malpighiales > Euphorbiaceae > Excoecaria > Excoecaria cochinchinensis. The sequence continues at coordinate 14,654,975 of CANTUQ010000073.1, read as the reverse complement.
ATTTGATTTTGTTATTAAAAATGGCAATGCTCATATTCGTCGCCAAGGCATTTCATATGGCAATGCCATGTTGCAAAATGGCCTTTATATCCTTGATTTACAAAACAAAGAGTCCATATACAACATTAATACAAAGAGGGTTAAATCAAACGAATTGAACCCTACTTACTTCTGGCATTGTCATTTGGGACATACAAACGAAAAACGCATTTCAAGACTCCACAAAACTGGAGTACTTGGGTGATTCGACTTAGAGTCTTATGATACATGCGAGCCATGTTTGCATGGAAAAATGACAAAAAGTCCTTTTAATAAGAAAAGTGAGAGGACTAATGGCTTATTGGAACTAATACATACCGATGTATGTGGACCATTAAGTACACAAGCTAGAGGTGGTTTTAGCTACTTCGTAACGTTCACAGATGACTTCAATAGATATGGCTATGTCTATCTAATGAAGTATAAATCTGAAACTTTTGAGAAATTCAAAGTGTTTAAGAACGAAGTAGAAAAACAACTTGGCAAAAGTATAAAAGCCATTCGATCTGATAGAGGTGGCGAATACTTAAGCCAAGATTTTGACGGTCATCTAAAAGAGTGTGGTATTATTTCACAGCTCACTCCTCCTGGAACACACAATGGAATGGTGTGTCCGAAAGGAGAAATCGAACTCTATTAGACATGGTTCGATCTATGATGAGTCAAGCAAATCTTCCTATCTCTTTTTGGGGCTATGCATTAGAAACTGCTGCGTTTCTACTAAACCGTACTCCAACTAAAGCAGTTGAGAAGACACCATACGAGGTATGGACTGGGAAAGAACCCAATATGTCATTTCTTAGGATTTGGGGCTGTGAAGCACATGTTAAGAAATTAACATCTGACAAACTAGAGTCCAAATCCACTGTCTGCTTATTTGTGGGTTATCCCAAAGAAACAAAGGGATACTACTTTTACTCACAAGCCGAGAACAAAGTATTTGTTGCTCGCAAGGCTGTTTTCTTGGAAAAGGAGTTCCTTCTCAAGAAAGATAGTGGGAGTAAAGTAGAACTTGGAGAAATTCAAGCGCCACAAATTCCTATAGAGGATGAGTTGGAAATGGGATCAAGTTCACAACCACTTGTGGAACAAGAACCCATTACACAAGTACCTAGAAGGTCCGGTAGGGTACGTCAGGAGATTCAGAGATATGGATTTCTAATCACCGACAGTGACACTATTGAGTTAGTAGATCGTGAGGATCCTACTACCTACCGAGAAGCTATTGAAAGCCCAGACTCGAAAAATTGGCTTGAAGCCATGAAATCCGAGATGCAATCAATGTACGATAACCAGGTTTGGACCTTGGTTGATCCACCGGAAGGTGCTAAGGTAATTGAATGCAAGTGGCTATTTAAACTCAAAGCTGATAAGACCTACAAAGGTAGACTAGTAGCAAAAGGTTTTCGACAAACTCATGGTGTAGACTATGATGAAACCTTTTCGCCTGTAGTCATGCTCAAGTCCATTAGGATCTTGCTTGCCATAGCTGCATATCATGATTATGAGATATGGCAAATGGATGTCAAAACTGCTTTCCTTAACGGAAATTTACTTGAGGATGTGTATATGACACAACCTGAAGGTTTTGTCAATCCCAAGCATCCTAAGAAGGTTTGCAAGCTTCAGAAATCCATTTATGGATTAAAGCAAGCATCCCGAAGTTGGAATCTTCGTTTTGATGAGGCAGTCAAAGAATTTGACTTCGTCAAGAACGAAGATGAGCCTTGTGTATACAAGAAGGTTAGTGGGAGCATAGTAGTATTTCTGGTCCTGTATGTGGACGACATCCTTCTCATTGGGAATGATATTCCAACATTGGAAAAGGTTAAGCAATGGTTGGGGAAATGTTTCTCAATGAAAGACTTAGGTGAAGCTGAGACAATACTTGGCATTCGGATCTACAGAAATAGATCGAATCGGCTATTGGGACTAAGTCAAGAAAAGTACATAGACAAGGTACTAAAGCGTTTTAGTATGGGAGACTCAAAGAAAGGGTACATACCTTTGGCTTTGGGAGTTCCTTTAACTAAAGAACAGTGCCCTAAAACCAAAGAGGAAAGGGACAACATGAGTAGAATCCCATATGCATCTGCTATTGGATCTATCATGTACGCTATGTTATGTACTAGGATGGATGTTGCTCATGCACTGAGTATAACTAGTAGGTTTCAGCAAGACCCTGGTGAAAAGCACTGGTCTGCTGTAAAAGGGATTCTAAAGTACCTGCGAAGGACTAAGGATCACTTATTGGTGTATGGTGGTCAGGAAGAGCTCGTCATACAAGGCTATGCCGATGCTGCTTTTCAAACCAGCACTCAGGACTCAAGATCGCAATCTGGATTCGTTTTTATTTTAAACGGTGCTGCTGTCAGCTGGAGAAGCTCAAAGCAAGAGACCGTTGCCGACTCAACTACAGAATCTGAGTATATTGCAGCAAGTGAGGCTGCAAAAGAGGCTGTTTGGATTAGAAATTTCATTTCTGGATTAGGAGTGGTCCCAAGCATCCTAGATCCATTAGAAATTTTTGTGACAACAACGGGGCCATTGCACAGGCCAAAGAACCCCGGTCACACCAGAAATCCAAACACATACTCAGGAGGTACCACCTGATCAGAGAAATCATTGATCATGGGGACGTCAAGGTCAGCAAGATAGCAAGTGAAGACAATGTAGCAGATCCTTTGACGAAACAGTTGCGCCCAAATCTGCACGAAGCTCATTTGAGAGCATTCGGTCTTAGGGCTATGCCCAATTGGGACTAGTGCTAGTGGGAGATTGTTAGTGTAAGCCCTAGCCCCAATACATTGTAATAAAACACTTTAGTTAATAAATGAGGCATTTGTTTTATCCATTGTATTCCTATGCATGTCAATTGATAGAACTATCCAAGAATGTTGTTTCAGTTTAAGTTATCATGTGTGAGGCACATGGTTGTAAGACCTTGAAACAAATGAGACTTCATTCTAAATATCCCTAGTCAGTCATTGTTATGGGAATAACAAATGAATTAGGACTAGTATGCTCTCTCTGATTAGTTGAGTTCTGTCTTACGGATCATAAGGACAAAAGTGTCAATCAGAGATCATAGATACATGTTTATAACATGGTATTTGGATACGATCCACACATGAGAACACTACATGGTACAAGTCATAAGTGTTCCTCATATGCAAGTTTTGTATCGGAGTTCTTAGACCTAAAATCTCTATGAAACTCTTTATGAATTACTGTGTACTTTGACATACACCTAACGTGCTCGTAACTGAGTGACAAGTATGGGTATGTTTGGGTATGCATTGATTCATGTTAGAGAGCATGAGAGAAGTGAAGGGATTACCCCTCTCTATAAGAGAAAAAAAATATCATCGGCCACTTGATCAGTGAACTGAGAAGTGTATGGCCATACCGAGATGTAATAATGCGCAATCATTATTTATCTGAGAGTTCAGTGTCACTGGAATATCAAGAAAGGAATTAACTTACACATGAGGATGACTTGTTCCATGCCTTATGTTAATTCTGATATTTATGGGTAAGGGACTATACAAAATTGCATTAGGTCATCAAATGCCATTTGCATTTTCATTTAATTTGGAATGCTATAAATATCTTGCTAGAGAATATATATAGCCTTTGAATTAATTCATTAATTCAATTGCCAATATTAAATGGACCTATAGGATCGCACACAAAGCATTGGGCTTAAAATATTTAAATAAGGCATTGAGCATTAATTTGGGCTTTTAATAAAAGTCAAGCTAATGTATGTAATGGGTATTAAATTGCTATTGGACCTTGGTCCATGAGAGAGGAAGATTTCGGCCCACATGGTTTAATGTCAATTAATTTAATAATATTGATTAAGTTAATTGAGTATTAAATCCTAATTGAATTTTAAATTCAAAAGGGTTTAAATTAATGTTTGTTACTTATCTATAGGAAGTGTTTAAGGTTGAATAAACTACTTTTAGGTGGTAAAATTCGGAATAAACACTTGCCATAAGATGAGGATAAATATTAAAAAAAAAAAAAACCCTAGTGTAAAATGAGTGTAGGCGTGAACTTCCCTCTCTCTCTCTCAAAAATCTTTTCTTGGCCGAAATACACAAGGAGAAGTATTCTTGCTTGCTTTCTTGTGTGATTAGGCATTAATAGCACCAAAAGAAAGTGCAAGATCAAAAAATCTTGTAGCTTTAACCCTTGCCATTACACAATACTTATATTGAGAGCTAGCATTCTCGGTTTTAAGCCTTGCTTGAAAGTGTGTGTGTGAGCATAGAGAGGATTGGCGCAAAGGCTATTCCTTGGCATTGGTGGTGAAGATCAAAGGTGGATAATATCATCTTAGTTGCTGGTCATCATCAAATTCATTTCGGAATAGGCATCTAAAGTTGTAAGTTTTAAAAACCCTAAAAGTGCATATTTCGATTCTTGTCGTGGATTTGTTTGATGTGTATGATCGTTTTTGATATTTTTCCGCTGCGTTATCTACAAACACATACCATGACATATTCCTTCACTCCCCACTAAGCGTTTATCGCTTAGCACGGATTTCCTTTCTGTGCAGGTGGCAGGTTTGGTTCTGTTCGAGTCGCGCTTCTGCAAGGTCGGCCACGTAGGAGTTAGAAGTTCTGTATTTTGTTCAGCTTCTGTATTTCAGCTTTTGTAATTCTGTAGTATTGTATATGTAATTAATTATGTTTCGTTCTTGATTTTCTTTTGGGAATGTAATAGTTAGTATGTTTTATGTTTAGTTATTCCTTTGTTTTATTATTTTGCTTATGCTTCCGTTAAATGGTTATGTGTATGCTTTTGCTTAGTGCCTGCATGTGTGTGAGTTTTTGCATGTTCAGTCTGTACCGCAGGGTAAGTCAAGGTAAGTTTTTAATTAACCCGTATTTTTGTATGTATGTTATGTATGAATGTTTGCTTCCGCATTGTGCATGTGTATATCTGTATTTGTGAGCGTCGTGTAGCACGTCCGTCGGCGTCCTTCCAACGGGGACGGTGATGGGGGTGTGACACGACCCGGGGGCATCCACCTCCACGGCACCTCCTCCAGAGCCACCACAGCAACAGCCAGCACAGCCCGACTTCTCTCAGCTCCTCACTTCCATGTTCGCGGCCTTAGAGCGACGGCAAGATGAGAGGGACAGGGCTATTCATGAGAGGCTAGACCACCAGCAGGCTGCCATTCAGGAGCAGTCCCAGTCAGTGGAGCGGTTCCAAGAGCAGGCTGGCTACATCGAGCATACTACGCGGGAGCAGGCTTGGATCATGGATGCCTTCAGGGATGAGCAGGCCTGGGTCATAGAGGCCTATAGAGGTGAGCAGGCGAGGTTGATTGAGCAGATTGCTCAGGGTCAGAGGGAGCTCAGGCAGCAGCTCGCTCATGATTTGAGGACGTCACAGGACCAGGCGTCTTAGAGGGTTGACATGACCCTGCAGATGATTAATGAGTCACTTGACTCTCTGAGATCCCGCATCCAGGCAATAGAGGGGATTCTCCCACCCTTGTCTCAGACCATGAGGGAGTTCAGGGAGTAGTCAAAGCAGTGCTTAGAGCATATAAAGAAGGCCGCCAGTGAGCAGACCATTCAGTTGAGCCAGGCGTTCAAGAAGTTGGGAGGCACAGTATCAGAGACGCTGGAGTTCATGAGGACTTGCACCCAGCCTTTCTTGGATGGCCACGCTCAGATCCGTTTCAGGCGGACCCACGACGCCGAGGCAGGACCCTCCACAGCTCAGCCTCCGCCTCCGGCACGGCCAGCTCCGCCTCCACCTCCGCCAGGGACAGTGCATATATCGGATGACGAGGATCCCGATGAGCCCTCTGACTACACACCCCTATGACATTTAGGGAGTCATATTTTTGTATATTTATACTTTGTATATACATTGTACAAAATGGATATTTCTAGTGAAAAACTTTTGTTTTCAAAATTTATGAATTTATTCAGTCATTTATGATTCATTCACATATAGCAGATGAATATATACCTTCACATTCATTCATATTCCAAAGCAAGGAAAATAAAAATGATAAATAATAACTCAATAAAAAAGAACGAATGAAATATGGCATAGCAAATAAAGCAAGATCACGCCATTAATAAACAGGTTAAAAGATGACCACTCAAACATGAACTAACAAAACCTTTTGTCACACAGGTACAGAGAAATGCTACTTTTCGCCTGGAGATTGTAGCCAGAGAGCGCTGCATCTCATAATCGAAGCTGCAGTTAGAGAAACACTGCTCTTCACCAAACCGAGATTGTGGCCAAAGTATGCTACATCTCACAGTTCACGCGGCAGCCAGAGAGTGCTACGCACCTTGCAGATTGGATGGGGGTTAGCAAGGGAACTTCAGATCGAAGCTGTGGTCAGAGAGTGCCGTACTTCACCAAACCGAGATTATGGCCAAAGCATGCTACATCTCACAGTTCGCGCGGCAGCCAGAGAGTGCTACGCACCTTGCAGATGGGATGGGGGTTAGCAAGGGAACTTCAGATCGAAGCTGTGGTTAGAGAAACACCACTCTTCACCTAATCGGGATTGTAGCCAGAGAGTGCTACATCTCACAGTTCACGCGGCAGCCAGAGAGCGCTACGTACCTTGCAGATCGGATGGGGGTTAGCAAGGGAACTTCAGATCGAAGCTGTGGTTAGAGAAACACCACTCTTCACCTAATCGAGATTGTAGCCAGAGAGTGCTGCATATCACCAACCCCTACAAGTCGAGACGAGATTGGTAGGGATATCTTCGCATCGCCGAATAGACCGAGACAAGGTCTACCCGGTACGAGGCGCGAAAGGTAAGAACCGTTGTAGGTACGCCTTCTTTCTTTATGTCCTTTCTCTGAGTTTTGGCTTATCTAGGCGCTTGTGCACTAGTTTCCCCAAAACTGGGGGCAACTGTAAGCACCGTGTCCCGGAGCGGTCCGGATCAGAGGTTACCCTATGATGAAATCAGTGTCCGAGCCTGTATAAATGGTTTGGATTTGGGGGTTTTAGTCTCGCGTTCCACGAGAAGTGAGTCTTTTTACCTTTCGTAGGCAGAGGGGGAGAAAACAGGGGATTTTCGAATCAAAAAGCTTTTTTTTTCCTCCACAGACGGCCAGCCCGTCTGCGAAGTCAGCCCTTCGCTTGGGGTCACCGACGGCTTGTGGTATTTTTCGATGCCCGTCGGAAAGTCACCGCCTCTGTCAGAAAGCCGCCTGGTTTCCCGGAGCACGCAACCTTTCCGACGCCCGTCGGTGGATGTGGCAGGGCCGTCGAACGAATCCTTGTGTCAGAAGGATTCTTCCGACACCCGCCTCTATACACCGATGCCCGTCGGTCGTGTCTGGCTTATAAAAGCTCCGAATTTTCAATAGAAAAGGGTTCCAAAATTTTTGAAGAGGGGAAACTCTGCCCAAATTCAAGCATATTTTCTCTCTCTTCCAGCAAACACATTTCATAAAGAAATCTATTTCAAACGAGGATCAAATCAATCAAAAGGAACTAAAACTAATTAGTTTTCTTTAGATTTTGATTCCAAAATCAGTCTTTTGGGGGTTAAAGAAGAAATAGTCCATTTTTCTTTCTTTTATCCTTCATCACTGCTTGTCGTGGAACACGCGGGGCTCTAATCAACACAAGAATCTCACCCGAAGTGATTATCTGAGGGTAAATATTCTGGATTCCTTCTTCACATCATTTCATATTTATTCTTTATTTGTTGATTCTTTCAATTTTGTCATTATTTTCCTTTATTTTGACTCCCTTTACCTCACTTTGTGATAAAACCTTTTTTTTTAGCTTTGAAAAGAGTTTTCTTTCTTCTGTTTTTTAGGAGACAGTGGTGACCGACGGGTCATCTCCATCACCGACGTCAGTCGGTCACCCCACCTACAGATGCCGCTTCTTGAGTGACAGACGGACATGTCGGTTACTTTGACTGACGCTCGTCGGTCACCTAAGGAAGGCCGTCGGTGGGTTCTGTCTCCCCCCTTTTAAATCATTTTCTACCCTTTTCAAGTCTTTTTGGCTTCCTACATATTGATTTCATGTGTATTAACATCTTTTAACTTTCTATGAGTGTACATTGATTCTCTTGGACCATCTCGAGCTTGAGCGGCTATCTACCATATTCGGAGTATTTCGTCCGGTTTTGTTTCCTAATTCTCTTGATTATTTCCTTCATTTGTTATTTATTGATTATTTTGTGTATACGGATATACTCTTTTCATATCTCGTTAATGTATAAGAATGACTCAATGTTTTATATTCAATAAAATGAGGTTTACACAAAAGCAAGGGTCCAATGCCGTATTTTTACCCAATAAAACCATCACATAAAAATCGTTTTCCATAATGAACTCATGCGGGGACCAAAGTCCTTAAAATAAATGAATAACCCGTTTTATGCATGTATGGCACATTTACAAAAGGGAGTTGTATTCCGCTCCTTTTATTATTGTACTCTACTGCTTTTGATATTTATTTTGCTCATTTGCGGCTTTCCAAATATGAATAAATGCGCCTTAAATCAATTGCATCGCGTGGAGAGAGAGCGAATCAATGATAATTAAAATTTGATCATAAAATAATCGAGGTAGAAATAGATGAGAAATCCCGGACCCAGCTTTGGTCTTTGGGCTCAAAGAGGCTAGAGGTCTAACCTCCAAGACACCTTTTTGTGCCACGAGACTTTAGCGATAATCCTAGGCTCCTTAGGGCGAGAGGTTTACGTTCCAAGACCCCTCTGGCTGGCCCAAAATGGATACTAAGCGCAGTCTTAGGCTCTCCGAGGCGAGTGTAACTTTCCCAATGTTCTATTGGGTGGCGACTCCATGAAACCTCCTTATTGCCCAACATAGACGCACTTGCGATTTATTACAAGCTGTCAACGGACCCAAAAATGCCCCGATCGCCCTCGAGCGGGTGGTCGAACGGGCGGTATCCGAGCTTGTATAAATGGTTTGGATTTGGGGGTTTTAGTCCCGCGTTCTACGAGAAGTGAGTCTTTTTACCTTTCGTAGGCAGAGGGAGAGAAAACAGGGGATTTTCGAATGAAAAAGCTTTTTTTTCCTCCACAGACGGCCAGCCCGTCTGTGTTGTCGGCCCATCGCTTGGGGTCACCGACGGCTTGTGGTATTTTTCGACGCCTGTCGGAAAGTCACCACCCCTGTTGGAAAGCCGCCTGGTTTCCCAAAGCACGCAACCTTTCCGATGCCCGTCGGTGGATGTGGTAGGGCCGTCGGACGAATCCTTGTTTCAGAAGGATTCTTTCGACGCCCGCCTCTATACACCGACGCCCGTTGGTCGTGTCTGGCTTATAAAAGCTCCGAATTTTCAATAGAAAAGGGTTCCAAAATTTTTGAAGAGGGGAAACTCTGCCCAAATTCAAGCATATTTTCTCTCTCTTCCAGCAAACACATTTCATAAAGAAATCTATTTCAAACGAGGATCAAATCAATCAAAAGGAACTAAAACTAATTAGTTTTCTTTAGATTTTGATTCTAAAATCAGTCTTTTGGGGGTTCAAGAAGAAATTGTCCATTTTTCTTTCTTTTATCCTTCATCACTGCTTCTCGTGGAACACGCGGGGCTCTAATCAACACAAGAATCTCACCCGAAGTGATTATCTGAGGGTAAATATTCCGGATTCCTTCTTCACATCATTTCATATTTATTCTTTATTTGTTGATTCTTTCAATTTTGTCATTATTTTCCCTTATTTTGACTCTTTTTACCTCACTTTGTGATAAAACCTTTTTTTTTGGCTTTGAAAAGAGTTTTCTTTCTTCTGTTTTTTCGGAGACAGTGGTGACCGACGGGTCATCTCCATCACCGATGCCAGTCGGTCACCCCACCTACAGATGCCGCTTCTTGAGTGACAGACGGACATGTCGGTTACTTTGACTGACGCCCGTCGGTCACCTAAGGAAGGCCATCGGTGGGTTCTGTCTCCCCCCTTTTAAATCATTTTCTACCCTTTTCAAGTCTTTTTGGCTTCCTACATATTGATTTCATGCGTATTAACATCTTTTAACTTTCTATGAGTGTACATTGATTCTCTTGGACCATCCCGAGCTTGAGCGGCTATCTACCATATTCGGAGGATTTCGTCCGGTTTTGTTTCCTAATTCTCTGGATTATTTCCTTTATTTGTTATTTATTGATTATTTTGTGTATACGGATATACTCTTTTCATATCTCGTTAATGTATAAGAATGACTCAATGTTTTATATTCAATAAAATGAGGTTTACACAAAAGCAAGGGTCCAATGCCCTATTTTTTCCCAATAAAACCATCACATAAAAATCGTTTTCCATAATGAACTCATGCGGGGACCAAAGTCCTTAAAATAAATGAATAACCCGTTTTATGCATGTATAGCACATTTACAAAAGGGAGTTGTATTCCGCTCCTTGTATTATTGTACTCTACTGCTTTTGATATTTATTTTGCTCATTTGCGGCTTTCCAAATATGAATAAATGCACCTTAATTCAATTGCATCGCGTGGAGAGAGAGCGAATCAATGATAATTAAAATTTGATCATAAAATAATCGAGGTAGAAATAGATGAGAAATCCCGGACCCAGCTCTAGTCTTTGGGCTCAAAGAGGCTAGAGGTCTAACCTCCAAGACACCTTTTTATGCCACGAGACTTTAGCGCTAATCCTAGGCTCCTTAGGGCGAGAGGTTTACGTTCCAAGACCCCTCTGGCTGGCCCAAAATGGATACTAAGCGCAGTCTTAGGCTCTCCGAGGCGAGAGTAATTTTCCCAATGTTCTATTGGGTGGCGACTCCATGAAACCTCCTTGTTGCCCAACATAGACGCACTTACAATTTATTACAAGCTGTCAACGAACCCACAAATGCCCCGATCGCCCTCGAGCGGGCGGTCGAATGGGCGGCCGTGGGGATATGGCGCGCGTCACACATTGCCTCAGTCCTTTTACCCGAACCGCCTCTACTAGAACTCAAACTCATAGCAGAACCCTGCCTTCTGCCTCTCAAAGCAGGACCTGAAGAAGACTCATCATGCAGGTTCCTTGACCTCTTTCCCGATGATGAAGACGATGATCTACCATGGGGGGGATTCCTCCTTTGAGCTCTCTCTCTTAAAACCGACTCAGATCTTTCAGCCCGCACTGCTACTTGCACAATCTGGTAGTACCCAATGCCCGGAGTACTCATCAAAGAAATAATCATGGCTCTTAACGGCTCATTCAAACCAGCCTCAAAATGCCGACACCGAAACTCTTCAGTCAAAACACCTTCTAGAGCATACTTAAAAAGACGGTTGAATTCTTTGTCAAACTCTGATACTGACATAGACCTCTGCTTCAAACTCAGGAACTGTGCCCACTTAGCATCCTTGTACTCCCTAGTCACATACTTGTTTGTGAACTCCCTCTCTAAGAACTCCCACGTGATCGGGTCAAGCAACTGGTGATGCCTACAGACCAACTTCCACCAATCGTAGGCGGATCCCTGAAGCAAAGCCACAACACTCTCAACTTGCCTGTCAGGAGGACACCTAGTCTCCTCAAACACTCGCTCCACTTTCTCAATCCATTTCTCAGCAAGCTCAGACTCATCCAAACTGGTCCCATAGAAATCCTCTGTGCCAGCTCTCCTCATACACTCTAAAGGGGCTCTCGAAGCAGTTACCCTATCCAAGACTCGAGCCATGTTCTGAGAAATCTTCAACATTGCCTCGAAGGGCATGGCTGCGGCCTCAGGCTGAACCCTAGGTGTTTAAGCCGAGATAGACACTGAAGGACCTATAGCTTGATTATTCACACTTTCAGCGCCCCCCTTAAGTGACCCACGAACAGAATCAGAATCCATCAAAAAGAAAGACAAAGACAACCGCATCAGCCAACACAGTCCTAATCATATATCTGAACACAACAATCACCCAGAAAATGCCTAAACCAGGTTCTGATACCAAAAACTATAACACCTCCTCCCTATACGTAGGAGAACTCATTCGCTAGGGAGTGAGAACCCGTACGAGAAGGGGTGTCACACCAAACAGAACGGTACAAAACATACATTCACATAATATAAACATACATATAAATAGCGAAAATTAAAACTTTAAAACCAAATGATCATTCATAGATGGAATAACAATATTCAATATATAACTATTCTGATACCAACATAATTACATCATTCAGAGATACATCGCGAAAGTTGAACAAAAACTATATACAAGAGAGATCACTATTACAAAATAATGATGATACAAAAAGGAAACTAAGTGCTAACAACAATCCCACTGTGTTGGCTTGACTGGCGGCGACTCTCCCAAAAGCTATACACCTTTCGCACCTGCTCAGGTGAAAACACCATGCTAAGCGATAATGCTCAGTGGGGAAACAAACAACAATAGTATGGACGGCCACTCACAATGGTCGTCAAGGCAATTCACATATGTATGGCATAAGCTGATAATCATATCATATAATCATAACTGAATCACATTTAAAGCATTCGAAAGTCCATGCTCACATTCGTATACATATACATTCATAAACATATTGCTTCACATGTTGATAGTCAGAACCAATCGACTGCTCACATTCTCAAAAGCATATCACAAACAAACAATACACTACACCTGCTGACTCACAATTGTGGATAACGAGTGAATCCTGAGGGGTACCCGTGGGTACCATTCGAAAAGCAACATTACATTTTTCTCATTCAAAACATTTTACTGAGGGATCATAAACAAGATCCTGACATATGAAGGTTCGCGAGGAACCAAATGGGGACCTGATCGGGGTCCAAAACTAAACTGATGCTGCAGCTACTGAGCTCTATTAGGCATGCCTAACTATCCACTAGATTGACTCTTGCATGTAATGCATAAAGCAGGTCATGTATAAGCCAAATCATATTCCAAAACATAGCATATAATTTATCATTGAGGGATCATAATATTGCACATATTTATTCCCATACAGTAGTAAAAACCCATGAAGAAATGATACAAAAATCATTTTGGAAGAAAGGGGCAAAATCGAAAAAACAGGGCAAAGGGATCACTATCGCGATCGCGACCAGTGTCGCGCTCGCGACAGTAGCCGATAGGCCTGCACGAGGGGAGAGGTGAAGGGGCATGCGAGTCGTGAGACAAGCTTCCCGACTCGTGAAGGTTGTTCATGACTAGTGAACTATGTTCACTACTCGTGAACATGGTTCATGACTCGTGAACTCACAGTCTCCCCCTACCGACGCATGATTCTGCTGCACCATTCGTGCACGCTGAAGCTTCACGAGTCGTGTCGCCAAATCACGAGTCGGACACCACACAAACAATAGAGCAAATCTCGCATAAAACTGGAATTCACCATTCTGTCTCGCTCGTGACAGCATCACGATTTCCATTTCTCCAGCAAAATGCAGAAAACCCAAATTTCCAACAACAAAACCATTTTGACCCAAAATCACACCAAACCTCATCTTACCTTCACATAAGCCTTCCACCATCACATATAACATAAAACACAACTTAATTCAATAATTTACACAATCAAATCATGCATTAACAAAATCAATCTTCTCAAGAACACAAACCCAGAATTTTACAGCAAACATTCACCAAACTTCAAATATTGTTCAATACTTCAATATTCATGCATTATAACTCAAATCCATTGAATACCCATAACATTAAAACTATAATATGCCTCATCACACATCAAATTTCCAGAAATCTCATGCAAAGGCACAAATCACAAATGAACATCAAACAATCAAATTTTCAAACAAATTCCCAAACCTGATATTCCTATTCTCCAATCAATAAGCACCACTCACACTAGCTTTCTCCTTTTCCTTGGGATCGCGAGGAGGCTCAACTAACCAAGAACACCCAACATTCAAACAAACACAAAACCTTAAATTAAAACCCAATCTAAACAAAATCAAGAACAATGGAAGGAGATGAAGAAGATGAAGAAGAAACCAATAATACATACCAATCTAAGCTCAAGGGGATGATCAATTTCCACCAGCACACTTGAATCTATGCTAGGGCACACAATGAAGAGAAAAGAGGAAGAAGGAGTGAAGAGAAGAGAAAGAAACGGGAAGAGGCAAATCAGATTTGCTGTGCCATTTTCTCTCTCTTCTATTTATACCTTCTTTCAAAATGCTCTAGCCACGTGTCATCTTTGGTTGATGGAACTTGACCACTCACACCCAACAACCACACATGCTACTACACATAAGACTCACCCACATAATTCACACACTATAACCATATACACAGGCACACACTAACACAACCCAATACACATACACCCTACTAACATATATGCACCCACACAATAATACAGCCCATAAAACATGCATTTAATCTAAAATACCCTTAACACATGCCAAAACTCTCACACATGCACACATACACATAGCAAACATGGCTCAAATTGATAAGGGGGAATCGGGGTGTTACAATTAATACATAAGACACATTGTTGCATGAGGAGATGTGAACTTACAGTACATTTCTATGCATGATAAGATTGCAGATCCATTGACTAAACCTATAGTAAGAGATGTGTTTGAGAAGCACATTAGATCTCAGGGTGCATAGAATTTAAGTAGTACTGTTTTATTTTATGTAATCCTTTAACATTATTATTTATAAATAATAATCAAGTTCATTATTGGCAATATATAAGTGTAGACACTGGCTCCCAAGGTGCAAAAATAAAAGAATATATATATTGATAAAAAGGAAAAAATAATAATAAAATGAAATAAAATAAGAATGAGGAAATCAAGGAAATAGTAGAACCCTAGATATAAAGGAGAGAAAATAACCTAAGAGAGGGGGGAAGAGGAGGAAAGGGAACTAAAATAAAAAAAGAAAAACCAAGGGAAAGCAAAAATGCATGAAATGAAAAAAGAGGGAGAGGAAAAAGAGGCGGCGCCGGCCAACCCCGGTGGCGGACAACGGACCACTAAGTGGCGGACCACCCTAGAAGGCAAGACGGTCCGTTCGCCACCCGCGTTCGCCTCCGTTAGTCACCGCAGAGTAGATCAGCAAAAGAGGTGATGAAGTTGCCGACATCGATTCCGGCCAAACCACGACGACTCCGGGCACGTGACCATCGATGGAGGACTTCCAACAACTAGACGAACCTCCCGGTGTCATCCTATTATCCCCGTTCGCCGGTAGCAGGGAGATCGGATGAGGCAGAACTGCGAGCTTCTAGCGTTATTTTCGGTCAAACGGCGCCTCTTTCCGGCACGTAACGTGCAACACCCTTAAGCCTTATGTACCATTAATTAACTGTTCTTTCCAATTCTGTTAACCTAATTAAACTAATCAGGTTATTAAATAGTCAATTAATTAAAACTGGTACAATTTTTTTTTTCGGACATCAGTATTACGATTAATTAAATCAAATCAATCAATAACAAGTCACTAGGTCTTTAATCTTACAATCACATTTTAACTTACTATCAATTTCGTTGATTGACCTATAACTGTCTAAGGTCACTATTCATTTGATCAGTTTTCATTAACAAGCATTCACACATTTATCATTCCCAATTTCCTTTATGCTTACTTTCCTATCACATTATTTGGCATGCCAACATTCATTCACACACGTTCAGTCATAAATAAAAATACATCACACACATAGCCGCAAATATGTTTACCAGTTTTCTAGAACGATACAAATCACAATATTCAATACTAAATATAAGACATATACATGCCAAACTTTACGTACTTATAATCCAAAATAATCCTCGGTACGCTCCCAAAATATATGTGAGGTGCCTTGCTCCGATCCTAAGGCGAACCTACACGCAGTCAAACAAAACTACGTGCTGATCATTAAAAATGCGCAGTGGTGATTGCAACTCCAAAAATTTCCACTAGACTAAGGTTCACATGCATAAACAATATTCAAAATATACTTATAAATAAATATCACTAATAAACAATTAATTTACTTAATTTATTAATTATGCATGCCATAACCCACATAATTATCAATAAATCAATTAATTAGGGTCATTTATAAAATTACCACACATCAATTACCTTAATTACCATTTTATTCTTAACTTGTGGCAACTTTCCAATTTTACCCTTAAACTTTTCAAAAATGACAAATATGCCCTCAGTTCATTTTATTTTACCAAATTTACACTTATGCCATTAGTTTATTCTAACTCACATATATTTACAATTATGCCATCAATTCATTTTCCTTTCACACAATTTACGATTTTGCCATCAATTCAATTCCAATTTCATCAATATTACCATATTGCCACTAGTTCATTTATTTTTCATCCAAATTATGATTATACCCTTATTTTACTTTTCTTTACTCATAATTACCAAAATGCCCTTATTTATATCTCTTTCTACCATTTTTCATTATTTAACATGCAAAATTACTATTTTACCCTCCAATTTCAATTTTCATGCCAAATTACAATTTTACCCTTCAAAAGTCACCAATTTTCACATTTAGCCATTTAATGACATTTTTGCCCTTATTTGTCATCATTCACACACATAAACATAAAATTACCGTATTACCCTCAAACTTTTTATATCATTTCATTTATACCCTTTTTACTTATAAATATCAAAGTAATCCTATTTTAACTACTTTAATCACCCTTTTTACACTTAAATACCACTTTTAACCTTATAATTCAACCAAATTACAATTAGGTCCTTATTATGTCACTTTTTCACAAATTTACATTTTTAACCTCATATTTGATTAAAATTACCAATTTACCCTTATACTTATACTTTTTACCTAATTTTCTCACTTTTTACCAACTTTTTATAAAATTATCGTTTTGCCCTCAAACATTTTACATAATTCCAATTATGTCCTTTTTACACATAAACGTCAAGTTAATCACATTTTACCCATTTAAAGCTCATTATTACCCTTTTTGCCCCTGTATAATGTTGGCAGACTCTATATACAGGATAAACGGAATGTGAACCCCTAAAGGCTCACAATAACCTGAAGAGACCTTTGAAAACCCCGAAGAATTACTCCAGTCTTTCTAAACAGATACTTTTAAAAATACATAATGGGTCCATCAATGACCTATAAAATTAGTGAGATGCCATGCTCACTCCCGCGGTCTTATGTCCCTATAGCTAGCCAACATATCCTGATACTAGACTCGGCTACCAGCTCATCACATAGGGCAACATTATTTTATTTTCCACATTATTAATGTGTCATACATACTTTTCATGGCATATCATCATCTCATCTCATTCTTTTTCATGCCATTTCATCGTTATGCATGTGAATACCATCCTTAAACCATCACATGCCGTGTAAACACATAAATTGATTATGGTACACATGCACATACACATACATACATTCGGCCCACTTTCTAACTTTTCACCATTAATTCTTTTAATCAACTTTATCATTCATTTAGGCCAATTACATGTTGTATAACATCACTATACCATTTATTTCCATTAAAACCCATCAAAATCATGCCTTTACCCATGTGTACCATTCGGCCTCATGTGTATCACATACATAACACATCCTTCAAATCGTCTAACACATACAATTCATTATTTTACATGCCAAATACTATAAATCTAGTATAAACTTGCATTAAACAATATTAAAACACATGAATATCCCATTAATTCCATTCGATCAAAGAAGTATATTTTTACACATCATTCTTTTCTTCACTTTGATCATTCATTCATGTTATACACATGTTAAACATATCTTAAACATCATTTACATGCCATAAATCATCTTAGAATTCAATTAATTCCTTAATATTCAATTCTGCCACAATCAAATTTTTCATACCACTTGATTTAATTTCATTTAATCATATTTGTACACTATTTTAAGCCTTCAAAACATGAAAATCAAATTAGATTCAATTAAACACATCATTGTTTTATGCCTACACTTAAACATAACATAAAATCCATACATAAACCATGGAAATAGATGGAATTTGCAATCATTAACCTCAATTCCTTGCTATGCACTCCTCAAGGAGTCTTTCTCTTGTCCTTTGGTTGACTAGATATTCCTTCACCTATTAGACATAATAGGTTTCATACACAAAAATGTAGTTCTAGTCAAAACCATGCTTTCTTTCCACAAAT
Source organism: Excoecaria cochinchinensis (assembly GCA_947683425.1). Classification (NCBI taxonomy): domain Eukaryota; kingdom Viridiplantae; phylum Streptophyta; class Magnoliopsida; order Malpighiales; family Euphorbiaceae; genus Excoecaria; species Excoecaria cochinchinensis. Next base: position 14,636,763 of record CANTUQ010000073.1, on the reverse strand, counting down.
AAACTTCATAAACATCTTATTCACCTCCTAAAGTACCCATAGGAATCTTGAAACCAAATTAAAAACACCGAAAACACATACCTCAAATTCACACCTAAACTTTCAAGTCTAGGTTTCATCAACATTTCAAACACCAAATGGATTTCCAAGGGTACCAATAGAAACTAGAGGAGCTGAAATTTGATGCGGAGGCTTGATTTTGGGGTGAAATGGAGGAAATTTTGAAGAAAAATGGAGGAAAAGAGGAGAGTTAAGCTTAGGGCAAGAAGGAGAAGAGAGGAGGACGGTTTGGATGGAGAATTATGGATTTATCCAGCCTTTTTGGTCTTTTTATATAAGTGAAATTTAACCAAACCGGGTCCAACCAAAGTGGTCGGACCGGTTCGGTCCGATTTTCGACTTTTGGGTCATTTTGCACTTTTTTGGGTAAACTGAATGTTCCTAACCTCTTTTCCACTCCCAACCAATTCCATCATGTTTAAAATACCAAAAATAGCCTCAACACAAAATTCCAGCTCAATCGGAGTTCATTTGGGACTCGGTTCACCTAAACCGGTCCGATTTGATTCAGTCGATTTCTGCCATAAAACTCAAATCTAAAGCTGTCAAAAAATTCAAAAAATTATTCTGAGCTTGTACACTTCCCATTGTAACACTTTTTATCCGCTCCAGCATTTTTGAAAAATTCGGTCAAACCTCGGTCAAGCTTCGGTTCAACCGAACCGAACTTCAAATGGACATTCGGGGGCCGATATGATCTCGTTTTCTCACAAAACTATACCACCCGACTCTGTTCACTTTACAGATCATTTCTATGCAATAAAATATTTATCAATTACTGTAGTTATTACCTTCCCAGTAGGTCACCCATCCCAGAATTGCTATGACTTAGGCACGTTTAACTTTTAAACTTTACTGAATATAAAACTCCAGAAACATAATCTCATGCTGCAAAACTAACAACAGACACTACAAAAAAATACTCAATACTTTTAGGCTATCATGCAGGCCATTACAATTCTCCCCTACTAATAAAAATTTCGTCCTCGAAATTTACCTAAGTTGAAAACCTGGGGATGTTGTTGTCTCATAGTCTCCTCGTGTTCCCACGTCGCTTCCTCGACATTGTGGTGATTCCAGAGGACTTTCACTAATGGGATCTTTTTACTCATGAGCTGCTTCACTTCTCGAGTCAGGATCTTCACTAGGTACTCTTCATAAGTCATGTCGGGCTGAACACGAACTTCTTCAGGCTTGATGATATGACTGGGGTTTGAACGGTGTCTTCTAAGCCTGCAAACATGGAAGACATCATGAATTTTCTCTAACTCTTGTGGAAGCTTCAGTTTGTAGTCTACTGGTCCAACCCGCTGAATAATCTCATAAGGACCAATAATCTCGGACTCAGCTTGCCTTTCTTTCCAAATCTGAGAATCTTCTTCCACAGGGAAACTTTAAGAAACACTTTATCTCCCACCTGGAACTCTATGTATTTTCTCTTGAAATCTGCATCGGACTTTTGTCTATCCATGGCTTTTTTTTTTAGTCTATCCATAATTACTCTGACCTTTTCTTTAGTCCCATGAATCAATTCTAAACCCACAATCTTACTTTCACTGAGCTCTGTCCAACAGAGAGGAGTTCTGCACTTCCTACCATACAGAACTTCATATGGAGCCATCTTGATGTTAGTTTGATAACTGTTGTTATAGGCAAACTCTGCTAAAGGCAATTGCCTTTCCCAACTATTACCAAACTCGAGC